>CM046880.1:490663528-491263528 GCA_025667525.1 Glebionis coronaria | reverse complement strand
ACTGAGCCGGTGGATAGTATATACATTACTTGAATCTTTTTGATGACTTGACGCATCATTTGTAGGTGGAAAAAGAGAAACAATCGCTTGATGATCTTCTTAACAGGAATAGTGTACTTTATAAAGATGCAAAATGGAAGGTATATAAGTATTATTTTGTTAACCAATGTATATTATTGTGTAACATGTTCTTCATATCTATTGGACGTTATGCCATCAGGTTCTCTTCAGTGATGCCTTTAGAAGATCATTTGGAATGCTTACATGTGATCGCTTGAAGCAATTGGTTTTAAATCTTATAGTCAGACTTTCTACTGGATGGCGGCCTAAGAGAAGCTTAGGCTTGTGCCAAGAAAATTCCTCAAAAGGATTAAAACAATTTAATGTTGAAGGGTTGTATGTTATCTGCACACTTGACATCATCAAGGATATCCAATATGAACAAGTTTTGAAGGTTTGGGATATATTACCTTTCCAAGAGATTCCAAAATTGACAAAACGACTTGAGAACATTTTCTATGCATACACGGAAGAGTATATCAATCGTTGCAAGGAAAAGCGATTTGAGGGGTATGTTCATCTTCCAGTCTACTAATTTTGAAGTAGTGATTAGGATTTATATATACTTATTCCAAATTATTTATATTGCTGTTTTGTTTTAATGTTATCAGGTATTTGGAAGTTCCTAACTGTTGGTCGGCATCTCAAGTAATGACCCGATTTCGTCATTTAGTCAGTGATGAAAGTCGTAATGAAGTGAGTGTAAATCCTCGTGGTGGTAAAATATATGCTGAAAACTCAAAGGTGAGTGAAAGTTTATTGCTGATGAAGTTCTACTTACTGTCGTATGAAGTGGTGTGCCATTTGCTATCTGGTAGACAAGTCGATCTACCCATGCAAGTGACTGATGAACAGATGGATGTGATATTGTTTAGCAAAAGTTCATTTATAATTGGGCGATCGGGGACGGGGAAAACAACTATTTTGACTATGAAGTTGTTCCAAAATGAGCAGCGTGTCGCCAACAACTCTGTAGGGATTTATGAAGCAGAAAATTACCAACTTAGAGAGGCTGAGGTTGTTCACGATCCTGAAAATAACAAACCGACTGTTCTTCGCCAGCTGTTTGTGACAGTCAGCCCACAATTGTGTTATGCTGTTAAACAACATATTTCCCACCTAACAAGGTGCGAAGATACTTGTTTATTTCTATTTTATTTTGCTACGAATATATCTTGTAACTTACAGAATTGATATGTATTTTACAGAAATTCAAGCAACGGAAATTCATCAGCGCAGTTCGGTCTTGACGATGTTGATGTTATATCCGAGTTTAGTGATATCCCAGACACATTTATTAACATCCCTGGGAATATATACCCTCTTGTTATCACATTTCATAAATTTTTAATGATGTTGGATGGCACATTGGGAAATTCGTTCTTTGAAAAATTCCTAGAGGCAAGAGAAGGTTTTGATGGTAACCGTACACGTTCAAGATCTGTTGTGTTGCAGACCTTTATAAGATTAAGGGAGGTTACATTTGATAGGTTTTGTTCACTTTATTGGCCCCACATCAATTCAAAACTAACAAAAAAGCTTGATCCTTCAAGAGTGTTCACCGAGATTATATCTCATATTAAAGGAGACACTGAAGGAAAGTTAAGCTACGAGGGTTATTCTTTGTTGGCCAAAAGTCGTTCTTCCACTTTAACAGAACAAAAAAGAGAGATTATCTACAGAATTTTTGAAGCCTATGAAAAGATGAAAACTGAGCGTGGGGAGTTTGATTTGGGTGATTTCGTGAATGACATTCATCAAAGGCTTAGAAATGGGAACTACGAAGGGGACCAAATAGATTTTGTTTATATTGATGAGGTGCAAGATCTTAGTATGAGGCAAATTTCTCTTTTTAAATATATTTGTCAAAATGTTGATGAAGGTTTTGTTTTTGCGGGTGACACTGCACAGACCATTGCAAGAGGAATAGATTTCAGGTTTCAAGATATACGATCTTTGTTCTATGAAGTGTTCTTAAGCACCAGAAAATCTGGAAAACAAGGGAAAGGTGTTGTGTCCGAGATAAAACACATGAAACAGAATTTCAGAACGCATGCTGGTGTACTCGATTTAGCTCAGAGTGTAATTGACATTATATATTGTTACTTTGTGCACTCAATTGACAATTTAGAGCCTGAAACTAGCCTTATTTCTGGGGACGCTCCTGTTTTCTTGGAGTCTTGTGATAATGAAAATGCAATTGTGACAATATTTGGTGGTTGTAAAACTGGTGGAGAAATTGTGGGGTTTGGTGCTGAACAAGTTATATTGGTACGTGACGATCACGCAAGAACTGAAATTATTGAATACGTTGGAAGACAAGCTCTTGTTCTCACTATATTGGAATGTAAAGGTCTTGAGTTTCAGGTCAGTTTCTTATTCTTTCTTTTACTAAGATATTCTCATTTTAGTGATAATGTTTTCTAATGTTTGATTGCCCTGTTTATTTTAGGACGTATTGCTTTATAATTTTTTTGGGACATCCCCTTTGAAAGACCAGTGGAGAGTAATATATGGATACATGAAAAAACATAACTTGTTCAACGAAAAACTTCCACAGTCTTTCCCGACATTCGATGAAGCAAGACATAGTCTTTTGTGTTCTGAACTGAAACAATTGTATGTGGCCATAACTCGAACAAGACAAAGGCTATGGATTTGTGAGAACAAAGAGGAGCTCTCCAAACCAATGTTTGACTACTGGAAAATGAGGGGACTCGTTCAAACACGAAAGCTTGATGACTCTGTGGCACAGGCTATGTGGGTCGCAAGCAGTCCTCATGAATGGCTGGAACGTGGAAAGAAGGTTAATTTTGCCCTATTACTGCTTTAGTTTTCTTGTGTTTTATTATTATTCTTTATCTTATTTGACATGCTTTCATGATTTATATGGTTTGCAGCTTTTTTATGAAAACAATTTTGTAATGGCGACATTGTGCTTTGAAAGAGCTGGAGATGGGACGTGGTTGAAGTTGGCGAAGGCTTGTGGTTTAAGGGCATCGGCTGATCAAATACGGGGAACACATCCTGAATCTTATTTTGTTTATCTCAGAGAAGCAGCTTGTTTGTTCGAGTCGATTGGGAAACTGGATTCTGCTGCATCATGTTATTGTGATTTGGGGGAGTATGAAAAAGCTGGTAAGTTCTTTTTCTAGTCATAAGTGCCTGTTAGCCAAAGTGGGAACGGGTTAAGTGGCTCAAAATGGTTTATCAGAAACATCATGTTAATTTACAATAACAAATGATAAATAAACAAATAGCAAACTAAGTGTTAGTGGCTTGGCACGGGCTGTTTCGACCCGTTTCTTCCTGGGCTTATCTTTTTAATGCGACCCAAAACTCATCCATCTCGCCACCTCTAATTTGCTCTGGTTTGTTTGTGCAGGAAAAATTTATATGCATATTGGTGGAAAGATTGATTTGGCAGCAGAGTGTTTCACTCTAGCAGAAGCTCACGCCAAAGGAGATCAGTTATCCAATTGTCTGTCAGTTCGCAAAAGTGAGAAACTATTTGATAAAGGATTAGAAGAACATGTTAGTTTCAAAAGTAAAGGCTTAGAAGAAGTTGAGCAAGAATTTTTGGAGAATTGTGCTCTTGATTACCATGAACTTTTGTTTTTAAAAGAAGAATCGGGTCATTTTCTTGAAGATGCTGAGTTGGTGAGGTCATCAGGCGCTCTTCTAACAGAGGCAGATCTTCTGGAGAAGGTTGGAAAATTCAAGGAGGCTGCTCTATTGTTACTTTGGTATGTGTTTATTAGCTCGTTATGGGGAGACGGGAACATAAGTTGGCCACTGAAGCAGTTTGCTCAAAAGGAAGAACTCGGTAATAAAGTGAAGTTGCTTGCAAAAACCGACTCGAGTGTTATGTATAATTTTGTTTGTAGCGAACTTAAAATACTCTCTGACGAGCACAATAGTTTGCCTGAGCTGAAGGAAGATTTGTGCGTTTCTCGGAACTATAGGAGTCTAAGGGGTGAAATCATGTTGATTAGGAAAATCATAGATAAGCATCTTCAAATGAATTCCTCAAATTTTGATTGGGAGGATGAATTACCTGTGGATATATATAAGTTTTGTGAAGACAAGATGTTTCAGAACCGAGTTTCTGTTAGAACTCTTGTTTTCTATTGGAATATGTGGAACAAGCATATTTCAGATATCTTAAGTGTTGAAAGTCTGGAAAATGAGGAACCAGCTTTGGTGCATGTTGATTTTTGTTTATATTATTTTGGTGTGAGGAAACAGTTTCTAAAAGGAAAGACGGTGTACTTTTCACTCAATAAGGATGCTGATTGGATAGGAAACACTTGTAACAAGGGTCTTCAGCGTATACAATTTGATGACAGGGAGTTGGTGTCTGCTATTTGGTCTTATTGGCAGTCCCAATTATTTTCTGTGGGTATAAAGGTACTAGAAACTCTTGAGGCCCTCCATAAGTCAAAGTCAAATGGTTCTGCATTTCACCAAAGCACATCTCTCCTACACATATTTGAGGTCTCCAAGTTTCTTTTAGACTTTCAGTGTCATAACCTCGCAAATCCTTATAGAAAGAGGTTGCAGCATTTCCTTGAAATTTCGTTAAGTTACCTCGATATTGTGTTTCCATTAGACTGGCGGGAATCAGTCGACGAAAACTTGGTTTCCCTAAGGGAGACTGATCTTTCGGTGAACTTACTTGAGGAGATTATTCTTCTAACTGTTGACACCAAGGCTCTGGAGAGGGTGATTATAATTTGTCTATGTTCAAAAGTATCAGTAGCAGTTTACAAGAATCTCATTAATAAGCTAAAAAATAAACCTCGATGGAAATCATTTGTTGAAGAATTTAGGGATCGTGGGATGAAAGATGTTTCTGTTGCTCGAGCACTTCAACAAGCTTTAGATCATAGCTTTGGAGCCACCTCCAGTTTCCTGTCACTTCACAGTTTCGGGTATCTATTGGACCGTCTTCTTTTAATGCATTCTTTCTCTTCACGAAAAACTTACACAACAAGATCTACTTTTGTTGGATCGCTTACACATATTCAGTCCGCTTTAACTTTATCAGTCGGACAGTCTTCTTTGAACCTAAGTGTTATGATTGAAAGAATTGAGGATATTCTCTACTGTACTGAATTTGGTGTAGGAATGATTCAAAGATCAAAGATTGATGGCTCTTACTACAAGCTCTTAGTATTAAAGATGGTTATGATACTGTCCCTAATATGTCTGAAATTACCAGAATATTCTCATAGGCTACTTCGGCATCTGTCAGGTTACGGCAACTATGCTTATTTTCTTCCAAAGAAGTTTGTATCCTGTCTTTCAAGGAAAAGTAAGGATGAAGAATTGAATTTGACTCCCAAAGTGGTCGCAGAAGCGTTTTCTAGCATAGATGATCCTTTGCTGATTATAAGTTCAGAAGATGGGAGTCCCAAAATCAATGCTCCTTGTGCTATATTTGTTGACCTTAGAAAATCTAAAGAGGAGATAATGAATCTATTGTTTCCAAGGAAAAATACACATAATGTCCCCACGTCACGAAATGGGGCAATTCCTGAGGTATCATCTTCAGAAAAATTATCTCCTTGTGCTATAATTGTTGACCTTAGAAAATCTACAGAGGAGATAATGAGTGTATTGTTTCCAAGGAAAAATACACATAATGTCCCCACGTCACCAAATGGGGCAATTCCTGAGGTATCATCTTCAGAAACATTAGCAGACACTGACATGAATATGAATCGTGTGGAACTGCAAATGAATTGGAAACTTATAGAAGAAATATCTGACGCTATAAATGAGAAGGGAGTGGCACTGAACAAGTTACCTGCTGCAACTAGGATTATGGTAATGTACATCATTGTGTTTGTATTGAATGATTTCCGTTAATTATATCGTCACTCCTATAAATTTAACGCCTTTAACTTATCTGTTTTCTTGCCAGAATGAACTTGATATAAGTAGGGCCACGTTCCTTCTTGCTGCTGCAACTAAAAGTTCCTGTCCTTCAATTTGGATTGAAAAATTTGAAAAATTTGTATTTCTTGTAAATGAATGTCTGAAGATGCTTTCCTATGCGTTTGACACAAGGTCAGACTTGCAAAGTCTGAAGATGCTTTCCTTGGCGTTTGACATAAGGTCGTCTTGCAATATTCTAATTTTGTAGTAGTTTTTATTCTTCGAACCAATTTAATCTGGAATCCATATTAAGTTTTTTTTTCTTGTTCTGATCTTTTTCAGTGTGCCACATCATTACCAGTCACGTTTAGTGAATGCTTCACTTATCAAGGATATGAAAATTGGTACTGCAATTATGAGCAAGAAGGTGCGAGATGCGGATATGGATTCAATTATACTGAAGAATCTGGGATCGGCTGTAGAATTTCTGCAGAGTGTCAGGCATGTGATAGATCCATACTATGATTTCTTGAACCTTTATGTCCTGAATGAGACACCAGGTGATGAAGAGTTGGTGGTGTTAGGAAATCAAAGCGCATGCGAGAAAGGGAAAGGAAGCAACAAGGGGAAGAAGAGTAAAAAGAGCAAAGGGAAAAAGAAGCATTAGGATAGATGTTAGTTTGTGGGTTGGAAAGACGTGATGATGTAAGAGTTCTGGTAGACCTTTTAAGAACGGTTATTATGATCAATCATCACGACAACATGCTTAACTAATGGGTTCACTGAATCAAACTTTGATGTTGCTGAAAAAACTTTGCATATGAAGTTTGCAGTTAAGATACTGATCTCTTGTTATAAATTATGTGTCCTTATATTATAACCGTGATTTTCATACGTAAGATAAGAATCAATGTGTTAGTTTGGTATCATTTTTACCTAAAACACGACCAGACCTTTGGTTCTCCTACTTGTTGGTGTTACTTGGGAAGTAGTCACTACAAGAAAAAGGGCATATAGTGACACACTTTTTAATGACACATAAAAAAAGTGTAAGTAAAGTGTATATTTACTTGCACATTTTAAGAAAAATATGAGTAATAGTCTAGTTTTGCTCATACTTTTCAAAAAGTGCGAGCAAAAGTATAACTTTCACTTACACTTTTAAAAAAGTGTGAATAAAAGTATAACTTTTGCCTACATTTTTCAAAAAGTATGGGCAAAAGTCCAACTTTCACCAATATTTTTCAAAAAGTGTGAACAAAAGATTAACTTACAACTACATTTTTAAAAAAGTGTGAGCAAAAGTCTAACTTTCACCTACATTTTTAAAAAAGTGTAAGTAAAAGTCTAACTTTCACCTACACTTTTTAAAAAGTGTGAGCAAAAGTCTAACTTTCACCAATATTTTCAAAAAGTGTGAGCAAAAATCTAACTTTCACCTACACTTTTCAAAAAGTGTAGGCAAAAGTCTAACTTTCACTCATACTTTTTAAAAAGTGTGAGCAAAAGTCTAACTTTCACCAATACCTTTCAAAAAGTGTGGGCAAAAATCTATTTTAGTCAGGTCCTCGAACGGATAAATCGCCCCGAGGTCAAACTTGACCTAACCTATTTCAGTCCGGTCCTCGAACCACACTTTACTTAATAATTGATTTTCAGATTATTTCAATCTGATCTTACGCACAACTGATCATTATGCTTGAGACAAGATTGACGTTAAAACTAGACTGAACCAAACACATACGGTTTAGTCATCGACTAGAGGTTTTGGACTAAATTGTTCTCGACTTGATCTCGCTATTAAGGTTCAGTTTTGATTTTGAATCGTATAAGTAATGGTGAGTATTTGGACCGTTGGACCGGAACACGAACCGGACCGGGCCGACTCAGACCAGACCGAGAAAATTTGATCCGGTCCTCGGTTCGTGATTATAGACCATTTCGGTCCTCGGTCCGGTCGGTCCGATCCGGTTCGGTCTAACCAAAAATTTATATATTTTTCCTAATTAGGACTGAACCGGACCAAAAACCGGACAAGACCAGACCAACTCGGACCGAATCATTTTAGTCCGGTCTCGGTCCGGAGTTTTGGACCAATTCGATACTCGGTCTAATCCGATTTTAACGGGTCCGGTCCGATCTGGTTCTATCGCTCAGCCGTACATATAAGCGTAAAAAAGTACCAATAACTTTCTCATTTAAAAAAACAAAAAATGTAAAGAAAAGAATACATAAATTTATACTGTAAAAATTTACTATTGAAAAGAAAATAATAAAAAAGTTAACTATACTAATCTAACTCTCTCGCAGACACAAAATCCCTGTGTTCTCGAGTTCTTTCATTAAAGAAAATGAAATGAAAGGGAAGTAAAGTGTTTCACCTCATTATTGGGAGGAAACACTTTACTTCCAAATTCACCCAAATAACACTATATTTTACTTCCATTTCCTTTTCTTTTCTTTAATGAAAGACTTGAGAACACAACTTATTTTTACTTTACTTTCATTTCATTTTCTTTCCTTTAACGAAAGATCTCGAGAACACAGCGTTCAATTTAAACCCACATACACTCTCAATCGTCCTCATTTCAATCGATTCAGCTCATTCTCACACACTCTCAATCGTTCCTCATCTCAATTAGCGTTTCATCGAATCGATTTAATTGGGGTTTCGTTGAATCGATTTAATTAGGGTTTCGTTGAATCGATTTAATTAGGGTTTCGTTCAATCGATTTAATTAGGGTTTCGAAATTAGTTAATCAGTTTCGAAGTTAGTTAATCAATTCGGTTTCGTATCGTAGTTCGGTTTTGAATCGTTGTTCGGTACGAATCTCCACACAGATGTAAGTAAGTCCTCTATTTTTATTCATTTTTAGGATTATTTTGATTGTAGTATATGGCCTGAAGGTTTGTTGATTTTGATGAGTTATTAGTTAAAGCGTTGAATTCTGGTATGATTAGCGTAAAAATTGGAAGAAGAGTTAGTTGTTTTAGGAGGTTTGGTTATGAGTAGACTTGGTTTATCGAGCTAACTAACATGGTAGAAACGAGCCTCGAACATGACTTTACGGTGGTTCAACTATAGATAGTGGTCATTTGATCATTAGTTTATGTTGGGATTTTATCGAGCCTGATCATTTGTTAACCGTTTACTTTCAGATCTTGATCCAACTTCGCTCGGACCATATATGCAGAATGAACGGCATGTCTTTAGTTCATGTCTACTCACAGATATAGACTCTGCGACAAAGATAGCTTTAATGGTGAGTGGTTCAGTTACTTCTTTATTGTGTACGTTTACTTGAAATAGGCTTTCTGATGTGGACGGATTTCATTTGCTTGAAACAGGCTTTAAGGAGTATATGCAATCTTGAGTATTGTTCTTTTCGTAATCATTTTTCAGGTTGTCATTTGCTTCTAACGGACACGAATTTCATTTATGAATCTAATGAAACAGTAGAACACTTCCTTCAATTTCTTATAGTAACTCATTTAACCCATTAGAGATAAGACTAAACCTTAAATGACTATTTTTAGACAGATGGGTCGGATAGACACTCACCTTTATGATTTCATGTTTTGTGTAGAGTGATGAATCTTTATATGAGTGTGAGTGCGGAAACATGCCAGGATTTACCGTCTATTAAAAGAACCTAAATAGCCAGCGTGTTAAATACATTCAATTCATCAAGGTGAGTGGCATTCAAGAGATCAAATTAATTAATGGTATGGATGGGAAGTTCTTATTGCTGCTGTAATAAAATCTGATTTGTTAATTTATTGCTGAAAGGTTCACCGGAAATGGAGTCAAAGGATCACACGATTATTGATCCAGTGCTTGGAATCTACAGAGTACATGTAAGTTCGAAATGCTCTTATGTATAAGAGTGAAAAATGAGACCTTCACCAAAAATCACGTATTAGATACCTTCACCAAAAATCAATGGCAATAGCTACGCTCAAAGGTAATCTCACTCCCTAATTTCGATTGTAACAATGGCAGTAGCTAAGGAAAATCGATTGTTTTAGTTTTAGCTTATGAATTTGTGTGTAGTTAACACTCTATAACAAGACGTGGCTAATTTGAAAGATATCAAATCAGTTAATCAGTTCATTTCTGCTTATGGTTAATCTGTTGCTTATGATTTGAGGTGTTTAATGTGTTTTTATTCGATTTCTAAGTCTGATTTGGTATAGCTTATGTATAGTTTGAGCAGTCTATGGATTCGATAACTTATGCTTTTTCATGAACGTTTGTAGCAAGTTTGATAAGTTATGGTTTTTGTTTTGAAAGTCATAGTTTCTCCATCGGTTCAACAATCGTTATGTTTACTTAGTGTATTTATCTGTTTATGTTGTTTAATTCGAGGCTTAATTTTGTTTGTGTATATGTGATTAGTAATGATGTCAAGAACCAAGTAGTTGCAAGAAACACATGTTTAGTGTTTAATCGATCACACAATGAAACTTTTGTTTAGTGTAGGTTATGAATATTTTTGACAAGTTGTCATTGATCTGACTATGTTACATTATGTAGCATTTATTTCACTCTGTAACACTTGTTTACATATTTAGGGTGTTTGCTTGAGCTAATTTGACTCGAGTTACATTTTAAATTTTAGATTTTGAGCTTATTTTCCATCTTTAAGTCATAATAAGCTCATAAGCGAAAAATTAGTCTAAGAAGTATGAGCTGAGTCAAATAAGCTTAAACAAAAATCCACCTGTAGATGTGAATGGGTAAAGTTACAGGACCCTAAATGCATGTTTATTGACGCATTGTTTTGTTATTTCTTGCACAGAGTAAGCTTAATAATTTGAGTGGAAAATACCCGGATTTCTTGGATACGATCTGACAAATGTTACGCATCGTGTTGGTCTTCTTAGCTCTTAAGGATCTCCAGGTATCAACTTTTTGTTATCTGTTTATTTTGCTGCATTATTTGGCTTGTTTCCAGACTTAGTTATGTGAATATTGCATATTAGTAATCCCATTTTGGTGCTCTGTTCGAGCAATATCTTGAGTGATAACCATTATTATTCTATCATTTAGAAAAATTAGAAATGGGATATTAATTTGTGAGCTCGGCCATTTTTGGGGTTACGCCACCTGTGATGTGGTAATAGTCTACTGACAAGTAGTCTTGGTTAAATTGAAGTGCACTAGTAATATGGTAGAACTAGTCCTTACTATTTGAATCGATTAAAGACATTGTCGTCTCTTGGAATGGTTGGTAAAAAGATAAGTAGAAAAATGGTATTGTACAGTTCACATAAATTATACAATTGGCACGACTTAATAACCTTGGTGATACTTGTTTGGATTAATACGATGTTGTACAAGTTTATTTTTACTTTTTCAGTCTCAAATCTTTCTAAAGTGGATTTTATATAGAAACGGGATCATGGCACTTTTTTTAATGTCTATGGAAGTATAAAAATCAGATGGGTAGTCCTTGGACATGTTGAAAATCATGTTATCCTGTACATTGAAAAATTGAGCAGTAATGCGAGGGTTGTCCACTTGTGTGGTTAATCTAATTACTCACTAATAATATTGTTTTTACTACACATTGGTCGTATTTCACTTGCATTAGGCATATCCATAAATTTTGAATTTTTGAAATTATGTACAACTCAGTTATGTGGTAAATACCAGTCGGTTGCCGTAATGATCATTTCTTGTAACATATTCTTCATTCAGAGTCAACATAATGAATTGGAGGCCAAGTATCAGGAAGAAAAGGCAGAACTGTAACCAAAGTATTTGAAGCTTTATGAGCTGTTGTATGCTAAGGTATCTTTATTTGGGTTCAGGAATGACTTTATAACCTTTCAAAGGGTCTACATATGGACATGACATCAGTTACATAACAGTCACAGATTTGAATGTAACCAATGTTTATTGATTTGTTATCCGGATACGTTTTGATATTATTGTGACGAAGTTTAAAAATTTTAGAAAATCCATGTAAATTTGAACCCGGAAACGAGCCCCATATGGCTGCCCCAAGTCAAATGTAGCTCATTTTGGTCGATGGTGGCGGTTAATTTTTTGGTTGATAATTAGTTTCATTCCCTTACTCGCAGAGATATGAAATAGTCAAGGGTCTGACTGAAGTTGAAGGTGTATCAAATGATAATGTCGTGGATAAGGATACCAACACCAACGAGTCAACAGGAGGTATCATTTTTTCAACACAGTTTTTTCTTTTTAATCTGTGGTAGATATCTAAGCATGAAGTCGCTAATGGTACAAACAGATAAAGGCGTGCTCTGGCTCACTGCAATGAAGACTAATGACGTGCTAGCTGACAAGGTGATCAAATAAGTGTCCAACTTCTGTAATTTCCAAACTTTTTATTGAACAAAATATTTCTGTTACGAGGTGATCAACTGGTTCTGTATGAACAAAATATTTCGGTTATGATGAATTACGAAATTCTATTGATATTTCTGTATAAATTTGACTTTTCTGGATAATAATGTATGCATTTGATACATTTGGGATTGTATTTGTAATTTTTTTTAATTTTTTTCATGTATTGCTGACACAAACTTTGTGTAAACAAAGATTTTAGCCTTTATTGATACATTAAGTGTCAGGATAGGTCTGTCACTATACACCTTTACCGTCGGAACTTCTGTTGACACTTATTATAAGTGAAGGAGAAGCTTATTTTACTTATCCTGACACTTATTTATGCATATCCTTACACTTTTGGTCTGTCAGGAAATGTCATATTTCTTGTAGTGAGTTTTTAGTGCCAAACGTAGCTTACTTGACACTTTTTAATGTATTGTGTGACGAGTTGTGTGTATTATTTAGCAGATTTGACCCTCCTAGTTCAATTGGATTGTGTAAATTAAAGGGTAAAATAGCTAAATAATCATACAACTTTTTGTTTTTGAAAAAAATAATCATACAACTTGATGCACCAAAAAGACAGAATTTAAAGTATGTTACGAAATTAGTAAACCTTGACTATAACATTGCATTTTCATATCTTTAGTAACTCATCTCCTACTGGAGTTAGCTGGATTGTTCGTTTTCATTTTTGAAAGAAATCAGTATAGAGTTCAAACCTTATTAGGTGTGTATCTACATCTGTTAAGTAGCTAACGATACATTATTTTTTAGGTTCTATATTTTAGATCGGCTCGTTTAAGTTTTACAAAGCTGCTCGTATATAAAACATTAGGCTTAGGCTTGTTTAGGCTAAAGATGATACATGAAGAGTTAAAGATCATCAGGCTTCAGCTTTGATGCGTATGTTTTATAAGTTAATGCAACGTAGAATAATGGTACAGTTCATTGTCTTCTGACATGGTGAACATGAGATATATTTATAACATGACGCACAGTTACAAGTGAGACGATCCTTGTGATTATACACAAATCACAAACAGACTCTTGTTTTTATTTAGATAAGTAACCAAAGGATTAGTACCTTAATCCCGCCTAATGCAGTTTAAGTACCTTAGATTATTAAACGTGAAGTTAACATGGGCTTCACTTAACTTTTTTGGTCAATGTGACCTTCAAACCATACTTCATTTGTAGGATCACAGAAGGATCATGAGTAACTGGATGACCTTCCACCACTTGCACATTGTAATTATATATAATCGTAGCTGCCACCATTTTTATCTCAGTTAATGACATGTCTTTACCCAAGCAAGTTCTAGGCCCAGAATGAAATGCTGGGAACTTATAAGACGGCATGTGTTTGATCCCTCCTTCCGATATCCATCTCTCTGGCCTGAACTCCAAATAGTCTGGTCCCCATATCGTCTCCATCCGTCCCATTGCATACGAATGTAGAACTATTTTGGTGTGTGTATGTACTTGGTGACCACTTGGCAGAGTGTCTTCTTCCTGTGTTGATCTGGGGTTGGCCGGGACAGGAGGAAATAATCTAAGTGCCTCACATAATGCTCCGTGAAGATACACTAACATCTCCAACTCTTTTGTTCCAAAAGTTTTCCATTTCTCTCCTTCCTTCATCCCGAAGCATGCATGAATCTCTTCATATATTTTACCTTCAACTATAGGATTTTTAGCAAGGAGATAGAAGAACCAAGTAAGAGCTGAGCTTGTGGTATCTCTCGCAGCAATCATCAGAAGTAATAAAGTATCTCTGATAAATTTGCTAGGTTTGTCCTTGTAATGCCTTAGAAATCCTGTTCCTAACCTTACATCTTCTAGCTGTTCTTTCTCAAAGCTATCAACACTTGGAAGCTTCTGATGTTTTTTTTGTATGAACTTGTAGAAAACCTCATCAGATAGACTGGAAGCATCAATGAGATGCTTCTCTTTTCCAATTTGCAGTCGGTTCATAAACTTCCAATAAAACTTTGGGAGAAAATGTCGGTATAAGAGAGTCTCTTGTGCCTTGGTAATGGCCACACCTAAAGCATCGTAAGGAAGATCCACAGATAAGGTCTCTGGATCGTAGTCTAACAGTAAATCCATGATGACATCAAAAGTTAGCCTTTGAAAAACATTTTGTAAATCTGTCTTCAGTCCTCTTTCTGTCATGTAATCAAAAACCGGAATAAGCTTTTTATGAATGCAATTCCACATTGTTTTCTCCACCAATTTCTTGAATTCTGCATGGTTGAAAAGCGACATGGTTGTTTTACGTTGCAACTTCCACAACTTAGAATCGCAATTGATAATACCATCACCAACGGCATCAAATATCTCTCTATGCTCGGGACCTTTCGGGTAATTATGAAAGTTGGTGGCTGTTATATATTGAAAGTTGGCTGGATCACTCGTGACAAGCATGTCATTATTGGTGAACCAAGGGCCTTTAAACATGAATGTACCTCCACTTTCTTTCAAAATATCAGTGGCATGATCATGTAAACGATGAAAATTCCATAAGAGGCTAGGTGTCATGCCTAATAAAGGCCAATTGGTGGGCAATGAGGAACCTTGAGTTGTAAGCTTTTTATAAATGTAGTATAGAGAAATTAAACAGCACAGAATGAGGGAAAATATCATGTTGATGGATACTTTCGTTTTGTTTGTTTTAAGCTCAATTTATAGAAATCTGCCATGCATTTGCAAATCATCTTGTAGGGGCTGATCGGACAGGTTTTTTCTGTGGTTGGCGTGCAGTGGTGTGCTTGGCCCCCCTAACAAGGCAAGTGATAGTTCTATTATAGGATGCAGTCAATATACATATGTATGGACATTAATTTCGTCAGTCCGTTCATTAATAACTTGCTTTTTTTAAATTTCTACATCAAGATATTTTCGTTTTTAAATAACTGTTCACTTGACTTTTTGTCTTTCTTGTTTCGTTTAATCTTAAATATTACTCCTTCCGTCCCATTTTAATAGTCACTCAACAATTTTTGTAAGATTTATGATAAATTCATTGAATGTGGATGTGTTACGGGTTACAAAAACAAACTTACCCTCTAAATGCATTAATTAGATAATATAGTTTCCTTATAAAATTGATGGACATGGGTAAAAGTGGAAATTTAAAAGATTTTGACTTCTTATTTAAGAAGGTGAACAATATATTGGGACAAACTAAAATAGTAATGAGGTCAATAAAAGTGGGACGAAAGGAGTATTTTTTGTGTTATATAATATTTGATGAAAATTATATCAATAAAAATACATTTAAAACTAAATCTATTCATATATTTTACAACAAGTATTACGTAGTATATAACACAAAAATAAATATTTAAATTAAAGTTGGATAATAGATACACCTATAAAAATTAAAGTGAACATTTATTTAAAAACGTAAAACCTAACTTATTCCGTAAAAATACCACTATCACCATTTAAACATGGATATTGTTAAAACATGAGATTCAAAGTATGAGACCAGATCTTATCACCCAACCAACCTCCCCTTGGTGATTTATTAATCAAAGAATCAAGTACAAAATACAAAACAAAGATTAGTCCCCAAAACGGATGTTAATCAAACAAATACAAAAAAAATAGATGAGATCGTCCCAACTAGGTTGATTCGATCTCCCCCACTACATAAACACTCACACTAACCTAATCTAATCAAGATAAAGATAAGATGACGATCCTCCCATACTACAAGCCACAGACGGCTGTTTAAGAGAGAGAACCACACCAGTGTGTGTGTGTGTGTGTGTGTGTGTGTGTGTATGTGTGTGTGTGTATGTGTGTGTGTGTGTGTGTGTGTGTTATGAGTGATGATATAAAACCCTAGCAACAACTAGGGTTATAATACGCTCCCAAGAAACATGGGCCAGCAATGGGCTCCAACGTTAGGCCCAAGACCAATCTAATCATAAGAAACAACAAGAGTCACAAAAGGCCCCTACATAAATAGACAAACTGTAAAACCCGGTTTAAAATCCATAAAACATTAAGTACACGCAGTCTCAGATTTAAATTAAATGTTACGTAAATTAATAGTCGTCATGTAACAAGAATAAGTAACGTTCATATCCAAGTATTTAATATATATATATATGTCAGATTAATTACAAGAAATAAAACACGAGAACTAAAACAACAACGCGTGATAAATAAATTATGCACGAAAAATAAAAACGGATTTGGCTTTTGGGCTTGTGTTAGCCGCGGCAACAAAAGAGAATGAAAGGACCTCATGGCCCGGCCCATTTAGTAATCCAAGTCTTGTAACAAAAACAACCAGGAAACTTTCATTATACATTTTTTAGAAAATAAAACAAGAAACCCTACCTCCTTCCTTCTCCCTAGCTGCGACACACATCAAGAACACAAGGGACGGTTTTTGATCTTTGATCTTGGTTATTTACGGGTTCGTGTTCGTGATTCAATCCTTAAATCAACCACGCATTCGTTATTATCAAACCTCTAATCTTTTTATTTTAATTATGTTATTTATTCATGGATCTTTAAAGCATTAATTAAAATCATGTTATGGAAAAGATTAAACAAGAAACGGGATCGGGTTTTGTTGGTTTTTGGTCCTATTGCACACAAACCGAGAGTCATATAACTCTCGGTGGCTTATTTATTCCACCAGCCGCAACCCATATAGGGACGGTGGTGTTTGGTTTTGGTCAGTCGCAAGCAACAAGGCCCCAACAGTGGGAACCTTGTGTAGGGTTGGAGGAAGACCGGCCCAGCCGGTATGAACCTTGGCGGATCAGTGGCTAACCGGCAGTAGGCCAAGGCCTTTGGCCGCCGGTTGTTGGTGCTTGGTTTGGTTTTGTCTCGGGTTTTGGGGCTCGGGTACACAAAGGCTTTTGGTTTAATCATTTTGTTTAGGGAATTAGTTAATTAATCTAATTTTACATGTGGTATTAATTAATTAAATTAATCATGACACTTGGGTAAAAATTATTAAACATAACAATACATGAAATTAACCTAAGTATTTTATTAAGACATAATTAAATTATTAACATACACTAATTTAATTATTGCAAGTTAAAATATAGTTTAATTAAATTAATCATGTCATATTTTTAATTAATAATTCATTTGAGACCATGCATTATATTATTATTAATTTATAATTATTTTAGCTTAAGTATTTAGTTTAATAAACTTTATTAATAAATCATCATGACTTATAAATTATGACTATTAAGCACTAGCTTATATTTTGGGATTTACTAATCAAGCTTATTAATATTTAAGGAAACTTTCTATTTTTGGAAACTTACTATTTATGAAAACTTGCTATTTTTAGAAAGTTATTTATTATGATACTACAAGTAGAATAACACAAGAATACATGAAATACACTAATCAGAAACACATGAAAACATGAATAATCACAAGATAATACATGAAATAGTAAAAGAAGACAAGAACATGTAGCTAAGAACACTCAGAACCAGTAAAGTATACAGTAATCAGACAACTCATTCACGTCCCTTATTTATGTGGTATCCGTGAAGTCGGAGTAGATCCTTCAGCTTTCATTCTCACTTCATTACTGGACACGAGGTACGGATATTCTGTCCTTCAATATGGACATTTCCTTCATATACATGATTAAGATTCCCCCTTTACAGCCATCTGTTTTCCCTAGTACTTTTATATTATTCAGCTTTTCAGTAATACTTATGTTTATTTTAAAATGCCTGAGCTATATATATGCATGACCATGTCATCTAGTTACGGAGGTACCGTAACCATAACACTTGAGGCACCGATGTTATGACTCCTCCGCGAGGGAGTGATTTCTCGTGGTGTACCTTCACGTTTCAGTTTGGCCATTATCAATATTATCATGTGGGGCGTATGAGTGCATCCTAGTTTACAGCTTTCAGTTATCAGGTGAATGTGGTGTGTGCTCTACATCCTTCACAAGGAGTTTATCCCTCCTACCCAGACCAGTATAATTAGAGATCACCCCTCTAATGCATGATGAGGTCACCCCTCTATGTATTTATGCCAGTTGATACTTTCATGACCTATATGGGCTCTTGGCAAATTAAAATACAGTTTTAGATATAAACATAAGTTTTCAGAAATATAAACCAGTTTATAATCATGTTCCAGGTTTTCAGGACTTGTACAGTTTCCGCTGCATTTACTTATTAGTCTTTCAGCTTCAGTATTTGTTACCTATTTCATTTCAGTACTTCTTATCATGCTTTTATATCGTTCACTGGGCATTATGCTCAGCCGTAGTTTCTTTTCATGTTCCAAACGTTAGGAACACAGGGACGCTCTTAGGATTCCGAGAGTATGTGCATTTGGAGGAAGCTATCTAGATTTCTTACTTTATGCACTTCATACATTACTTTGCTTATTTGGACATTGTTTAGTCCTTCCTTTCAGTATTTACTGTTACATGTTGAGCTTATGTTTGGACTACCGATGTTTGATTCCGGTATTTCCTTTATGGTTAGTTAATGTTTTAAGACATTTACCTTGCATGCTTTGATGACACGCCATAAATACACGTAACGGTCCACTTATCCAAGTAAGATGTTATAATTATGGTATCAGAGCCCAAGGTTTCGACTTGTAGGCTCTAAAACTTGACCTGTGACTAGTGGGTAGTCACTAGGAACTTCCTAAATTTTGGCGTTTGTTATCTTCCATTTTTTCATGCATTTTATTAGTCGATTTCCTAAGTTTTGACTAAGTAAAGGGTTGGTACATGACTGGCCATACTTAGTCGCATGTGCTTTTCTACGAATTTTGTGTTGTGAACCGACCCATAGGCATTCACCCTTGATCATGTCAGATTCATGTTTTCAGTCGAATGTTGTTTTGTGAACCGACCCATAGGCGTTCACCTTTGCTCATGTCAATTTTCGTTGGCTATGCCTTCATGAACTATTTCATGCATATTCCAAGTTATTTATTTCCATGCTTTTAACAGATTAATCATTTTACTTCCCGTTTTAAACGGTCAGATGGTTAACAGACGCAACAATGAGGATATCATTGCAGCTGTTCAAGCAGCTCTGCATGTCATGCTCCTACAGATCCGAGATGAAATTCGGGCTGAATTCTAAAATGGACCACATCCTCATAAATCAGAATAATCCTCCTCCCCTCCACCAGCTACTCTAGCTACCTGGCTAGAAAGGTTCAACAAGCAGAAACCATGGTCATTTGAGCAAGCAGTGATTCCTGTAGATGCAGAAAATTGGATTTCTCACATAGAGAAAATCTTTGAGGCTATAGGCTGTGGGGAGGCCTTCAAGGTGATATTAGTTGTCTACAAGTTTGAGGGCGACACCCTAGCATGGTGGAGAGCATATAAGCTGACGAATGGAGGTGATGATTGGCTGCTCACAGTGACATGGACACAGTTTAAGACACTATTCTATGACCAGTTCTTTCCTCATGCTGAGCAGGCGGGCTGAAGGGAGAGTTTTACTCTATCCGTCAGAGACGGGAGAGAATAGTACGGAATTTGTGCATCGCTACCTCAGGTTAGCTGGATTTCTAGGTGCTGCTGCAGGTACGGATGAAGAGCAGGCGAAGCACTTTCGTTGGTCTCTTCACTCCACTACTACTGATCGGCTACTCAGTGCCACATTCAAAAATGTGTCGCAAGTGGCAGATGCAGCATGTAACTTGGAGATGCTCTACGAAAGAGATGAGTTCGAGAACTTGGAGCGACCCGAGAAGAGGTATGCTTCATTCATCAGACATAAACATTTCAACTCTTATCCTTACTTTTCATTATATAACATGCATTATCCAACTATATCTTTCAGACAGAAAAGAGGAGACCGATCACAGTCAGCTACTCGACAGCATGGCTACAAGAATCACGGTCAATCCTATGACGGTAACAGATCAAGCAAGAGAGGCGGTATTGATAACTACCGTGGTAACTCTAACTATTCTGGCAGCCACATGTGCTTCTTTAAACTTCGCAATATTAAACTGTTGTGTGACATTTATGCTAACCTTCAGCGTAAGAACATCAAATCAGGGTGACCCTTCGTTCTAATACCAAACAGAAAACAAGAATCCCAAAGTAGAAGTGTACCTGCTGTTGTGCTTTGGTACTTAACTAAGCACACAACAGCCCAAATCTAGGCGTGCTTTTTTGATGTTGGTTGTATTTTCAATATTTTGTGATTGCTTGTTCACTGTGCATCCCAAGAAAACCCAAGAAGTGAACAAAAAAAGGGTGTCTGCTTGCTTTTGGAGAGGCCATTGTTTGAAATGTAGGGATTGAGTCTAAGCATTTTAGGTATTTTCGTTTAGTGTTGATGTGTTTTGACTTGTTTGTCATAACATAACCAAGCAAACCCATAAAGGCCAAAGAAAACAATTATGAGCGCCTGCCTTTGAGTACTTATCTGTTTGTCCTTATAACCCAAGCTGTGGTTTAGATGGTGGTGTTTTGGCTGTGTATTTAGGCGACTGCGCATCCAAGCATTCCAAAAAGGAAAGTCCCAAATAGTCATCACTGTATGCCCATTTGGTCTATAGAACCCACTGTGTGATTAGTTGATTTCGGATTGTGTATTGTGTTTATGCATTTTGTTTCCAACAGCTAGTCACCAAGCAAACCACAACATAAAAGGAAAAAAAAAAGAATCCAAAACTAAGAACAAGAAAACCAAGTGTGAGGTTTGTGTGCAAATAGGCTCAATCATTTTCTTAATTCGTGGATTCTGGGTATGAGTTTGGTACTTTTGAATTGAGTTTGTGGTCTGTGCAACAAAGAAAAGCAAAATAAAAAAGAAAACAATAAAATGCAAAAACTCAATATGGCCCGGCTCGAACCCCTGACCTCTCGAAGGAGGGCTCAGAGTTTTACCAATGTGCCATATGGTCCTAATTGTTAGAATGTTGCAAGCCCAAATATTTAAGCCCAATTTCAATTCCTCACAATAATATAAGCCGTGAATTGTAAGCTTAATTGCAGCTTATTCATTAAGCTTTTTGGATTGTTTGCATCCCCCCCCCCCCCCCCCCCCCCCGAACCTTATAGCTTTTAAGACTTTTCAGTTTTTGTTTCATAATTTTCCTTTATTTATTTATTTATTAGGATTATTTTTGTTTTTAATATTAGAAAGTCTATAAAAAATAGAAAGATGTTTATAAAAAATTTTAAAAAATATTTTTTAGCTTTTATTAAATACATTTTAGTTTTACAAACTTTGAAATATGGGATTTGACTTTTTCTTAGTTATTTTATTTTTTAGGTTTTTTAATTAAATTTAAAAATTAATTATAATTAATTAAAACTTTTTCAAATTTTTTGGTTTACGTATTTTTCTTAGTTAGATTTTTTAGAACATCTTAGTGATTTTTGATAATTTTTAGATAAAATTTTTTATTTTGTCGCGTTTCGACGTTCGTACGTTGATGCCTTTTCGTCTGTTTTTAGCGTAATCCGTTTTCTTTTCTTTTCTTTTCTTCTTTTCAAAAGCGTAACAACTCGAATAAATAACGTACTTATATTTGGCTTACACTCCATACCTCCTCGAGAACGAACTTAAATGGTCGATTTTACGTTTTCCTAAACGTAGAATTTAATACTTATCGCGATTCACGCTTTTCCATAAAAATATGTGTTTTACTACTTCATCAGTCATCTAACAAGTCGTCGAATAACGGAGAATTATCTAAAACATTAATATCGTTATTGGCACATGCTATCCCAAAGAACACATGCCAAATTCACAAATCTTGCGAAGCCACAACTTCAAGCATTATGGTAAGGTATTTTTTTTATCACCCCAACCGTATTGACCATGCCAAGACACTGGACAGTTTTTTCATTCCCAGTGCATACAATCAATACTTCCGAGCATTCCCGAAAAACCATGGACATTGCTGTGCTTTTGATGTATCTTTACAACTTCTTCATATGTTGGCTTTCTTAAGTACTTCGCCATATCCAATTCAGTGATGCAAATTAATGATAAGGTCGGTTTCATCATTGATATCGTGTATGTTTCGATCGGGTTGATTTGGATTCATTTGGTATTTGTATAAAGGTGTGTTTTTTTGTGAAACAATTAAAGGAGATTGGAGTATTTATAATGATTTGGATAGGGGTAAAATAAAATATTTTATTCAAATATATAAACATTTTAGGGGGTGTTTTATAAATTTTATATTTTTTTTTAAATAAGTAATATAGTTGTTATAAAGGTAAGGGAGGGGGGTGGTGGTGGTGGTTTGTAATTTATTTGAAAGTTTTTCAAAAGTGTAAAATAAACCCGACCGTTGGGAGGGGAGGGGGGGAGGTATGATTTTTTTAAAAAGAAAACCAACGCGTGTTGCCCTGGTAACACCAAAGCCAACCGCGTTGGGTTTCTTGCAACCGGGGTATGGTAACGCGCAACAATGGCCGGCCAACGTCGTTGTTGCGTCACTATACCTAACGCTCTTAGTTTGTTACTCCGTTAGACGTTCTTAGGTTTGGAACTTTTGATGAAATGAGCACAAATGTCCTATGTTACGACATGAGAAAGAAGTTTTCTCATGTTGATATTTTATCAGTTTAAAAAAAATCGTGTTAAGGGGCTCAGTTTTTTAATCGAACATGACGTTCAAAATCCATGGGAAGGCCTTGTGAAATATTAGGCTTATGAGCCCAAACAAATTTTGTACGTATAGTTCAGATTAAACAAGCTGCAGCTTAGTGATATGAGTGATTTTACTCATATCATTTGTATCCTTAAACAATGAAATAATGCATTTAATGTATCAAATTTGCCTTGTATATGTATGTTTTCTTGTTTTATGTGTGTAGGTACCAAGGTTCACGAAAACCGGCAAAATCGACACGAGAATAAAGAAAAGATCAAAGAAGCCAAGAGACAAGTCGTTTTTAAAGACGGGATTCAAGTTTTGGAAGTATTATGGACCAAGTGGGTCCCACATTGGGAAAATGGGCTTAAAACCCCATTCTTATTTACTTTCATAACAAAAGCCTATTTTTAGAAGCCCATTTCCATGGTAATTACAAACGGATGGAAGTAATATAAGTCTTGGGCCAAAAGCCCAAACTCCTCAAACAAGTAAACGAATGGGCTTTTAGGGTTTTGCTACAAACGAATGTATAAAGTGCATTTAACTCACAAAACGTTTTACCACACACGTTTTTCCCCACTTTTCACAACTTTCCAAATAAATAAATATACCGACCCTATGCCACTCACCAAACCATTTATATCATCACCACATGTTTTTCGTTTTCCACCCACACACAATAAATATAAAATAATTCGATACTCTCTATGTATCCTTCATCTTCCCCATAGCCAAAAAACCAGTAACTTCATAGTTACTGTTTAAAAAAAACCCTAAATCAATAAATCATGTAAATAATTTGGGGCTTTTGCTATACACGTGATTGTCAAGCGTATAGGTAAATAATCCCCATGGTTTAAGGAAGAGAAGAGATGGAAGGGCTTGGTTACGTGGCAGTTTTTCACTGGAGGAAACACATCATTTTCCCCAATCAGCCAATCAAGAGGCATCAAAGAAACACAACTAGCACAAACGGATGCCACGTTGGCAATCCGTGTGCTAGTTGTGCCTTATCAACCATCCGATCAACAACAAGAGAGATAAAAATGATCTAAGGGCTTATATTGAAGAGGAATATGCTGAAGAAGATGCGAATATACCCTCCTCAAGAGCCTTGGGATGGCTATAAAAACCCCTAAAATTCTTGTAATTTTCATCGATTAATTTTACTTTAAAGTTATTATGTAGAAATAGTTCTAGGGTAAATTTTGTATTTCTTTTTATCAAATCTTGTAATATTTCTGGAATTTAATAAAAGTTCAGTCGTTTCTTTTAAATTCGTGTCTCGTTTTTTCCTGCTTAAAGTGATTTTACGAATTAATTCTTATTACTGTTTCACCATAATAATGTTTGTGATGTTAAATATAAGATAATTAATAGCTTAAATTTAATATTAGAAGTAAAGTTTTGGATTAATATTTATTCCTACTGGATAAATAAATCAATAAAAAGGCTGCTGATGTCGATTGATGAATGATGGTAATGGTGGTGATTGTTACGGGTTCACAAGGTTGTTCAGCACAACCTTCGTCTCAAAAGAAATCTCCAAAAGGTTTTATGTCTTATCTTTTTAATGTTAATGAGTAATAATCTGCTTAGTTTAATAAGGTTGAGTGAGCTTATTGATTTTGAATCTAAGTTTGTAATCGTTTGTTTCTTGTTGATTAATCGGCTTAAATGTTCAGTTAGTGTTAATAAATCTGCTTAAGTTTTGAATATGGCATTTGTAAACTTGTTAAGTTTCCTTGCTGAGATGTTTATCTGGACTGGATTCGAACGCAGCATGAAATTAAGTTAGTTATTTTCGAGTGTTGATGTTCTGATAATCTGTTCTTGTATTCTTAAAGTTGTTATCAGATCTGGTGCTTTATTATTACCTGTTGCTTGATTTTAATATCGTATTTAGTCTGCTGTTTAGTTTGGGTTACTTACACATTTAGAATTTGTTGAGTAGTTAGATTTGATTGGGTGCTGATTTATTTGAATTTGGGTCATTCTTGTTAATCGTTTATAAGGTCTGCGTTTTTTTTACCTTGTCTGCTGAATAATTATTTGCTAGTGTTTCCCTCTTTTCTTGCCCATGTATTTTGGATGTCTGCCATTGATTCTTGCAGCATTTGTTTTACTGTGTTAATCTGATAGAATTGGTACTTGCTCATAATAGAACTGCTTGTTCTGAGTTTATCTTAACTTTTTAATAAGATATGAGAATGAGTAAAATAAAAGGCTGCTGTTTAGTTAATTTCATGATGGTCTGAGTGTGTTTTGGATAGCATTTTTCGTTATTTGATATTTCTTTTTTGTGGTTACTGCTTTTTAATTTTGTTTAGTTTCAAATGTTATCAGATTGTTTGTCTGCTGTTAACTTGTAACTAACAGATCCCTTTGATCTGTTAGAACTCACTGCTGGTATCCTTATCAGCTCTCCACACCATACAAAAGTCACCTCTTGTGACTTGTTATTTAATCTGTCAAAAAGGAAAATTATTCGCAAAAATTCGTCACTTGCAGGTCTCGAACTCGAGAACTGCTCTTCACTTACCCAGCGTGATAACCATTTCATCTGGGTTGTCACTTTGTTTTTATTACGCATTATTGGTTTAATATAGATAGCTATTTGTGTCAGTTTTTAATTAGGTTTTATTCCATAGATTTAATTAACTTTACAAATTAGTTTTATTGAAATAAAGGATAAAATTTACTAAAATAAAATAAAAATAAAAATGTTTTTATTAATTTAAAAGTTTAATTAGTTTATTTCACTAAATAGATTTTTATAATTTTAGATTTAAATAAAATTAACTTAAAAAAATAATAGATTTAGTATAAGTAATTTTAATAAAGTTAATTAGTTTTTAAAAAAAGTTAATTAGATTTCTAAAATTAGTTTAATAGTCATTTTTAATTAAATAGAATTATTTTTTATAGAGTATTAAATAGTTTAAATTTTTAAATAGATTTAATTTTAAGTAATTGTTTGTAGATTTTAATAATGGCGGGGTTTACAATTCATGCACTTTAGGTTAAACTTAAATAGATTTAAATTTGTAGAATTTAATTTTAGTTTAAAAACCGAAAACCAATTCGAATCAATTGTCCAAATCGAAACAAAACGTCTCAAATTCACTCGATCTTCGTGTACCACGAACTTGGTTCATCACGTGTTTAACTGAATTCGTCTTTGGTAATGTTACTCTATTACTTTTTCCTAAAGTTAATTTTCTAGCTTACCCTATAACGTATCCTAATTATCACTATACTATCAACGACACATCACTTAGGCTCGAGCTCGTTTAGGTCGGCTAAAGATACATATAGAGTTAAAGATGGTGAATAAATTGGAAGGTTCATCACTGGGTGATGATTTGCACACTCCAAAATTTTATTGGCACACTCCAAAATATATGTGTCGTGACGATTATACCCTTATTATATGCACACACTACTAAACAATATGAGGGTATAAATGTCAAGACTCACATAAATTAATTGTGCAAATAAATTCATATAGTGTGCAAATCACCACTCTTCATCATTACGCTTCATTAATGCAATTTTTTAAATAGTGTGAGGTTATATTTTAAAACTAATATAATATGTAAAATTGCGAAAAATACATGTGCATCATAAAACTAAAAATGTAATTTTTATAATTTTATATATTATTTAGTTCTGAAAGTAATCTCACTTTGATGATGAATGTTTCATCTTTAGACTTGCATGTTAAAACAACTTCGTACATTAATTAGTACTCCGTACAAATTTTCAATTCGATTATATATTAATAATGACTTGCTATTATAGGCGCTTATCGCAGCATAAACAGAAATGGTAATTTTCTTAAATGAACTTTTTTTATACTCAATTACCAAAATGAACCGCGCACAACCGATTTACCAAAATGAATTTTTGATCAAACATCTGTTAGCTATACGACACATGGCACATCCAACGCTCATTTACCAGGCGCATTTTCATTGTTTGATTCTTATGTACACCTACATGTTTATGCGCCTGCATGACTACGTGCGCCTGATTGCTTATGCGCATGCCTATAAAGTGTGCATGGTTGCATCCTTGTGCGCATGTAAGATTTGTAAACCAGTAAGTAAACAAATCCGATCACATATGTAACCACTATGCCTCTTATATGTGGCTGGTTGCATGTTTGTTCGCAAACATGCTTTGTACACCAAGTAAACATGTATATGAAATGTTGTTGGCTTAATAGGGTAACATCCAGGGGCGGAGGCAGGGAGGGGTCAAGGGGGTCGCCCGACCCCTCGAGCGAAAAAATTGTAATGTAAATTTTCGAAAATATTCGGATTTTTTTAATAATTTGACCTCCTAAAAACCATTTTTTAGTGTATTTTATAAAAAATATCAAAGTTTGACCCCCCGAGCCAAATTTTCTGGCTCCGCCCCTGGTAATATCTGCTAGGATTTTCAAATCTTACAAAAGATTTGACAAGGTAGAAAGAAGGTCATGAAGAAAGAGAAAGAAAAAGATATGTCAAACTAGTATTAAGGTCCGTTTGATTTCAAGTCGGGTTTTACTTTAGGATTGAGTTTATAAAATAGTGGGTTTAGGTTTAGTTAAAGTTTGGATTTAATATAGGAAAGAGAGAATATATTAATTTATTATATTTAAAATAAATTAGTAAATAAAAATAAAAAACAAGTAATAAATAAAAAGGATGTTTAGAGTGAAGAAAATGGTAGGACCCAATAAAAGTTAAAACCCATCAAAATGTTTGTTTTAAAAAAGTGAGATGTCAAGTTTTCTGTTCTTTTAACACTTGTATTATCAATGTCCAGTTTTCTGTTCTTTTAAATGGATCCTCACGGAAGAAAAAGAAATGAAAAGGGGCCTGAGGCAGGGCGACCCCTTTCCCCTAGTCTATTTATTTTGGTTACCGAATTCTTGAGTAAGATGCTCTCAAATGATCTTCATAGAGGAGTTCTTCAATGGATCAAATTCGGGGATCTTGGGAGAATCAATCACTCTCAATCCGCCGATGACACTATCATTTTTGCCCATCCGTCCGTTCAGGAGCTCAAACATATTAAAGATATTCTCAACTTTTTTGAGAAGGTTTCGGGGCTGAAGATGAACCCTTCAAAGAGTGCTTTATACGGAATTAACATTCCAGCACCCTAGTTATCCATCCTAGCTGAAGTTTTTGAATGCAACGTTGGTTCTTTCCCTTTTACTTATCTTGGTATTCCAATTGGGGCAAGCCCGAGAAGAGTATCAACTTGGCTCCCTCATGTCAACAAATTCAAAAAGAAACTAGCTGGCTGGAAAGGACGTTGTCTATCATTTGGGGGTCGAGTCACAATGATAAATGCTGTTTTGTCAAGCCTTCCTTTACATTACATGTCTTTATTCAAAGCACCTAAATCAGTGGTGTCCCAATTAGAACGTCTTCGACGGAATTTTCTTTGGGGAGGGGATTCTTCCAAGTCCAAGCTTTGTCTGATTAAGTGGGAAGCGGTGTGTAAACCGAAGGAGCTTGGCGGTTTAGGTGTTGTCCCACTTAGAATTAAAAATCTTTCGTTATTGGCAAAGTGGTGGTCCAAGTTAAACTCCAACAAGGAATCTTTGTGGAAGACGATTCTGCACAACTCATATAGCTCTTCTATTCCAAAGAATTTGGTTACAGAGGTGTCTGCTCTTAATGTCTCTAAACTATCACAGGCGTGGAAAGATCTCATAAGTTTACAACATTCAGATTCTATGTTTGAAGTGTTGGGTCCTCAGAATTGGAGTTGTGTAGGATATTGTAAATCTAGCTTATGTTTTAGAGAGAGAAAGAGATAGAGAGATGGTAAGAACACATACACTTTAGAGAGAGAAAGTGAGAAGGTAACACCTTCTTACTATGTGAAAATATGTTGATGGTCCACGACACTTGTGCAAACATCGAATCCATGAAGATCTATGAAGAACATTTGCACAATTAAACCAATTGACTAACTAATAACAAAGCTTGTACTTTTTATCGTTTGTATATCTTATTAATAATGAATCAACAAATATACAAGACTTTCCCGGTTGTTTGCGGAATAACAATCGGGCGATGAATGACAAACTAAACTCCCATGTTCATAGCTAGCTAAGCATATGCAACAATGGGAGGATGAATCCCTATCCACTAAAGTGTTACGAGTTGTTTTCTGTGGTGGGAAACATTAACTATTCTATTACAAGGACCACATATATATAGTGGGATGTGAAGCTTCCTTGAGAAGCTTTAACTAAAATACAAGTAACCACCTTGTAGTATTCCACTAAAACTTTAGACAGACAAGTTTAGACACTTCTTCAAACACTTCAGACACTTCTTCAGGTCTTCTAACATCTTCAGGTCTTGTAATCAGTAATAGTCTCGAGGAGTTAGTAAGTTGTTATGTCATCACTTACTAACACCATCATCCTTGAATATTTGCACACTTACTGAGATCCGCCTCAGCTAATGACGAGTCTATCTCGTAGACTCTAAAGAAATCTAAAGAATGACACACTGAACTTGTAACATACGTAAGTTCAGTGACTAACACTACTTAGGATACTTTACATCCAAATCCTGTACAAGGGACAAATCAGGCACTGAATTGGCCCAACAATCTCCCCCTATTTGGATAGAAAAGTAGCCTAAGTTAAATAGCAGTAAGTGAGCATAAAGGCTTCTTCTTACCTGCTATATTACAACAAAGTATACCAAGAATAACTAGCTTCACTAGTTCAAGTCATCCGCTAACTTGTATCGTCTTGTCCCTGTTGTAGTTGTTACTAAGCTTATACAATCTCTGATCTTGTATAATGAAAACTTGAACAAACTCCCTGATGCTTATATAGTAGAACCCCCAATGACTACTTCACTTTGGTTAATAGTGGAGTGTATATATGCATGTTCGTTACATATCATATGCCCTCCCCTAGCATATATAAAGTGTGGCATATTCTATCAATTAAGATCTAAAGTTCATTTACCTTTAAACAACAGAGTGGTCAATGGTTGATGCAGCAACCATAATAGATCATAGAATAAGCTCAGTAACCCATCTTCAGCGACTTGGCTCAATCAGCCATATATGTAAACATGTAAGTCCCTGAAGGTTGTATGATAGTATGTATGTAGCGTGATTAAACTTGATGTTTCTTCACATAAACACAAGTTTACTTCCTTCCTCGTTTCTCTCCCCCTCAAAATTTGCTAGGGAACCAAGCAATTTTTGACCGGCTACATACTATTACACAATCATAGCGTGATGGTCTTCATCTCGCCTGAAATACAACTCCCCCTGAATATCATCTCCTACCAACGCCTGATGTTATCAAACCCTGATGTTATGAAACCCTTGTATAATCAATGTTTCACCAATTCCCTGTAACACAGCCTGGTCTCTCAAAAACTCTGTGGCTGGGGTTACAGCGGATGGGGTCACAGCGGTGGGGGAGGGTGATAGCTTCTGGGGAAGGGAGGGGGGGGGGGGAGGGGCTGTGAACATATCTTCTTTCTTTATCTTGATGTGAGGAAATATTTCCTGAATGACCAAGTCCTTCAGCATTTGAAGGCTCTGAAGATAGCAACTTTATCAGCTGGTCATCTTGTCAGCGAATCCTTTGTTAAGTTGATTTTATCAGCTTCTTCAACAATCACGAGAAGGGGGGATGGCTGTGGAGATCAACAGCTGAGGAACTAGCTGTGGGGTATTGGGTATTTAGTTATGGTTGTTTGGCTATGGGTTCAGCGGCTGTGGGTCACAGCGGTTCGAACAGCTATACACGTCTGATAGTCTTGATCAAAATAAAAATCTCCCTGTGTGTGTATAACCTCTAGGAGTTCAGACTTGCTGGTGGTTTAGAGACAGAGGGTTCAGCAGCAATAAATAGGGACCGATTCAAAGGGTTTAGATCTATTGAGAGGGTTCAGATCTGCTGAAAGGGTTCAGCTACCTCTAGGACAACTGGGGGTTCAGGGACAGCTGGGGGTTCAGGGATTGGTTTGCTCTGGGATCACTGCTCTTCAACTTTTTGGATTTATTCCCATGAGTTCAATAACTCATTGCTTGACCCAAGCAAACCCAGCTGAATTTTTATATACTATACTTTTTATATCAGCTGCTAAACACTTATGACCAGATTTATTACCCAGGGGTCCACCAGCTACCCCTTGTATTGATTTTCACAGCCACCCGTCTCGATAATATTTCATCACAACCTCTTGTACTGATTTTCATAATCAGCGTACCACATACAACCAGTACCTCTGTTGGAGGTTCATTTAATATCACAGGAACTTATTTGGATGCCACTGATAAACAACACCTCAGCCGGTGTGTGATAGAATACCAAGCTCTCACTTTAAGTCAGCTAATGATGCGTATGAATACCATCTCTTGTTAATTTTATCAACTGCTTCTTACCAGCTTTTGTAGCTCAGGCATCATACTTCAGCGACCTTGTAAGCACAGTGACTTTTTTAGCTGGCATTTGCGAGACCTGGGGTTATAGGACAGTTGGGGGTTTCAGCGAACATATGGTGACATGGGTTCACCATCAGCGAAGTGGGTCACTAATGGTTGGGGTTCAACGAGTTATAGTTGACAGGTTCACAGAGGATTCATGATGAGAGAGGCCAGACACATAGTCCACTAATCTGATACGACTCATTTTACTGATAAAATATCAGCGACATCACATCTCTGAACCAACAAACACCATTAAAACATTTTCTGACCAAAATTATGATACCCATCTGTTCATACTTGGAATCACATCTTCCGATTTCCCACGAGCTTACTCAAGCTTAGGCTTGTGATCTCAACATCCACTAGATTGAACAACGAATCTTTATATTGAAGCCCATATCATCATTTGCTACCAGAATAATTCTTAATAGCAAATCTTCATATTACTAATAATCAACCGTACGAATCCATATCTCCATATGAAAACCTTGATAGCCACGAAGTCTTCACAAAAACCCAGTACAATAACATCTTAATCGTCAAACACTGATTATAACAACAATACCAGATTGGTTTTACTAATCACAAAAATAATCATCGATCTCTATTGAACATTAATTCGCTCTTGTAGCCACAAAGAAACGAATCCATCATTGTTTTGATTTTCGAGATTTTATGGAGTGTTGATGTTGATCTGGGTATATTAAGATGAGCGTGACGGTGGATGAGAGATGGAATAAAGATGTTGAATCTTTTTTTTTATTAGTGATCTGGTGGAGACGATGGGTTTAAGAGAAAAAAGAGGAATAGAAAGTGATGGGAGGATTTGTGTGAGATTGGGAAGGGAAGGGATAGAAATTGTATCGGTGATGGTGGGGAAGGGAAGTAGTAGATCCGGTTTTGTTGTGAGATGAGAATGTTGAAGAAACGAGAGAGATTTGTGAGTGAAAAATAATCGGTGGGTGGTTTTTTTTATAATTAAGAGTGACGGTGGAATTGAGATAAAGTAAAGATTTCTTTGTGATACCAGATCTCAAATCTGTTTTCTTTTAAGAATAGGTGACTTGGGATTTTTTGTTGCCCGTTTTTTATATGGATAAAGTGGGTGAGAAGTTTTGTGTGGTGTAATAACAGTACTCGTAGGATGGGTATAAATCTCTCCCCTTCAATACTTGCAATACAGTAGCAGAATATTGAAGTTCTTCATTCATAAAAATTTTGATAATCCTTGAAATTGTTATTATTAGTCATATTTCGAACGGATCTGGATAGATATTAATCCAACCCGCTCTGATACCAATTGATGGTCTACGACACTTGTGCAAACATCGAATCCATGAAGATCTATGAAGAACATTTGCACAATTAAACCAATTGACTAACTAATAACAAAGCTTGTACTTTTTATCGTTTGTATATCTTATTAATAATGAATCAAAAAATATACAAGACTTGCCCGGTTGTTTGCGGAATAACAACCGGGTGATGAATGACAAAATAAACTCCCATGTTCATAGCTAGCTAAGCATATGCAACAATGGGAGGATGAAGCCCTATCCACTAAAGTGTTACATGTGTGTTTTCTGTGGTGGGAAACATTAACTATTCTATTACAAGGACCACATATATATAGTGGGATGTGAAGCTTCTTTGAGAAGCTTTAACTAAAATACAAGTAACCACCTTGTAGTCTTCCACTAAAACTTTAGACATACAAGTTTAGACACTTCTTCAGACACTTCAGACACTTCTTCAGGTCTTCTAACATCTTCAGGTCTTGTAATCAGTAATAGTCTCGAGGAGTTAGTAAGCTGTTATGTCATCACTTACTAACTCCATCATCCTTGATTCTTTGCACACTTACTGAGATCCGCCTCAGCTAATTACGAGTCTATCTCGTAGACTCTAAAGAACTCTAAAGAATGACACACTGAACTTGTAACATGCGTAAGTTCAGTGACTAACACTACTTAGGATACTTTACATCCAAATCCTATGCAAGGGACAAATCAGGCACTGAATTGGCCCAACATATGTGAACCAACCACCCTCTCCAACTAAGGAGAGGGTTTATATACCAAGCCCATAAGATGGGCTTGGGCTTACAATTGGACCGGCCATACAAGCATGGACCGGGATTTTCCTTGTTTGATATATATAAAGATCTCTAGACTACGAGCTACTACTTAATATATTGTCGGAGTGACCGAATCTTCCTAAATACGTAAAAACTTATTTCCAACAATCTCCCCCTAAGGGAGGTCACTCCAAACAAGGGCGTTACCCAAGTTACAATAATAAAATAAACCTAGCATACTATGCTTGTCTTGAGCTCGTAGTCTTCGTCTTTCTTTTCTTTTTCTTTTCTGGTGAACATGCTGATGTGATCTTTGATATCAATCTTTAGCATAATCTCTTGCTTTGATCTGGTGCATCCATAACTTGTGATCCTCGCCTCTTCGTGACTTCATGTCCCACATACTTATACCTTCGTAATTCTTGAAAGCTTCAGAGTTCGATACAGCGGAATACTTTGACTTTTAGACTTTCTAGAATTAGATGAAGTATTAAGTGCATAAAGTATAAGCATGCGGGGACGAATTCTTCTCGGATTCCGCAACGCCACCGTATTCAAATGTCGCAAGATAAGTAGACACGAACGAAATGGATTTGAACATTTCATTCTAATTCGGTAGCATTTTACCTCCGTTCGGTGAAGACCGTTGGACGATATAAAATACCGTACTTGTGGCAGGTAGATTTAATTAAAAATCTCCTTGACAAGATTTCGCGGGTAAAACCATTCTCTTTACTCGACCGTCCAAAGCTGACTGCGAACGTAAAGAGTGAATCATTTGGATAAAATTTATCCGCATGATTGAAGTCGTCAATTCAGATTCCTGGAACAAGTTTGATTCATTAAAGAATCGCACCATCATTGCTTTCCAGTTGTCACGAGCTCGATTCATATATAATCTTGCAAGTTACCTACCAAGTGTTGTTTGTGGTTAACACTAGAAGGATTTCCACTCATCACTGTGAACCCTAGGGTGTCACTCTGAGTGTTCTGGCAAGATCACTGAGATATTGCGTAGAGGCCTGGAACGTGTTTAAATTCAATTAAGAATTAAACAACTGTTGCTTTCCATTTATCACAAGCTTGATTCATAAAGAATCGCACAAGTCACCTACCATGAGCTTTTTGATATTCGCTCAAGAAGGATTTCCATCTTCATTGTAAATACTTTCGTATTACTCGGATGTTCAGGCAAGATCGTAAAGATTTTGCGTAGGACTCTTAAGATCTTTCTTACTTTTCACAATGTGTGAAGAAGCAAGGAAATATGGAAATGTGTCCTAATGAGATATTTGATGATCTCAAATGGCTCTAGACTCGATCGTGCATTTTGGATTTTAGTGATCGGAGGCTGGAGAGGAGTGCCACCATTTCAATACCAATTTACTCGGAGTGAATAAATCGATAGATAATGTGTTGTTTCCGTGTGAATAAAACAAATACCTTTTAAGAGATATCTGAGTTAGCTGGGATGGGTTATGCAATGCGTCATTGGGTCCATGATGTCTATCTTCAATATCGAGCATTATTAAAATGATCTCAATAGCATATGTGTTGACCCGGTTTCTGCCTAAGATTGTAAGGAGAGCTTCTTTCTTAACACCCTTTATCTTTACAGTTCTTTTTCATTCTTCAACCCCTTCAATGCTTACCAATACGTCATAACTAGCACCTTGTTGTGATTGTTCCAGTGCTAACTTAAGTACTTGGTCAACATTTAGCTACGTTTACAATCTTTCTCCATCTTTCCTAAGGACTACTATTTCTAACTATGGAGTGTCCTTGGGAAGATTCCTCCGGTTTTGGAAGAATCATTGGACTTAACCTATCCTACCATCCTTATGTCACCACAATCTTCATCGTCGTGAAATAAATGGGTTTAGGGGTAAGTATATGTCACCATGAAATCCATTTTGATATAGCAAATCCATTTTTCTCCCCCTTAACATATGCCACGATATTCGAAAACATTTCGCATATATCGGGATGAGACATCACGTTAAGTCAAACCATTTGTGATAATTTCTCATATTAAATCACGTTTTCTCCCCCATATTAAAAATATTAACCCAACTGATATTTTTGATATCAATTGATTTAATGAAGTTTAAAAGGTTTTTGGGAAGCAAAATGCAAGTCCGTTCAATCTTCATGAGACCAATTTGTGAGATATGATACCGATTTGTAACATGATCACATATTCACCATATAGAAATGAATTGACAAGGTTGGACCTGATTGATGAGAACATCATATGATAAAATCAAATGGTTCTTGTCTGAATGAATGGTCGCCTCGTCACGTCTGAAGTCATCTCTTGACACCACATGTACGATTGGTATTTTTGTCTTGACACCAGTTTGTGAACTTGGCACTTTCGCATCGAAGATTCTGAATGCTGGACAATTGCTCCCCCTCAATTGTTGACCCTTGTTCTATTGAAATATTTGTAGTCGTCGTTTGAGTAGTCGCATCGTCGAGTATGTAGATACCAATTGTAGATTGCTATTGTTGTAGAGATGATAGCTTCATAAAAACAATATTTCTCTTGTTGTAACAAATAAATGCACTGATGCGTACATTTATCCATGTTAGATTGTGTTATAACGTAAACACAATCCCTTACATGGTTATAAAGTAAACCATGCCCGAGAAAATTAATTCCCGTTGAGAGCCAAAGCTTTCATAAGAAATACTTGACTTTAATATGAAAAACGGGTTACTATCTGAAATAATAGCAAGCCATATGGGCATGTTTTATGAAATATTTACAACTTTTGTACGAACTCTATTTATGGCACCGTGTCGATATTAATCAACATTTCTAAGGCCGTAAATATTATCGTACCAAAAGACATGCCTTTGAAAAATAAAGTAAAAATATTTTTGGATTTTTCTGAATTTTTCAATTTTTATGGTTTTTATATGGTTTTATATTTTTGTATTTTGCTTTTGTGGATAAACATATAAACAATATATACGGATGATCATGAAGGATACGGAGAATAGTTTACCACCAGTATTCTTTCGCTTCATCTGCCAGTTCCTTTAGAAAGTTCTCAATCCTAGCTTGTCGGCCAAAAATTCAATTCGAGCGCGATCTAAAGCCTTTGTGAAAATATCCGCCAATTGATATTCAGATCGGACAAAGTAAAGCTCGATCACTCCATTTGCCACTTGCTCCTTGATAAAGTGGTAGCGAATGTCAATATGCTTCGACCGAGAGAATTGAACATCGCTGCAGCATAAGGCAATTGCACTCTTGTTGTCGCAGTACATCGGAATCTTGTTAAAACCTAGACCATAGTCGGTTAATTGCGATCTCATCCAAATAATTTGAGCACAGCAACCGGACATAGCTATGTATTCTACTTCCGTACTTGAAATTGCAGCGCTTTTCTGCCTTTTAGATGCCCAACTGATTAGTCGATCTCCTAGTAGTTGCAAGCTCTACTCGTGCTACGCCTTGTATCTTGACAACCCGCGTGATCCGCATCTGCATATGCCATTAGTGTAATCGAAGAGTCATTCGAATACCAAAGTCCCCGATTAATGGTTCCTTTAAGATATCGAAAGATCTGTTTTACAGTAGCCAAATGTAATTTAGTAGGCCGAGTTTGATACCGAGCACACATACATATAGAAAACTGAAGATCAGGTCGACTGGCTGTGATATACAGAAAAGTACCGATCATTCCACGATAAAGTGTCGGATCAACGGCAAATCCATGTGGATCTGCATCAAGCTTAGTTCGTTTCACCATTGGAGTATCCACGGGGTCGCAAGATTCCATCTTATATTTCTAAAGCGATTCAATGGCATACTTGGATTGATTGATAAAGATGCCTCTGGGACTCTGAGATATCTAAAGACCTAAGAAGAATGATACCTTGCCCATCATTGAAATCTTAAATTTGGAAGACATGAGTGTCCCAAACTCATCCGATAAGGTTTGGATCGAGGCAGCAAATATAATATCATCAACATATATTTTTACCATTGATAGGTGTGTAAACACCCATCCTTTTTACCACTTAATTACAATAATAACCGAGCCAAAACGTGTATTTTATGTCATTTATGTCGGAATTATGCGTGGTTTGTGTTTTTGTTGTGATTTAGGACGAAAAGGTGAAAAGTGGAGAAAACACGGCTTTCACGGGCTTTTATCGAAGAAAAAGACAAAAGACGAAGTCGAAAGATCAAGAGTGCGAAAAGAATGGAAGTCCAAGACCAATTCTGAAGATTTATCGAAGAAAAAGTCAAAAGACGGAAGTTTACTAAAAGCCGAAGAACTCGAGTCTTATTTATGAAGAAAATTCAAGACGAGTTTAAAGAAATCCCAAGACAAAGTCATTGAAGTCAAAAGATTAAAGAAGATTAAGGACTTAAGCATGCAATTAGAGAAAGAAGAAAGAGGGAGGAAGGTTCCTAAGCTCCTCCCTAATCTCCCTATATATAGATTAGATTGTTTTCATTTCAGAGTTGTTGGGTGGCTTGACAAACCACCACTTCCACCATTTTCAATTTCCTACACTTTAAATTCTTGCACCTTAATTTCATGTATTGCACTTTTAATTCATTTAATTTCCAAGTAAGTTTTATTTTATTGTTCTTGAATCTTTACTTTTATTGTTCAATCTCTCATCTACCTTTCTTGTTTGATTTGTTCTTCATCCTTGTGTTCATGTTCTTGAGTTTTATAGTTTTGATCAAGTGGGTTTTGATTATATTGGTTATGATTGTTAGTTTTATTGATTTCGATTGATTGATTATTGTTAGTTGATGTTTTGTGGATGTTTTGGTTTAATCTTTTGGTTAATCTTGATTAGTTTTGGTTAAATTCGTCCTTGTTCTTCATTCCCTGTTCTTCGTGTTCATCTTACTGTTTATTTCCCCAGATTCCGGATCAAGTGCTTCATGCGGAATATATTTTATTCCAGATCAAGTTAATTCATGCGGAATATATTTTATTCCGGATCAAGTCATATCATGCGGAATATTTGAATATTCCGGATCAACCTCTTCATTCGGAATATCTTATTATTCCGGATCAATAACTTCATTCGGAATACTTTATTATTCCGGATCAAGTCTTTCATCCGAAATGTTGGTTATTCCGGATCAATTGATTTATTCCGAATCAACCTGTTTTTCTTATTCTTTTATTTTTATTCCGGATGAACGCCTTATTCCGAATCAACTGGTTTATTCCGGATGAGTGACATATTCCGGGTGGGCTTTGTTATTCCGGATGAGGGTGATATTCCGAATGAGTTTTTCAGTTTTTTTTGTAGTTTTATATTTTTAGTTCGTAAGCTTTACTTTTCCCGCCTTTTTTCTTATTTGCATTTTTATTTGCTTTCCTTTTAGTTTAAGTTTAAGTTTGAGTCATTTAATTTATTTCCCTTTTAATTTCTCGCCATTTATTTCTCGTCAAGTTTTTATCTTTCTAGTATTTCTTTTTACCGTCTTTACTTTATTTTTATTTCAAGTCTTTATTTTTAATTAGTGTAGACAACGACAACCCTTTCATTTGATTCACCAAGAACAACTAATCTCGCACACTTAACCAGAAATCAATTCGAAGAGATACCGAGAAACGAACTTTTCAACCTAGTAAAATCTCTATATTAAAATGGCGCCGTTGCCGGCTCTTTTCGTGAGGATTAACGGTTTTTTGTGAGAGACCCGTTGGCTTTTGGGATCCGTTCACTCGTGAACGTTATTTTTCGTGTCAAATATTTTCAAAAATCCCAAAAACATTTGAAAAATCATAAAAAGCATTTCTTTTTCAAAGTTTTTCACCAAAAATATTCTTCTTGCTTATCTATTTTTCTTTATGGATTCTTATGTCCATTGCGTCTGGTGTGGGAGACGATTATACGGGAACGACTTATGTCAATGGTGTACATGTGAGCGGTGCGGAAACGATATCGACAACACACAATTCGGATTTTGTCCTTTGTGCAACTCGACTAATTCGTCCTTTTTGAATCCACCTCCTGTTCCCCCGTGCATCTATTATGGAAGCGATTCTCATTGGCATGTTTCATGCCCGGTTCGATACCCGTATGGTCACGAGCAAGAACTGGGTTACAATTATGACAATGGTAATAGCTATCTACAAGAAGCACCCGATTTTTCTCCATACCCGTTTTGCAACAACTGTGGGGGTCCTCGCGATACTTCTTATTGTCAGCCAATGAATTATTATGAGCAAAATTTGTGTCCTCAGTTTTCTTCACCAATGGATTATTATGAACCAAACTCGTGTTCTAATTCTTCCCAACCGATGAACTACTATGAGCCACATTCGTGCTATAATTCATGTTTTAAAAATTTTGAGCCCCCACATCACACCCTCAATCATCAATCCTCTCAGCAACTTAGTCTTGACCAACAACTCACTATTTTGAATGGCATTCTAGAAAGTATAGCTCAACTCCGAGTTGACCTGCATCAGGAAAGGCAACCTTTGCTTGATGTGGACAAAACCTTGAAAACCACCGACACCTTTTTGAGCCAATTTAGTCGTTTTCCCTTCTTTTCTACACCAAAATGTTTAATTACAGCGTGGGATAGAATTGGTGAAATTGAACATACTCGGGGAAATGAACAACAAAAGTTGCTTCATGAGCTTCTTAAAGATGTAGAGGTTATCAAGGAAGAGTTAGCCGACTACGTCACTCCTAACTGGACTCGTCCCATCTATTATGATGATGACGACGACGATGATGTCTACACTTTCAACCAATCTTCTGAAGTTGCTGCTCCTACTCTCGATGTTCCTACTGCGTCTAAGGATCTAGATTCGTTGAATGAGCTTAGTGATGTTGGTCTCGACAAATTATTGGATGATGAGGTTTGTGACTTACCTGCTATGGAGCTTCAGGACGACGTTGCTTTCACGAAAGCGGTCGATCCAAATGATGACGATTCTTCTCCCCGCTATGAGAATTTCACTTTTGAAACTTCTCAATCTCCATCGGGAGATGCGGGCGATGACGATTTATTCTCTCCGGCTTACGAGAAGTTCACCGATGAACTTGATCTTGTGGATGAGGTGGAAGACGTGCTTCTTCGCGATGAAATACGGAAAGTGCACCTTCTTATTGCTCAAATCGAAGAGTTGACTTCTCCTCCTCTTTCCAAGTCTTTACCTCCATATATTCCTCCCATTGAAGATACTGACCCATTGCTGGAAGAAATCGACATTCACTCCATACCTCCAGGTATTGATGACGATGACATGGAGGGGGATATTATTCTTGATAATTTGCTGCAGGAAGGTATTGACCCAAGTCCCCCTCCCGAGCACCTTTCATCCTCCCCTTTAGCCACTATTACGGAGGATGAGTTCTTTGACCCGGGAGGTGACATTGATTTTATTATCATTGATAACATTACGGCTTTGCCGAATGCTCAGCCTCCATTGTCTTTGGGGGATGACAATGTGCTTACTTTACCCACCCCACCTCCCGTGGATCTTGATTTCACATACTTTACGTATGTTGATAGGACCTTTCTCCCATACAAGACTTATCCCTCCGCCTCTCCTTTGTTGATGTCCTCCGGGAACGAGGACAAGGTCTTTGATCCCGGTATTACATTCGAGGCTTCTCCATGGACCATTTAATTCGGGGACGAGTCAGGCTCGTGACTCGGTTAACAAAAACAAGCGCTTTTTGGGAGGCAACCCAATTATCTATCTTTCCTGTTTTCACCATAAGTGTAGGGGGAGCCCCGTTGGTGTTTCTTGTTTTCTTTCTTATCATGTGCAGGGATTAGAGCTTCAAAGACACACTCTTGATGACTTTTGACGGACCGTGATTCCGTGTTCCCTTCTTCCCGGTTCTATCCTAAACTCTTTTCGATTCACTATTTTATATTTCTCAATATTAAAATAGGAATCTCTTTAGTTGTCTCTTCCTTAGCAAGATTTAAACAACGTGCACAATGTCCTAAGTGTAGGGGAGTTTACTCCCACATGCTTAAACATTGAGGACAATGTTTATATTAAGTGTAGGGGGACTTCTATCGAAGTTAAGTGGCATTTTCCTTGTATTTGTCTTCATTTAACCGGAAAATCTATTTTTCAAAATTTTTGATCTATTTTGGCCTATTAGTTTTTCCCTTTGTATAGTTATTTTCTTTCTTTATTAGAATAAATTTTGAATAAAGTGGTTTTAATTTTCAAACGTCGTGAATCTTTTGACTCAACCCGAGTTTACTTGTCTAAGTTTACTCTAGCTAGTACCCTTAACGTGTTTAAGTCAAGTTTTGCTAGGCTTTTATATAGGGAGCTATAAAACGTGAAAGTCTTAACTCTCACGGGTTAAGAACAAGAACTTTTCGCAAGTTCCTATAATTGATCCTAGAGAGTCGTTTATCAAGGGAACTTTAAAATGCGATTTCTAAACTTGAAAAAGTCTAAGAATTTGCAAGATCCTATTGATGACTCGAAAACTCAAAACTTTAATTTAATTGGCTAAGCATCCACGAGTCTCATTCCTTGAGATATTAAACTGTGGAGAACGAGAGATGATAGAGTCAATTATAAGTTTGGTATTCTTTCGTGAATTTATGTGAGTTAATTATGAGCCTATTCTCCCATCGCTTGCTAATAAATTTATCTGCAATAAATAAGGTTGTACGATTTAAAAAGTTACTTAGCTTCTAGCCCAAGATCGTTTAAAAGTTGCTCGGTATGGATTAGAGTTCATAGCCAAGGCATAACTTATTGAAGCGGGATGCAAAGATTGGCGAGTCCAAAAAGGTCCTAACAAGGCATGAGGGCTACATTTTGTTGCTAAAGATCAAAAGTGATGTGAAGAATCATTTATCAAAGATCAATATGAAGGATCGAGACACACGACGAAAAGCAAAAACTCCCCAAAAGTCATGGAGAAGTCTATACAAAAAGGCCCTAACAAGGTATGAGGATAAATAGATCCAAGTCCAAAAAGGAGGCGGATCATTGTATATCAAAGTCCAAAATAAAGATTGGAGAAAAATGAAGAAGTCATGGTCTAAGTATGAAGAATCTCTCAAAATTTCAAGTGAAGAATTTCCTATTATGAAGAGAAGACCATTATTTCATGAACGTCTCTCAAGATTTGAAGTATGAAGTCGCTGCCAAATATCGGTCCGAGAAAGGTCTCAAATCGCGAAGCGAGTTATGCCAAGATATGAACTTTATGAGGTCATGAGAAACAATTTTAAAAGATTTTGTCCTTTAGCTAACTATTGATTTAATTGTCCCACTTTATTTTCAGCCTAATAAACTATCGAAATAAGTCAACAATGCATCCTCGTGATCATTCAAGACAACAATAAAATATAAGAGATACACCTAGGAATAAGGGAGTCTAAGTGAATAATTGGCCCACATGAGTTCGTGTTAGTTTGCTAACTTATAATAACAATGATCTCGTTTTTAAGCTTGGTTTGGAGAAAGTGAAAACTTGAGGATGATGATTATTCATGACATTTCCAAAACCCAAGGTATGTTTTTGATTTCTTTACTTTGAATGTTTATAAATTTCTATCTCTTTAATAAAGGCCAACGTGGATTGATTTTGATGAAAAATGTAAACATGCTTTGTAACTAATGCATTGCATGAGGACATCGCAATGGTTAAGTGTAGGAGATTTGATAGGTGTGTAAACACCCATCCTTTTTACCACTTAATTACAATAATGACCGAGCCAAAACGTGTATTTTATGTCATTTATGTCGGAATTATGCGTGGTTTGTGTTTTTGTTGTGATTTAGGACGACAAGGTGAAAAGTGGAGAAAACACGGCTTTCACGGGCTTTTATCGAAGAAAAAGACAAAAGACGAAGTCGAAAGATCAAGAGTGCGAAAAGAATGGAAGTCCAAGACCAATTCTGAAGATTTATCGAAGAAAAAGTCAAAAGACGGAAGTTTACTAAAAGCCGAAGAACTCGAGTCTTATTTATGAAGAAAATTCAAGACGAGTTTAAAGAAATCCCAAGACAAAGTCATTGAAGTCAAAAGATTAAAGAAGATTAAGGACGTAAGCATGCAATTAGAGAAAGAAGAAAGAGGGAGGAAGCTTCCTAAGCTCCTCCCTAATCTCCCTATATATAGATTAGATTGTTTTCATTTCAGAGTTGTTGGGTGGCTTGACAAACCACCACTTCCACCATTTTCAATTTCCTACACTTTAAATTCTTGCACCTTAATTTCATGTATTACACTTTTAATTCATTTAATTTCCAAGTAAGTTTTATTTTATTGTTCTTGAATCTTTACTTTTATTGTTCAATCTCTCATCTACCTTTCTTGTTTGATTTGTTCTTCATCCTTGTGTTCATGTTCTTGAGTTTTATAGTTTTGATCAAGTGGGTTTTGATTATGTTGGTTATGATTGTTAGTTTTATTGATTTGGATTGATTGATTATTGTTAGTTGATGTTTTGTGGATGTTTTGGTTTAATCTTTTGGTTAATCTTGATTAGTTTTGGTTAAATTCGTCCTTGTTCTTCATTCCCTGTTCTTCGTGTTCATCTTACTGATTCTTTCCCCAGATTCCGGATCAAGTGCTTCATGCGGAATATATTTTATTCCGGATCAAGTTAATTCATGCGGAATATATTTTATTCCGGATCAAGTCAATTCATGCGGAATATTTGAATATTCTGGATCAATCTCTTCATTCGGAATATCTTATTATTCCGGATCAATAACTTCATTCGAAATACTTTATTATTCCGGATCAAGTCTTTCATCCGGAATGTGGTTATTCCGGATCAATTGATTTATTCCGAATCAACCTGTTTTTCTTATTCTTTTATTTTTATTCCGGATCAACGCCTTATTCCGGATCAACTAGTTTATTCCGGATGAGTGACATATTCTGGGTGAGCTTTGTTATTCCGGATGAGGGTGATATTCCGAATGAGTTTTTCAGTTTTTTTGTAGTTTTATATTTTTAGTTCTTAAGCTTTACTTTTCCCGCCTTTTTCCTTATTTGCATTTTTATTTGCTTTCCTTTTAGTTTAAGTTTAAGTTTGAGTCATTTACTTTATTTCCCTTTTAATTTCTCGCCATTTATTTCCCGTCAAGTTTTTATCTTTCTAGTCACTCTTTTTACCGTCTTTACTTTATTTTTATTTATTTCAAGTCTTTATTTTTAATTAGTGTAGACAACGACAACCCTTTCATTTGATTCACCAAGAACAACTAATCTCGCACACTTAACCAGAAATCAATTCGAAGAGATACCGAGAAACGAACTTTTCAACCTAGTAAAATCTCTATATTAACCATGATCATATCTTTACCTCGTTTCTGAATGAACAGCGTGGGATCCACCTTGCCTTTATCGAAGCCTTGCGTAATGAGGAATTGTGACAATAGATCATACCATGCACGTGGAGCTTGCTTCAACCCATAAAGAGCCCTCTTAAGCTTGTACACATGATTAGGATATTTAGAATTCACAAAACCATCCGGCTGTTGAACATAGACCTCTTCCTTGATTTCACCATTCAGAAATGCCGTCTTCACATCCATCTGATAAACAATCATATTCATGTGGGTTGCATATGCGAGGAATATTCTAATAGCTTCCAAACGGGCAACAGGTGCAAAGGATTCCATAAAGTCGATGCCCAATAATTGCTTGTATCCACGAGCTACTAGTCGAGCTTTGTTCTTTAATATTCCGCCTAACTCATCGAGTTTCACCTTGTAAACCCATTTCAAAGTGAGTAACTGCACTTGATCCGGGCATGGAACAAGTTCCCATACATCAAGACGTATAAATTCATTAAGTTCTTCTTGCATAGCTTCTATCCAACAAGATTGGGCAAATGCTTGTTGCCACGTCCTAGGTTCAACTTCACTGAGAAAAGCATCAAAATGACAAAACAATGCACTTTCTTGTAACTGACTTCGTGTGGATACTGGACGATTAGGGTCACCAATAATAGAATCTATAGGATGATCCTTTGTCCACTTGCTGTCATGTTCACGAATCCGTGGATTGGAGTAGACCGTAGTAGGAGCTTCCTCTGAGGTGGACGACCCGGCTTGATTAGGGTCGGGAATTGGTACACCAAAGAATGGAAGTTCACGCATTTGAGCGAATTCTAAATCGTGATCATCATCATCCTCTTCATCATCAATAGGCATGACATGGGTAGTTGAAACATGTGTTGGTTGAGAATTACTCGTTGAAGGTATATCTTGACCCATTGTAGGTGTAGATGTATCTGATTGTGCTTCGGTTGTTGGAGCTACAACTTCGTTAACCGGAGCTATTACTTCAGGTTCTGGAGCCACAATACTTGGAGGAGTAAAGAATTCATCAAAGAACGGTTGAAACAACGTATCCCATTCATTCCTGGAAGGTGGTGTAAATGATGATGAAGTAGGGTTATTTGGGACAAGACCAGAGCTAATGTTACTGGGTCCCATTTCATGAAGTGCGGGTTCAGGGCTGCTTTGCTCAGAAGCCATTTGTAGGATATTGTAAATCTGGCTTATGTTTAGAGAGAGAAAGAGATAGAGAGATGGTAAGAACACACACACTTTAGAGAGAGAAAGTGAGAAGAAAACACCTTCTTACTATGTGAAAATATGTGAACCAACCACCCTCTCCAACTAAGGAGAGGGTTTATATACCAAGCCCATTAGATGGGCTTGGGCTTACAATTAGGCCGGCCATACAAGCATGGATCGGGCTTTTCCTTGTTTGATATATATAAAGATCTCTAGACTACGAGCTACTACTTAATATATTGTCGGAGTGACCGAATCTTCCTAAATACGTATAAATGTATTTCCAACAAGTTGGAAGTGTGGAAACGGTAAGCTTATATCATTTTGGAATGACTCGTAGTTAGGTAACTTTACGCTCAGGAATAAATTTCCTGAGTTATATCGTTTATCAAGATTTCGTGATGGTATGGTTAACCAATTTTACTCCTCTCCGGGTGGGTTTCTCATTTCTTGGAATTTGGAGTTTTCAATGTCGTTATCCCCTTATGAATCTCGTGAAGCAGAATCCCTTCTTCTTATGTTGAGGAATGCAATATTAGACACCTCTATTGAGGACTATATAGTTTGGAACCCCGCTCCGGATGGCGAGTTTTCGGTATCTCAAGCTGTATACATTTCTTGGTCTTCAAACTTTACTGTGGCTCCTCCTTGGGCCGAACTAATTTGGAATAATAAAGTTCCTTTCAAGATTCAAATATTTCATTGGCTAGCTATCCAAGGATGCATTCCAGTGAAGTTCGTGCTCGGGCAGCGTGGAATTTCCTTCGGGGCTCGATGTTAATTGTGTTTGGTGTTTCGAAGAGATAGAGTCGGTGGACCACCTTCTTTTACATTGCCCTCGGTCTTTTGATATTTTGACCGCTTTATTTGAGTGGTGGGGCTTTGCTTGGATACTTCCTTCGTCTTTGGCTGATATTACGAATGATTGGAACCAAGGAATGGGCATCGCCGGCGGTAAGTTTTGGCGGCTTTTGGGCCCATGTACAATATGGGCAATATGGATATCAAGGAATAAAGCGTTTTTCAATGGTGAGTTCTCATGTTGGAGGGCTTTGGTCCGTTCCATTAAACTCAAAGTTATTTTATGGGCTTGCAATGCTCGGCTGTGTCAAAGCCACGATTATCACATTTGGTTAAGCCAACTTTGGGTTCTCGTTCACGGAGGCCCTTTCTAGTTTTTATTTTCACAATGTTTTTCTTTCATAGTGTTAGCACTGTTGGATATTAATAGTTTGTATTTTTTTCGTTCCAATGTACGTTTCTCAAAGTCTTTTCAACAATTTGATGAAAAGACTTTTTTAATATATTTAATTCAGATTTTCGCCAAAAAAAAAAGAAAAAAAAGTGAGATGTCAGTAGGCTTCAAGCCCGAATTAAAAATATGAAAATGTAATTAAACATCTTATCAGGTAGTTCATGTCATCCTAACAGTAGAAAACCTTCAAATCAAACTGACCTTTAGATCTAAATTTGTGTGGTGGACAAAACGTGTTGTACACTCACCAAGTAAAGAAAATATGGATAATAGCTTGCATACATAGTTTTACTATTTTTGATAAATGCATAAAGTCATACTCGGTATACCATTTTTACTGTTTTATTAAAATAGCTGTGTATATTATGTATAAAATTCAAGTCAAATGAAAATCACCAAAACTCCTAGGCGCATGAAAGCTAGGCGCACGAAACTATGTTCTCGTATACATTTGTGAGCCATGGTTCATTCTGGTAAACTATAAAAAAAACTAGTTCAGTTTCGTAAAAAACAGGACCGTCTCATGAAATTTGATAGTTCAGTGCAATAAATAAAATGACGCCTTAAATTAAAAACTAAAAGAACGATAATTTGTAAACACTTTAATGAAATGAAAAGATGGTAACAATCATTAAACACAAAGAAATAAGGTAATAAAATGCTATTTTTAAACAAACCTAATGCTCTTTTTTTCATTGTTTGTTTATCAAATTTTTACGTATACAATGGAAAATCTAAACTATTCATATTTGTTTTACGAGTAAACTGTAAAATACATCTTTATGATTTAAACTTTTTTACACACTACATCCCTCGCTGAAACTATTGGCACTATACATCACTCGTTAGTCAAACGTTTGCCACAATACATCCCTCGGGACTAACGATGCAAATATTTTTCGTTATCTTCTGACGAGGGATGTATTTTGTAAAAAAAGCTTAATTCTTTCAAAAAAAGGTTGTGTTGTTTTTTGTTTTAACTTTTATTCGAAAAAAAGAATTAATTTTTTGTTTTAATTTTTTTCGTAAAGGTTTAACTTTTTCGAAAAAAAGTTCTTTTTTTCATTAATATATTTTCGAAATTTTTTTATTTTTCAAAAAAGTAAAATAAGTTTAAATTTATTTATTTTAAATGTTTTTAAATTGTTTAAACATTTAAATTTAAAATTTACAATTTTTTTAGAACAATAAACGTTTATTTTATAAAAAATTAAAAAAAAACAAAATTGTTTAATTTTTTATCTTTTCTTAAGATAAAAATAACTTTTTATAAGATAAAAATTTTAAAGTAGTTGTATGTTTTAAGTTTTCGTTTATATTAAAAGTTAAAAAAATTTCTTTTATCTTTAAAAATACATAAAAAAAAATATTTAACCATTTTTAAGTATTTTTTTTAAGAATAACGTCTAATGTTTAAGAAAAATTTAACATTTAACATGAAATAAAATTTTAAACATATAAATAGTTTAAAAACTTTTAACGTAAAAAAAACTTACTTTTATCTTAAGAAAAGCTAAAAAATTTAAACAACTTTTTTTTACTTTTTGAAAAGATAAACGCTTATTTTATAAAAAAAATGTTTAGAAAAATTTGAAAATTTAAATTTAAATGTTTAAACAATTTTAAAACTTTTTTCGAATTTTTTTTTTAACTCAACTTTTTTTAAATAATATTCTTTTTTTCGAAAAAAATTAAAACAAAAAAACACAACTTTTTTTTTCCGAAAGAATTAACTTTTTTTGCAAAATACATCCCTCGTCAGAGGATAACGAAAAATATTTGCATCGTTAGTCCTGAGGGATGTATTGTGGCAAACGTTTGCTTAATGAATGATGTATAATGCCAACAGTTTCAGCGAGGGATGTATTATGTGAAAAAATTCAAACCACAAGAATGTATTTTGTAGTTTACTCTTGTTTTACGTAAAAAGTCTTATTTATGCCTTGTTGTTCTGTTGGCAAAGACATGAAGTTCTTCACAAACGGGCTTTTTTGTTAAGTGAAACTAAAGATACTTAGACTATATATGAATAAAATGGAGGCCCTATGAAATTATGGGTCCTGTGCCCTTGCCCCTGCTGCACACCCATTGGGCCGGCTCTGGTGAAAAGGGCGTAGAACTAGTCTTGTTTGGTAATTTTCAATGTTTTAAAACCCGGTTTTTTAATTGACCCGGTCTAGTGACCGGTTTACGGGTCAACCGGTTCAACCGGTTGAACCGCCGGGTCAAACCGGTTTTATATATATGTATATTTTTTATATATATATAATATATAATATTGTATAATCTTATAACTTGTTTTACGTCAATATAAATCGATGAAAATATTAATTTTTTTAGTTTTTTAATATTTATAACATTATAGCAAATGTATGAAAAAATAATTAATTTATATTTATAATTAGAATTAAACCATAATAAAACGATATTAATTTGTGTTTTAAGTTAGTTTTAATTATATTTTAACTAACAATAATCACTCGTATTTAAATTTATATTTAAAATTTAGTAATATTTATGGAAAAAAAGTTTTTGAAAATATTTTTTAATAAAAAATTGTGACCTGGCCAGGTTTATCAAACCGGGTCAACCCGGGTCAACGAAAAACCGGCGGTTCAATCCGGTTCTCAAACAAACAAAAATCCGGTCACATCCGGCCCGGTCTCTGAGCCGGTTCACGGTTCAATCGGTTCAACCGGCCGGGTCAACCCGGTTTTTAAAACATTGGTAATTTTTTCTTATTTGATGGACTCAGTAAATGTACTTTTTTTAATAAAAGATAAATAATTTTATTTAATAAAAAAGAACATTACATTTTCCAACTACTGTGCAAGAGCATGACCTGAAACTCTATTTTTAAGGACGGTTTCATCATTTCAACTTACGACGCAAGTAGCAATATTAGTAATTATACCCTTTTCTCTTTTAGCAAACGACCATTGCCACGAAACAAAATTTGGAGAATTAGATAGAATTGAAAACATGCTGTTATGTTCTAGTAACTGTTATACTGTCTAGATTAAAAAGAATCTAGATGCAATTTTGACTTGGAAAATCGTCAGTTTGACCTTTAGAACCAAAGTGTTTGTTCTACAAATTGTTGCGTAATGTTTGATGTGCTGATCAAAGAAAGTATTTAGTCTAAAAGTAAAATAATATTGTGTATCATACTGTATAATTTTTTTTTACCAAATTTACCTTAAATAATACTCCGTATTTATTTAGATAAGTATCAAAGAAAGTATTTAGTCACAAACATGGTGCAATACATGAAATATATATTGTAGAAACTAGAAGGGGTTGAATAGTTTCTTATATTTACTTGTTAAAATGTGGTTTCCAAAAATCCTTTTTTCAAAAACTTAGGCTTGAAGAAATATGTGAAATTTTTTATGCACAATATGAACAATGATAGTGTAACTAAACTAATACTAACAAAAATATATCCACAAAGAATAAAGAATGATAGTGTAACTAATCTAATACTAACACATGTATATGCATAAAGAATAAAGAATGTAAATAGTTAAGGGTAAAGAAAGATCAAACCGAACACCAAGGATTTATAGTGGTCCGGCAACGAAGCTCACTCCTCGTTCCTACTCCACTCCTCGAGTACTCCTTACTCAAGAGTTCACTACACAACAAGCTCCTTATGGTGGAGAAAACCGTACACGTCGCTTAACCAATTTCCGACTCTAATCTAAAAGTCGAGCCCTAATCGTAGCTAGGACCAATCTACACAACTATACTTAGTACATACACAACTTCCAAATAGACACAACTACTTGGATCTTCACAACTATGACACAACTACAAATGTATAAAATTAGATCTTCAATGGATCTTTGGTGGTGGACTCAACACTTCACAAGGATAGTGTTCTTCTATTTGCACTCGGAGAGGAAGGGATGGAAGAACAAGATTCACTTCTTAAACAAGTAATAATCAAACAAATGATCAAAGATTTAAGTGATTAAAGAAGGGGTTTGAATCTGAAAATAAATGTGCAAAAGAGGTTAGATGAAAAGCTGAGAATTGTCCACTATTTATAAGACAAAGGAGCCAACGGCTAGTTCTGCCCGCGGTACCTTATCTTAGCCCGCGGTACCTTATCGATAAGGTACCGCCTAGGTGCTAAGGTACCGCCGGACTAGACTCCGCTCCTTTTTGTCCTTTAGTGGTGGAGGTCTTATCTGGATATAAAAAATATCCTGAAAGGATATTCTTAACCAAATAAGAATATGCCATTTTCAAATTTCAAATAATTAATTTAATAAAACATTTTCTTAAAAAGAAAGATTAATAAAAACTTGTCACACTTAATAAAAAGTGAGTTTTAAGAAAAGATTAAATCACTTGATCACTTGATTAAGGTTAGTACTTGTTTATCCATACCTTAAGTGAAAATGGGTAAAATGAAAAATACTTGAACTCAAGAATTCGTTTTTCGTCGTTTTCGTAAATGCTTGTTTTTACATATTGTCGTAATCAAAACTAAGCGAGACCGAAAAATGCAAGTAACGTTTTTAGTCATTATTGCATTAACAATCTCCCCCTTTTTGATTCCGACAATAATAAACTCAATCACACAAAAACAAGATTTTCGAAGACGAGTTTATTCATTTCTCCCCTTTGTCGAAGCAAAAAGGTTGCGTAAGCCGGTGTTGAAGAAACGGACTTTGCAAAGACTCCCCCTTGGTGCTTACTCCCCCTAGCTTGGGGCACCGAGGAATCGAGATATGGTGACAAGCTACATAGAAGGGTTAGTCGAACAAAAGAAACAACCAACAATATATAGCAATAGGTCACATAAAAAATAAAAGAGAAGAAAACACAAAGACAAAGATCCAAGATAGGTTACTAAAAAAACATCATACAAAGAAGTATGGAAAAAGAAACAAGCCAAAAGCATAAATCTAATCCTAGTTATTCTAGAATTCTAAGATTTGCTTGAATTTGGTGTCTTGTGGATAAGCAACCAATGCTTATATGAAAGACAAGGTAATGGCGGAGGGTAGTGGTGATGGCTTGTTGGAGATCTCATAATCAAAGTGAAGAGGAGGCTTGATTAAGAGACTCTTGATGTAGCTCAACTCCTCATAGATGTGTGCCATAGCAAGGTGTTGATATTGACAATATTGACAATATGTTCCATGATGCATGACATTATCATGAGAAGGAGGAAGAACACTAAAGGGTGGTGGTGGAAGAAAAGATGTTCCACAATCAACATTCTTGGTAGGAGACATGTGATTAAGAGTGTTCTTGGGTGGGTTTAGATTGTAATGGTTTTTGGGTGAGTTGGGATTGAAAGCAATTGGAGAAAATGGAGGAGATTCAAGGCTTTCATTGGGAGAATAAGACATTTTAGATGTGAAGTAATGCAAAATGCTTATGGTTTAAATAGGGAAGGCTTAGGGTATTTTTGGGGTGGTCAAAGGGTTTGAAACAAAGATTCTCAAAAATGTTGGAGCAAATCTGGAGTTTTAGACAAAAACCCGAAAAAGGAAGGCACTGTAGGCGGTTCCTTATCTAGGGTGGCGGTACCTTATCAATAAGGTACCGCGGTTCACATATGGAACCGCCTGCAGAGGCAGGGTTTGGTGTTTGGAGGAAGATTTTCAGCAAATCTTATTTTTCTAGTCTAACTTATCATAGGGATATGCTTAAAAGCAAAGATAGACAAAGAAAACATATGCAAACTTACCAAATAGAGATTTGACCAAAATACATGGATTAAAAAATCGATGTAGGAGGTGTGTAAGACAAGACTTTAAGTCATGACACAATGATCCTCCATGATTCTATCTTGTTCTTGCTATGTTTGAGAGAATCATACATATGAATTATGTAAGCTCTAGATTAATAGCGAGAATCTATGAAAAATCGTTTTTAGATTGAGTTAACAATGTCAAACGAATTTCTCAACCATTTTCGAAAGAGACTTTGAGAATTTTAAAAAGGAGAGGAGAAGATTTTTCAAAAGGAGTTTAAAAGACTTAAAGACTCAAAGTGATAAACTATAAAAAGAAGGAAATCAAGGAAGATGTTCCATTAATCCTAGACCTAGACGTAGGTAATTAAAAGGTTCCCTCTTAAGTGGCTTAGTGAAGATGTCGGCTAAGTTGTCCTCGGAGGGCACCTTCTCAATAGAAATGTTCCCCTTTTGAACATTATCCCTAAGGAAATGGTGTCTAATTTCTATGTGTTTGGTTCGCGAATGTTGCATGGGATTCTTACTTAGGTCTATAGCGCCTTTATTATCGCGCATGATGGGAACATCATCAAGAGAAATCCCGTAATCAACAAGCGCTTGCTTCATCCATAGAGCTTGTTGGCATGATTTTCCGGCACTCACATACTCGGCTTCCGTGGTGGATATTGCAAGAGCGGTTTGTTTCTTGGAGAACCAAGAAGTTAAACAACAACCCATGAAGGTACAAACTCCACTAGTGCTTTTCTAGTCCACATAGTCTCCCGCATGATCCGAGTCCGCGTAGACAATGGTTTCTACGCCGGTCCCTTTAGGATACCATAATCCTAAATGTATAGTGCCTTTAATGTATCGGAAGATACGCTTAACCGCTTCAAGGTGAGAGGTTTTGGGAGCCTCTTGGAAGCGAGCACAAAGACAAACACTAAACATGATATCCGGTCGACTTGCCGTTAGGTACAACAAACTACCAATCATACCTCTATATTTGGTGTTGTCTACCGACTCACAATCATCATCTACGGTGAGTTTAGTATCCGAGGCCATAGGGGTCTTCATTGGTCTAGATTCTTCTAATCCAAATTTCTTTAGCATTTCTTTAGCGTACTTAGATTGACTAAAGAAAATACCATCGTCCATTTGTTTAATTTGGAGTCCTAAAAAGAAGTTAAGTTCTCCCATCATACTCATTTCAAACTCATCATGCATGATTTTGGCAAAGTCATCACACAATTCTTGACAAGTTGAGCCAAATATAATGTCATCAACATATATTTGTACGATTATGAGGTGAGGACCTTTCTTCTTTGTAAAGAGTGTATTGTCTATCATTCCCATGGTATACTCATGTTTAACAAGAAACGCTTTAAGTCTATCATACCAAGCTTTGGGTGCTTGTTTGAGTCCATAAAGTGCTTTCTTAAGCTTGTAAACATGGTCCGGTTTCTCAAAATCAATAAAGCCGGGAGGTTGAGCCACATATACCTCCTCATTGATCAAACCGTTAAGAAATGCACTCTTTACATCCATTTGTTGAAGCTTAAAATCTAAGGCACAAGCGTAGGCTAAAAGGATTCTAATTGATTCTAATCTAGCTACCGGTGCATATGTCTCGTCATAATCAATCCCTTCTTGTTGATTATAGCCTTGTGCTACAAGTCTAGCCTTGTTACGAGACACAACACCATTCTCATCTAGCTTATTCCCAAATACCCATTTGGTTCCTATAATGGTAGAACTTCTAGGTGGAGGAACAAGTTCCCAAACATCATTGGCAACGAATTGATTCAATTCTTCTTGCATCGCAATGACCCAACTCTCATCCGTCAAAGCTTCTTTAACATTCTTTGGTTCAATCAAGGAGATAAAACAAAAGAAGTTGCTTTGGTTTTGGACTTGAGATCTTAGGGTCCTTTGATTTAAGTCACCAATGACATTATTGAGAGTATGATCCCTAGATTCCTTAATGTTTACTTCCTTTTCAACACTAAGGTCTTCAATTCCTATTTTTCTAACCTCTTTGGCTTTAACTACTTCTAATTCATCCAAGTCATCATCAACCAATGGTGGTGTCTTGGGTGAAGGAGGGGTTTCATCAAAGGTTACGTTGAGTGATTCTTTAATAACCCCCGAGGTTCTATTTAGGACTATGTAGGCTTTACTAGTTTGGGAATAACCTAAAAGGATACCTTCGTAAGACTTTGGGTCAAACTTGGTAAGGTAGTCTTTGGTGTTGAGGATAAAGCACTTGCTTCCAAACACCCTAAAGTATTCTAATGAGGGTTTCTTACCTTTAAGAATCTCATAGGGGGTCTTTCCTAGGAAAGGTCGAATAAGAATTCGGTTGAGAATATAAGTCGATGTGTCCACGACATTGCACCAAAACTTTTGAGGCAAAGATTGCTCGTTTAACATCGTCCTACTCATCTCTTGGAGAGTCCTATTCTTCCTTTCAACTACCCCATTTGATTGTGGAGTGCGAGGAGCCGAGAAGTTATGGGTAATACCATGAGCTTCACAAAAGGCACCAAATTGCACTTCATTATCAAATTCCCTACCATGATCCGTCCTAATAGAAACAATTGAACATCCTAGTTGATTTTGAATTCTTCGACTAAAGATTTCGAAGTGATCAAAAGCTTCATTCTTAGATGCCAAAAATCTAGTCCAAATGAATCTAGAATAGTCATCAACTATAACTAGGGTATAAAGGTTACCTCCATAACTCCGTATGGCGGAAGGTTCAAAAAGATCCATATGTAGGAGCTCTAAGCACCGAGAGGTCGAAACCAAATTCTTGGCTTTGTGACTTGAGTGAACTTGCTTTCCAATTTTGCAAGCATCACAAAAGTTACTATCAAACTTAATCTTGGGGAGGTGTCTTACCAACTCCTTAGAGACTAAAGATTGAATTAAACGCATATTAGCGTGACTTAATCTCCTATGCTAAAGAGTAGAACTATCATCTATAGTCGCAAGACATATGTTGTCTTTTGACTTCTTATTAACCTTCATGACATAAAGCCCATGCTTTCTAACACCTTTTCCAATGACTTTTCCATCTTTTACGATTTCACTGTCATGTTCCGAAAAGATGACCTTACACTTATTATCACAAATTTGACCTATACTTAAAAGGTTAAATCCTAAGTTATCTACGTGCTCAACATTTTCAATGGTCATGGAGTCAATAGAAACCGTACCTTTGCCAATGATATTACCACGTAGACTACTAGCGAATGTGACGTTACATCCATCATATGCTTTGTAATGCGAGAACAAACTTCGATTACCCGTCATGTGTTTAGAACATCCACTATCCTTAATCCACTCATCGGGCTCCAAATCAATTCCTAAGCATATCTAGGTAACAACACACAAGATCAAACATTTGGTCCCCAATATCTCATGGGTCCAAAATTGTTAGTTCCAAATATCCCTTGCATGTGGTTGGGATGCATGAATGAAGAAGGGGTTCCCCATGGAGAACAAAATGGAGGAGGGTAGTAATTCATGTAACCATTTTGTTGTTCATTATTTCTCCTAGGTGTATTTGATCTAGGTTTAGAGTTATGATTCTTCCTTCTAGGTGTTGGAGTTTTACTTCTAGATCGTGAATTGTTTTGATTATCTCTTCTAGGCGTTGTCGTTCTACTTCTAGGCTTAGACTCATTCCGTACTCTAGGTGGAGTAGAGGATAGTCTAGATAAACTTCTATTTCCCATGAGAGGTTTACTTAATGGCTTGTAGAACTTACCAATAGCATTGTCGTCAAGTATGGGTAATTTTACCTTATTAACAATAAGATGCTTTAGTTTTTCATCTAACTTAGACTTTTCAGAAAGTTCAGGATTTTCACCAAAATCAACCTCTGCCCGTGGTACCTTATCTATGGTGGCGTTTCCATAGTGATAAGGAATCGCGCCATACAATTTGGAACCGCGTACAGTGGGCGTTTTTTGTGAAAACCTGACTTGTTTTGGTTCACTAGTTGAGGCTTCATTTGAGTTAAAACCTAGACCAAGTCTTTCCTTTGAATGAACTTGTTTGTTTAACATGTCGTCAAGAGCACTAGTACCTTTCATGAACTTTTCCAATTTAATGGAGGTGCTCTTGAGATCTTCATTTTCTAATCTAAGTTTCTCGCAACTTAAGCAACCTAAATCAACCTCTTTGTTTTTCTCAAGTTTAGCCAATTTCTCCCTAAGTTCATTGATCTCATTTTCAAGCTTAGTTTTGGTTGATTTTAAGGTTTTGTTCTTTTCTGTGAATTTAAGACTAAGTTTGTGTAAACTATCATATTTGCCTTCAAATTCAATATCATCACAAGTGGAACTATCATTGCTATAATATTCGGTTTCGAAATGTACCTCTTTAGAAGTGTGAGCCATAAGACATTTCTCCTCTTTGGGGTTGTCATCATCATCTTCACCGCTATCGCTCCAAGCGCCACTAACGAACGCCGAGTGGTTCTTATCACGAGCGGGCTTTAGACAATCACCAATGAAGTGATTTGGATCACCACATCTAAAGCAACTCCTATCACCTTTTTCGTTCTTGGCAAACCGATTCTTTGAGAATGGTTTCTTGTCATTGTTGGGTTGCCTAACGTGTTGACCTCGTCTCTTGAAGAACTTCTTGAAATCTCTCACCGCCAATGCATACTCCTCGTCATCGCTTTCCGAGGAACTATCATGGTCACTTTGTGCCTTCTTGGCTTTAAGTGCAAGAGATTTCCTTTCACTCTTGGTTTTCACTAATTCCGAGTCCTTCAAAATTATCATCTCATGAACCTTTAAGTTGCCTATGAGTTCATCGAGTGATAAAGTTGAGAGATCTTTCGATTCTTCATTCGCCGTGACTTTTGCTCTCCACTTTGGATGTAAAGCCCTTAGAAACTTCCTAACATTGTTCTTGCTAGAAAAATCTTCATCAAGTGCTTTTAGACTAGTAATAATGGTGTTAAACCTAGCAAATGCACTATCAATAGTTTCATCTTCTAAGATGACAAATTGTTCATATTGTTGGACAAGAAGATCGATTTTGCTTTCTTTGACTTGGCTATTACCTTGGTGGGTTACTAAAAGAGTGTTCCAAATATATTTAGCGGTTTCACACATAAAAATCCTTTCATACTCTTTCTTAGGCAAAGCATTATAAATCACAATTTTAGCCTCATTATTTTTTGAAAGTTTCCTTTTTGTATCATCATTAGCATTGTCAAAAGTGACCAATTCTTTTGTTTTAGAAACTTCATTAATTTGATAAGGTAAAAAATCACCATTGGTAATAACATGCCAAAGATCTAAATCTTTTGATTTCACATAAGTTTCAAATCTATTTTTCTAATAAATAAAACTATCGATTTCAAAAAGTGGTGGTGTTTGCATAGATTGCCCTTCTAGGTACTTGTTGGAATCCATAGATCGATTCAAGTTTTAAAATACAATATACTTTTAAAATTCTTGAGCAACCACGCTCTGATACCAATTGTAGAAACTAGAAGGGGGGGGGGGGGGGGTGAATAGTTTCTTATATTTACTTGTTAAAATGTGATTTCCAAAAATCATTTTTTCAAAAACTTAGGCTTGAGGAAATATGTGAAATCTTCTTATGCACAATATGAACAATGATAGTGTAACTAAACTAATACTAACAAAAATATATCCACAAAGAATAAAGAATGATAGTGTAACTAATCTAATACTAACACATGTATATGCATAAAGAATAAAGAATGTAAAGAGTTAAGGGTAAAGAAAGATCAAACTGAACACCAAGGATTTATAGTGGTTCGGCAACGAAGCTCACTCCTCGTTCCTACTCCACTCCTCGAGTACTCCTTACTCAAGAGTTCACTACACAACAAGCTCCTTATGGTGGAGAAAACCGTACACGTTGCTTAACCAATTTCCGACTCTAAGCTAAAAGTCGAGCCCTAAACGTAGCTAGGACCAATCTACACAACTATACTTAGTACATACACAACTTCCAAATAGACACAACTACTTGGATCTTCACAACTATGACACAACTACAAATGTATAAAATTAGATCTTCAATGGATCTTTGGTGGTGGACTCAACACTTCACAAGGATAGTGTTCTTCTCTTTGCACTTGGAGAGGAAGGGATGGAAGAACAAGATTCACTTCTTAAACAAGTAATAATCAAACAAATGATCAAAGATTTGAGTGATTAAAGAAGGGGTTTGAATCTGGAAATAAATGTGCAAAAGAGGTTAGATGAAAAGCTGAGAATGGTCCACTATTTATAGGACAAAGGAGCCAACGGCTAGTTCTGCCCGCGGTACCTTATCTTAGCCCGCGGTACCTTATCGATAAGGTACCGCCTAGGTGCTAAGGTACCGCCGGACTAGACTCTGCTCCTTTTTGTCCTTTAGTGGTGGAGGTCTTATCTGGATATAAAAAATATCCTGAAAGGATATTCTTAACCAAATAAGAATATGTCATTTTCAAATTTTAAATAATTAATTTAATAAAACATTTTCTTAAAAAGAAAGTTTAATAAAAACTTGTCACACTTAATAAAAAGTGAGTTTTAAGAAAAGATTAAATCACTTGATCACTTGATTAAGGTTAGTACTTGTTTATCCATACCTTAAGTGAAAATGGGTAAAATGAAAAATACTTGAACTCAAGAATTCGTTTTTCGTCGTTTTCGTAAATGCTTGTTTTTACATATTGTCATAATCAAAACTAAGCGAGACCGAAAAATGCAAGTAACGTTTTTAATCATTATTGCATTAACATATCTGTTTTATTGCAGGACGCACAGTAACAAGTGTGAATCTCCGTGTGATCATACACAAATCACAAACAGACTCTTGTTTTTATTTATTTAGATAAGTATCCAAATGATTAATACCTTAATCCCAGCGAATGCAGTTTAAGTACCTTAGATAAAACAGGAATTAACATGCATGGTTTCACTTAACTTTCTTCGTCAATTTGACCTTCAAACCATACTTCATTTGTAGGATCACAGAAGGATCTTGAGTAACTGGATGACCTTCCACCACTTGCACATTGTAATTATATATAATTGTGGCTGCCACCATTTTTATCTCAGTTAGTGACATGTCTTTACCCAAGCAAGTTCTAGGCCCAGAATGAAATGCTGGGAACTTATAAGATGGCATGTGTTTGATCCCTCCTTGTTCCGATATCCATCTCTCTGGCCTGAACTCCAAAAAGTCTGGTCCCCATATCGTCTCCATCCGTCCCATTGCATACGAATGTAGAATAATTCTGGTGTGTGCATGAACTTGGTGACCACTTGGCAGAGTGTCTGCTTCCTGTGTTGATCTGGGGTTGACCGGGGCGGGAGGAAATAATCTTAGTTGCCTCGTATAATGCTCCATGAAGATACACCAACGTTTCCAACTCTTTTGTTCCAAAAGTTTCCCATTTCTCTCCTTCCTTCAGCTCCAAGCGTGCATGAATCTCTTCGTGTATTTTACCTTCAGCTATAGGATTTTTAGCAAGGAGATAGAAGAACCATGTAAGAGCTGAGCTAGTGGTATCTCTCCCACCAAACATCAGATTTAATAATGAATCTCTGATAAATTTGCAAGGTTTGTCCTTGTAATCCCTTAACAATCCTGTTCCTAACCTTACATCTTCTAGTTGTTCTTTCTCAAAGCTATCAACACTTAGAAGCTTCTGTTGTTTTTCTTGTATGAACTTGTAGAAAACCTCGTCAGATAGATTAGAAGCATCAATGAGATGCTTCTCTTTTCCAATTTGCATTCGGTTCATAAACTTCCAAAAAAACTTTGGGAGAAAATGTCGGTAGAAGAGAGCTACTTGGGCCTTGGTAATAGCTACACCAAAAGCATCGAAAGGAAGATCAACAGATAAGGTCTCTCGATCATAGTCTAACAGTAATTCCATGATGACATCAAAAGTTAGCCGTTGAAAAACATTTTGTAAATCTGTCTTCAATCCTCTTTCTGTCATGTAATCAAGAACCGGAATAAGCTTTTTATGAATGCAATTCCACATTGTTTTCTCCACCAGTTTCTTGAATTCTGCATGGTTGAAAAGCGGCATGGTTGTTTTACGTTGCAACTTCCACAACTTGGAATCGCAATTGAAAATACCATCACCAGCGGCATCAAATATCTCTCTATGCTTTGGACCTTTCAGGTAATTATGAAAGTTGGTGGTTGTTATATATTGAAAGTTGGCTGGATCACTCGTGACAAGCATATCATTATTGGCGAACCAAGGGCCTTTGAACATGAATGTACCTCCGCTCTCTTTCAAAATATCTGTGGCATGATCATGAAAACGATGGGAATTCCATAAGAGGCTAGGTGTCATGCCTAATAAAGGCCAATTGGTGGGCAACGAGGAACGTTGAGTTCTAAGCTTTCTATAAGAGTAGTATAGAGAAATTAAACAGCACACAATGAGGGAAAATATCATATACTGGTATTGGAGAAAGGCCATGTTGATGGATACATACATTCCTTTTGTTTGTTTTAAGCTCCAATTTATAGAAAACTGCCATGCATCATCTGGTAGGGGCTGAGACAGTTTTTCTGTGGTTGGCGTGCAGTGGTCCTCGGCCCCCCTTAACAAGGCAAAGTGAGAGTTATATTATAGGATGCAGTCAATGCATATGTATGGACATTTATTTCGTTAAGTCCATTTATTAACAACGTACTTTTTCAAATTAACATCAATAAAGTCGAACCCAATGGCCTTGTTCCTCATCCTAATTAATATCTTTATCTTTCGGGTCTCCAATTTCGACGTCCTCCCATTTTAGTACCTGTAGAGATTGGACAGTTGATCATAGATTAGATTTAAGTGAAATAGTAAGCCTGGTAATAGCGAAGTGAAATAGCCACCGTAAGATATCCACTGATAAGGTTTAAGATTATGCATAAAATCTGCAACTACCTAGAAAACGATCATATGCAAAGTCTAGTTACTTGAGATACACGTTGGACTGCAATCTCACTTTTGGTGGGTGTATATGTTTTTAAGTTTGTCAGGTAAGTAACTAACAAACTCTTTCTTCGTGCAATTTCACCCACCAACTCGTTTACATAAACGAGCTAAAAGGACCACAGATCGTTTTCAGGTTAGATTTTTATAGCCCGCCAACCTGTGAATTATAAGTTGACACAAATTGCCTCCCCTGTTAGTAACCAGTTGATTGTGTGTATTTAGTAATATAGAGGGGTTAATAGGGCAGTAAAGCTCGACCTCCAGTTTGACTACTCGAGTAGCTCAAACTACAATTTGACTCGTTTAAATTGAGTTAGTTTCAGGTTGTATGCAAGTCAATCTAGATAGTTCACGGTCTGCCAACGCTTCAATATACTCAACAAATTACAATGAACATGAATCGACACTTTTTAAGCTTTTTTCTGGAGTAATGACACTCTGTTGATCATTTCTTGATTCGAAGATTGTTCTTCCATTAGTAGTTAACTTGTATACCACTTGTTACTAAGCATATGACCCTTCGATTATGCCCTGAATTTCATCATATGTTTGATGTTTGCCGTAAGAAAAAAAAACAGTTGTATGAATATTATGTGTGTTTCCCACATCTCCTCCATCCAGCCACACCACTCCGAGGTGGTTCCCTTCCCGCATACCGAGCCATAATCCCACAGTGCATTCTTTTGCTCTAAAATGCAAACAATATGAAATCTTTAATTCCTTATGATGTTCATATTTGGACAAAACCACCTTTTAATGGGGGTAAATTTACCATTAACAAGCTTTCCAGGAAACAAAGTTATAAGTACAATTGATGAGCAGTGTTAGTAAGATGAGGAATAAGAAAAACAAACACCATTCCATCAACCAACACTGGTTTTTATTTAGAGTACATACAGATAAAAACAAATGAACTCACAGCTCAACACCATCAGGTATCAACACGATAGAGCCAGTGGTCTTTCGGCTTTCCAGGTCCAAATGGGCTTGAGATGCTTGAGACAGAGGGTACTTGTGGTTAACCCGAACACGTAAAACCCCAGTTGCAATGTTGGCAAATACCTCGCCAGCACTTTCAAGTAGCTCGTCTCGTTTGGCTGTGTATTGCATCAGCGAAGGCCTAGTTAAGAAGAGGGATTTTACAGCAAGTGCTGATAAGGGTACTGGGTCTGGTGCACCAGATGACTGCCCAAAACAGACCAGGTGTCCCCGGATCTTTAAGCAGGCTAGTGATCCCTGGAACAATAATGGAAAGTCAATTCATGCTAATTCTGATTAATAAAATTGCAACCCAATCTTGTTACAGGTAGAGGTGCAAGTTTGACCCATTTACTATGAATGTGCTGATTTGGGTTATGTTTGATCTCTAACGGGTCAAAAGGGTGAAATAAAAGAAATAGGTACAAAGGAAACACGTCAAACGATCGAATGTCACTTAGATATATAGTATTTAGTATTGCATAAAACCTTCTAAAAACCGATTAACCACCCGGCTGGTATTTCTACCCCCAGTTCTAAGGGTCTAAATGATTTATTTGTCTCTATGCGAACCATAAATTCAAACATGCCTATTCTGTTCCATGTTCAGGGAGTCACAAGCATGAACCAAGCTGAACCACTCATGTCAGCTTGGTGCATTGGTTCAAATGGAATCGAGTTACTTTTAGCACATAATTTCAAAACTTAGTTCAGACTTCATACATTTGACTGCAGAACTCTTAAAATAGCTATAATCAAGTTATTGGTATTTTTATAACATTATGATGGTAAGAGTTCTTTTGCAAGTGACTGCTTCTAATGTATTCAAAATCATTAGAGCACAACACCCTCAGTTTGTTCGAGATTGGTTTGATTTGACATTTATATACAAAAAGTAAACCAAACCAATCCGTTTAATACTAACATGATTTTTGAATTAGATGATTTTTTTGACTCAAGATTTTATGCATTAAATATATACTATACCTATTTCCTTTTTTGCTAATTAATTTTATTTCACCCGTTTGATCCATATCAGAACTCGAATAGACCCATCCATAATTTACTGGGTCAAAACTGCCACCTCTTCATGCACCCGTCCAGCTTAAGAAAGCAGGACAGCTAAAGACTCTTTAAAGTAGGGCTATCCTACTATCATCAAGAATTCTAAAATGCTCAACAGGCAACGCATAACCCTTAATATGCTAACAAATTTATTCCATGTAACTTACCAATGTTGTCTATGTAACATTTTTCATTTAGTAGGTCTAACTGACAATAATAGTTGGAAATCTTAGACCAGGTCTTATTTAACTGATGCAACTAGAAATGCCACAAAAAGGAAATCGATGGAGAAACTGATTACCTCAAAGGTATCTTTCCCGACAGAATCATAGACTACATCCACCCCTTCACCTGAGGTGATCGCAGTAACGCGTTCAACAAAACTTTCTTCTTTGCTGATGATGACATGGTGGCACCCATCTTCCGTGGCTTGTACAGCTTTCTCTTTGGTTGAGACAGTTCCAATAACAGTCGCTCCAAGAGCGTTTGCCCATTGACACAATAACGATCCAACACCACCTGCTGCAGCATGCACAAGGATTGTATGTCCACGTTCCACCTGTTAAAATACAAGTCTCAATTAGTTCAGCTTGAAAAAGGTAGCCAAATGGACCAGTTTGTGTGGGTTTAATAGCGTTTCCATGCGACCATAGTGGTACATACATCAAACCCGAAATAAATAGCTTATAAAACAAACCAGGTCAGGATGTGTCGATTAGTCCCAAAATAGTGTCTTTTGTTACTGAATTTGACAAATATATTGATCGTACTAAGAATATAACTTTCATTACAATTATTAATCAGGCCTTTGTATAATATTGATGAGGGTTTAACATTTTGGATATATTCATTCGGGTGACCTCCAACCTATGTGACCCACTCAATTTGTTCAACCTCTATCCATGGTAGCTAGTTCTCTAGCGTCTACCTATTTAGCCGTTAGTGGCTAAATAAAAGCACAAATTAAACCATTTTCCATAAACTGGTCATAGTTGTCACACCACTAAGATACTGAACCGAAAAATAAAAAGTGGCTTCTACTAAGATAAAAGATATACCAGAAGTTTCATCTACAAATATTTAGTAACAGATCGAATAATGGACATCCATGGATATTCTACATAGGTTTATTATATAATTCATTTTTCTCGCAAATATCGGAAAACCTTTTTCTTCAAGAATCCCATGAAAAATGTCTCATTTCTATTTCTTTTTCTAGAATTATTCCAATTTAACATTATCTTTTTCGGATTATCATCAATACATTTGTATCAATCGCACTAATTCTAAATTTTGATCAGCAAGATTCCTCTAATTGTATATAGGCTATATTAAATCTCGACAAACAGTAAAACCTCTATTTAGATAAGCAAGTCAGAGATTACAAGTTTGGATTACCAGAACTGAATTTTTGTTTTCCAACGGTTTCTTGTGTACGAAGAAAATGTATGTATCAAATTTCATAATTCTGTCAACAATCCTTTTAGTTCTAAAAATATGCATTTAACGATGAACAATGAAGTTAAAAGGTCACTATAAAACCTGTTTCTTGAATTTCTGCAAGTTCTAGGGTCTGACCATTAGCTCAAATCCAGTCACCGTTCGCATAGAAGACTAAAAGCATAAAATATGTAGGATAACACTAGAGGTGGCAAAATGGGTGGGCTGGGTAACATGTCAAAACAGGTTCTGGCTGAAACAAGTCATGTTTTCGTGCAGAAAAGTTGGAATTGACCAGCAAACGCTGTTTGTCTTTTTTTAATAACTAGCTAATGTGTTACATATGATTTAAAAAAAACGCAAGCATGCAAAATAATCTAAATTCTTCGAATAAATCGATTATGAAGGACTTGGCCGACTTTCAATCTGTTGACCATTACCTTTTTACCAAAAATATGTTGATGTGACTCGTTTGAGATACAATAGGATTCAAAAAATCATAAGCAGATGTATAAAAAAAGCCACATCTAGAAAACAAAAACAATCATTACAAGACAAAAATGACCGCCTGGAAACTCACCTTAAAGCAACGGCGGAGTAGGAACTGAGCAGTCATTCCCTTCAGCATAACAGACGCTGCTACACAAGGGTCAACAGAAGAAGGAACAGGCACCACTTTATCAGCAGGAAGTATCTGCTCTTCGGCATATGCTCCCATTGGAGTCCCAGCATAAGCAACAATATCTCCAACTTGCCTGCCGGTTAGCCCAGGACCAACAGCAGTTACAACTCCCACTGCCTCCATACCTTCATATAAAAGATATATATACTTAACTATATGAACCAACAAAAACCTCAGATCGACAATTCAGCCATTTACAGACTCTCTAACGAGGTCATTGTTTTTTTCTACCACTAACAACGCAACAATCTCCTTTCTAGGATGTTCCATAATAGTAACGAGATCACAGTTTGGCAAAGACTTTATCCGAACTTATCGATTTGCTCATTAGTAATCATTAAAAAATACGGGTCCATAAGAATAAAGGTGTTTCATTTACACTATCAAGATACGGGTTAGAAATCTGGTAAATGGTAAAATATGCTGACTAACAATGAGATAACATGCCTGGCGTGAATGGAATTGCAGCTGCCTTGTAAACACCTTTACGGAAATAAACATCAATAAAATTAACCCCAATGGCCTTGTTCTTCACTTTAATCTCTCCATCTTTTGGGTCTCCTAGTTCAATGTCCTCCCATTTCATGACCTGTGTAGATTTAAATTAACTTTATAAGCAGTAGCTACAAGTCCAAAACACAAAAAAATCCTAACCACCCGGTGAAACTCTGATTAGGATTGCATTACTGAGATGTGAAACACATATCTATATCTATATCTAGGATGAACGAACAAAAACCAACTATGCTTTTAATTTGAAAAAAAAAATGTTAACGCTATATTTTCGCTAGTAGAACACTTAATGCCGTTCCTTTACCATAAAATATTAAACATACTTATGATTGTGAACATGAAAGTGTTAACATGATTATATTATTTAACTAACAAGTCGCTCTGAAACAAATGCAACAATTATTTTGGACATCCCAAATTAGTGGCAAGTGTTCACGTCTGCAAACATTTCAACTTTTCAAGTTATAGACTTGTAATGTCTTGCTGATCAGTAATCATTACAGCATACAGGAAAACCCCAAATTAGCTTAACTTAAAGTAAAAACACAAAATCGAAAAACCTAAGGCATTGAGTTTTTAAGAGTTTTTAAGCTCAGCGTCTTCAAGTTGAAGCTCAAGTGCAAGTAGTTTTCAAGTCAGTATTTTGGTTTACAGTCTAATGGTTTCTAACTTTTCATGTGTTAGCGTTTTTTTCCGGGTTTTTCTTATTAACGTAAACTTTAATGGTCTAAATAGTTTCAGTATGCAGCATAAGCATATCAAGTGTATCGCATTTGGGGATTTTATTGATCACAGTATATTTTCATCTACTACCAGAAAGAAAAACAAAAACCATTTATACTTGTAGGGTGTTTGGATTAGCTTATTTTCGGGGCTTATAGGCTTATTCGATTTAAAAAATAGCTCATAAGCTCATAAATTGAGCTAATGACTTAATAAAGTCATAAGGTCAACTCCATAAGCTCAAAAAGCGCGCTTATGAGTTTTTTCAAAATCAAATAAGCTCATAAGCCCTTAAAATAAGCTAACCCAAACACCCCTTATTGTAAAAGAAATAAGAGTAAGGTTGGACCTGAGGATCGCCAAGTTCATGGACCCTTATAGCTTTCACCATACTTGCTTTAATTGCTGTAGAACTGGGTTTAGTGGAGTTGAGTTTGTTAAAACTGAGGTAATTATGTTTTTTTTGGATTATAGAGTTCAGATTACTGAATTTAGTAGTACTAGTAAGAAAAGGGTTTAACAACTTTGTTGATGACGATGATTCATGAACCTGAACAAAACCCATTTGGTTCCATTCTTTTTGGACCTTTTTTAAAATTGACTTAGACTATTATTGATTGACCTTTAAGAATTGCAGTTTGGACCCTCATTTTGCACTCGTAGTTGCATTTTGGACCCTCATTTGTACTCGTAATTGCATTTTGGACCCTCATTTTGTACTCGTAGTTGCATTTTGGACCCTCGTTTTGCACTAGTAATTGCATTTTGGACCCTCTTCATTTGGCTCCGCGTTTCACCAACAGGAAGTAGGGGTGTCATTCGGTTTGGTTATCGGGTTGTTCGGTTTATTCGGTTCGTGTTATTCGGTTAATTTTTTTTTCTGAGTCAACCCGAAAACCGAACCGAACCGAAATAGATTTCAACCGAACCGAACCGAAAACCGAATTTGAATTCGGTTCGGTTTTCGGGTTGACCCGAATAACCCGAATTTTCTGAATTTTTCAAAAAAAATATATAATTATATAAATATTTAGAAAAAAAGGTTATTTCAAGTATAAAATGATATTTTTATATTAAAATTATGTTTTAATAACTAGTTTGCATGTATAAGGATTAAATTAAATTTTAATAACTCTTATATATATATATATATAAATTTATAAAAAATATATATATATTTATAAAATTTCGGTTTTCGGTTCGGTTCTCGGGTCCGACGGCCAAACCCATACCCAACCCGAAAACCGTATTTGTAGTTCGGTTCGATTCGGTTATGACCCAAAACCCGAATTCTATTTTCGGTTCGGTTCTAGTTCGGGTTCGGTTCGGTTCGGTTTTCGTTTTTTGTGGGTCAAACCCGAATTATGGACACCCCTAACAGGAAGGAAGGAATAATCTAATTTTGATTTTACCACATTTCATTTATTCCAACTTAAGTGACGCTTTTATATCAGAGATTAGTTTTGGAGGAAATTATTCTTGTTGTGTGTTTGTTTGTAAGAATTGACATATGCTGCAAGACATAAATGGACGTCAATACTGTAAAATGATACTACTATAATACTTGAAAGAGTAAATTGTATAAATCGTTCCTAAATTTTGGTCAAATTGCATGTTTCGTCCTAAAATTATAAAAGGTAATATATTGCATTCGATTTTCTTCATTTTGATATTGATAGGGTGCAAAGATCATCCCTCTGGGGAAACTTTAATGCAAGCATCGTCCTTATGAGGAAAATTATTAAGACGAAACCTGCAAAATAGCCAAAACTTTTGGGACGAAACCTGCAAAATGACAAAACATTAAGAATGAAAAGTTTGATTTTAGGACGATATGAACACTTTTAAAATATTTAAGACGAAACATATAAAATGATCAAACTTAAAGGACGATTTATGTAATTCTTTCTACTTGAAAGTTATAAAATGTAAATATAATTGGTCATTTTTTAGAGTTGTTTAAGGCTCCATGTTCATCTATTTCTCTAATTAATTTTTTTTTTCAGATAAGTGCGATTTGCTTAGCGCGTGCAAATATGTTTCAAGCTGCACGAGGATATAGACATGTTTTTGGTAGAAACATGAGGTACATACGATGAACGACAATCATATTGTAATCTGTTGGAGTAAGAAGTGATTAAAGTTGGAAATTGCAGGATATAAACTGTTGGTAGTTCCAGACTTCTGTAAATGCTTTGTACCATCTCCTCTACAACAATGTAAAAATTATGCCGACATCAATATTTCTTAAGGGGTGATTATTGGTACCTTCCTAAATTTATTTCAATACCCTTATTTTTTTTTTATTTTTTTTTTATTTTTTATAATTTTTTTTTGTTATAAAACTGCGAATCTGAAAATACGGAATAAAAAATATAAAGTTTAACATGTCAAAAACAGTAAACTGTTAAAAAATACGGAACAAAAACTGAAAGAAAACTGTGATGTATTATAACAGGAGGACAAAGAAGGGTATTGAAAATACTTTTTATACTTTTACAGAAGTAAGGAGATATTAATAACATGACCTATTTTTTGTTCTTTAGTCTTTAAATATATGCCATTTCTTTAGTCTTTAAATCTTTAATAGTTATGTTCTCATAACGAGACTGCTCGGTTCGACCGATTTAACAGAAACTGTTAAAATATATAAAACAAAACATAAACGCGTGAGCTACAATCCCACTTGTTAAATACAAAATCATAAAAGACACTTAGATACATGTTTAAGCCCAATACAAACACACTATATAATATATTATGGGCTAACAAGTGACCACATTGTATTGGTTAATCGTGTATATTTGATCCATTTTAAAGATAATATGATAACTTTAACATTTATTTTCTCTAACTTCATTTTGGGATTACCAAAATTTCAAAAGATGAAAACTATAATATATTTGGACAGAAGAAGTATATAAAGGCATCCACTCTAGTGGTTTATAAATATGTTTATAAAGTTATGAAAAGTTTTGAAAGTTTGTAAATCATATTGAACTGTATTTTAAGCTTATATGACACGGAGAGGTGTAAGATTTTAAATCTCTTCATAATTTAATATATTTTAATATGTGAGAGGTTTATAATTTTAAAAAAGGTTTATATATAATGAAAGTAGGTTTATAAAACAAAAAATTTTATAAAATAATGTTATAAACCTTTAAAAAAAATTCTTATCATAATTACAACGTAAACCCTCCTCGTGTGGGCTTGTGAACTTATATGGTTGTGCTTCTTAAAAGTCAGGCTAATTATTTGAGGTTACTCACATTTTATCACCCTTAATTTTTTGTCAACAAAACGCTAAAAACACGATTTTCTACTTGATAATTTTCAAAAAAACAAAACATTACATTTAACTCGACAGTTTAGTCGAAATCTACCCATCCAAGTATATATTTTGTAATACGTACTTGATGCACTTTTGTTACACTCACAACACGACATTATTCTTGATGAACCTAAATAGGGTAACTTAGCGGTCAACCAAATATCACATAATTAATTATCGTGAATTGGAAACTTGACTCTTCTTATGCCACCTCTTAGTTCTCACTCGTAACTTGAAAACGATAATTTGAAGACTTAATACGACGTATGATCGATATACGTTCTATAGGTAGTTCACTATCGACCTATAGGTTCCCCCAGGCGTCCATCCACTTGGAATAACATCTTTCGCGACTAGAACCTGTTTGGAGTATTGTGATATCAATCTTAATGAAAACGGAGGGTGTAGCTCCCTCCCGGGGTCGATTTTCCATACGGCACCCCATGATTGCACCATTTCTAACCACTCGTTGCTACTTTCCTCTTTTAGACTAACACCTGCTAAGTCTCCATCACTTTCTTCGAATTCAACAAGCGTTGCAAAGTAGTTAGGGTTTGATCCTTGGTCTACACGGAACACTATTTTCGTACTTGAAAAATCACATGCAACCCTAGAATACACCAAAAATTGGAAAAAATGAGTATTTGATGATTCGTATTATAAGTATCTATAATTTTTCTTATGGTATAAAATAAAATTACCGGGCATATCGAATTTGCAAAACTCCTGCGTCACGTAAATGGTTTTCTTGGCCTGGTTTAGCCATAGCACCAAAAGCAGTTCCACTCAAATCAAAATGTGCATGGTCTGAAGCACACAAACCTCCCGGACAGAAATCAGTTATGACAACCCTAGCCGGCTTATTCGAACACGATGGGTGCTTGGTGCATTTTACCTATACAATGTCGATATTTAAAAACTCAATACTTTTATAGAAGCCTTTAAAGTATTAGTTAATGTAATGACTAGCTTACATCATAACAAGCTCCACATTCCTTCCCGTTATCGTAAAGAGATGGACCGATTCCAGTCACCATGGAAGAAAATGGAGCTTGTGACACTGAACTTCCATATCCACATGAACCTCCTGCATATGTATCAAAATGCCATGCATTAACTTAACATTACAAAAACCAACATGCAAATATACGACATACATACCATCGCTTCCGAAACCATCCGGGGCACCATACCACGTCGCACCAGCGTCGGCCCAGTAGGTGGCTACCTTGGATGAGTTATAATGCATCGGCCGTGCAAGTGACAATGTGAAGAAGGTTAGAAGACATAACACCAAGAAATGTGAATAACTAGTAGCCATTGTTGAATGCTGCTAAACGTACTGTACATTTTATGATTGCAAAAGGAAGGTATTTATAGAGGAATTTGTTAGGATTGTAACTATCAAGTCCACGTTGCCATGTTCTTATTTTGTCATGTTTGGATTTCATTATTCAATATTCAATTCGTGAAATTTCCGTCGTTTAATATTTTATCATATCAATATAAAGATGTCAGCAAAACGAACATGGGTAATACTAACTAACAAGTCGTCTTTTTTACATGTTTGATTTGTCCAACATATTATATTTGGTTGAAACTTGAGAGGTTGAGATATACTATTTTCTAAATTCGTATGTACCATGTCACAATTACCTCACCTCGTGTTAGTTTCTCACCCTTTTATGATTTGATATGGGCTTAAATTACGATATACTTATATAGAATAAGTATGGTGAATCCCAAAAATGATATTGACGTATTAGAATCGACTTTTGTGACGAAAATAGACACATACACGTACTCCGTAAATAGAAGATACACATGGTCTATGTAACGACTTGTGTGATTGCACTCCTCATTGTATACCATGTTTAGATATAGGCTATTTTTAGGAAAATCGGCGCCGTTTTCGACGGTGGTCGACTGCTCAAAGCCCCACAATTAGAGATCATAATATATCTGAGCGGCAACTATATGCATGTGTATCTAAATACTTTGCACGAAAATAAAAAAGATTATGGGAGAAAATATCTTCAGTGAGTTATATATTATATCAAACGTTTAAGTAGTTATTTTGCATTATATTTTATAAAAGTATAAGAACTTTTATATAATATGTAATTATGTACTACCAGTTTTCGAAAGGTCTTATTATGTAAATTCATGGAAGGTCTTAAAAACTCGAAGACGACCATTGCATGTACTGTGCTAAACGGATACGTGTGTTTAAAGAATATATTTGATTTTGGAATAAAAATAGAAAACCGAATGCATTACAAAATTCGAGCTCTTTCTTGTTGAATTTTCGAGACTTTCTTTGGCGACATATCGCCAGGGGAACTCAATCCCTGATGACATGTCACCAGAGAAAAGTCGTCAGGAAAAAGTCGTAAGGGAAAGTTTCCCTGGCCACTAAGTGGACCCCACTGTATTCTGGTCATAAATTTGGTGCCACGCTGGATTTTGTAAGGGAAAGTTTTCCTGGTGACATATGTCGCCAGGGAAAATATGGGTGATTAGCACAGTTAAGTAAATATGATAGTTAATCTCGCCTTTTCCCTGGCGACATGTCGCCTGAGAAACTTTCCCTTACGTTGACAAGTCAAAGCCTTACGTTGACAAGTCAAAGTTGTATCAAAGTTTCCTTGGCGACATGTCGCCAGGGAAACTCTGCTGACTTTTCAAAAAGGTCAAATGAGCTACATTTGTCCCTGGCGACATGTCGCCGTGGAAACTTTGTCATTTTTTTGTGCAGCCAGCACAGCAGGCTATTTCCAGATTTTCTAGAATTTTTTCAGAAAAAATCTACCAAAACCTGGGAATACAAATACCAAAACCTGGAGATACAAATACCAAAAATCTACCACAAATCTAGTACCAAAACACAATAACATGTAACCTCTCGATCGATTAACTCGATCAATACAAATACATATGTAACAACTTGAGTACAAATATACTGGTTCCTAGTTACACTTATTAAACTTGCAATTCGGAGTTTACAATTATTAAACTTGCATGCTAAGGTAGGAAAAACAAGACATACTGACCATTATTACCATTCTACCCGGCGACATTCTCATTACCACTACCGCCACTCCCACCGGCGCCACTCCCGCTGCCTCCCATGCCACTCCCGCTAGTTCCACCCGATAGGAATACTGAGAACCTATCGGAGAACCTAAAGTCACTTCTTATAAAATAATACAGTTGATCCAATCGCAGGTCGACGGCAGATGCAGGGGGAGGAGTATATCGAGTAATTTGGCGCCTTCTAGGCACTATCTGACCGACACCAGGCATGAGACCGCACTGTTTTCCGCCTCTGACTTCACATATGCTCACACATCATACTCTTGAAACGCCATAATAAGATATATCATATTTTTATTCCTAGATCTATTGTTACATACCGTCAGTTCATATTCATCACACCCACAAAAAATTAAAAAAAATCTTATCACGTGACTTTATCTTCTAATTTGGGGGCTTTGTGGGTTTTCTTCTGCCATAGGGGTGGTGATTAGGGACGGAGCTAGGAGTGTGCCACGGGAGCCCGGGACACCTATAGATTTTTTGATATAGTGTTATTTTTGAAAAAAGTCTATTTTTCTTAAATGAATCTAAAATACACCCGGTCCATCGAAATGTATTTTTACTCTTTGTCCTAATTCACTTTTTAAGTATCTTATATTAATGTAAAAATATTTGTGCACCCGGTCATGTTAGGTCTTGACTTCGTTCCTGGTGGTGATGATTCTTCCGATGGGATGTTATTTTGTTGATAGAAAATTAAGTAAAAGTAAGTCAATTATAAACATGTCATCGTATTTATTTATTGGCATTAAGAAAAAAAAAGTAAATGTAAAAAAAAAAGTAAATGTATATAGAATGAAATTTTCACGTAAATCCTATGTACCTATATGAGCACACTTGTAAGTGATTAGTAGAAGTTATCGTCTTTATAGCTAAAGTAGAAAAAAAGGCTTCATCAAGCGACGTAATGCAATTCTATACATGATCACATACAAATGCGGTTAATTCTGCTTCTTACTCAACTTAACTTTTGAAAATTGAGAAGTAACTTATATTGTTTGACTTATAATGTACTAACTTAACATTGAATTCAATTACAATTGACTTAATCAGTTGATGAACATGTTATTCCAATTAACTTAGCAAATTAATAATTACTTTGATAAATAAGACATCAAGGGATATTTCCAAGTTAGTTTAGGTTCTTCCATGTGTTTATAATAATGAAATCTTTTTACGTGATAATTATTTCTTTACTATTTTCGCAGATGTATAGAACCATCAGAGTGTATAGAACCATCAAAAGTACAGTAAATAAAGTCGAATGCAGAGTGTATATCAAAAAATATTTGATCAACTAATTTCAAGAAGATAATAGAAAAAGGAGACAAAATGAGGCCTTGTTTTATCTAGGACATATTTAGCTAATGACAGAATTATCCACAGCCTAAACTAAGGTGTGATTTATCTAAGCTCATCTTTCACTGACCATCATCATCCACAAATTGTCAGTAATGCATAATAATGAGATAAAATAACAATGAGATAAAAAAAAATCTCAGTACTAAACTGGTGACTGGCGAGGTGGTCACGTACTCATACGATGACTTTTACCATATCATCACTAACTAAAATCAGTTCATAGCACAACAAAATAGTTTAGGAATAACTGTAACGAAGAAAAATCATCACATATCCTTCTTTTGAGCAAATCAGCTGATATTTTTACTCAAACCAGCCTGATGTCAACAACGATGTACCTTGTAAATAAGTAGTCGCCCATACCTGTACCTTGTACGTTGTGTACCCAAGGCTTTGTCTATATCCTAGCCTCTGAACGGTACACATAAGATGCTCTAAGTGACTATAGCCTAGCCTACTGATGTATTGTAAGGGGATCCACCAATACACATAAGTCCATCTCACGCAGCCTTAATTCTTCGGGAGATCCTAACCTCCAAGGAAGCCTAGGCTCAGCACTACAAGGTAACAAATGATATTACTTGGTCCCTAGCTACCACGAGTATCGACTCTTCTATATTCCCATCAATTTGCAAAAAATCACTACCAACAACAGTGATTATTAATTTCCGGATTGTTGTAGGTAGAAACTTCAGTTACTTGGGCATTATTTCATATAGGAAGGTTTTAACTGAACCTGCTAATCGTACATACCCAAACCAATATGATGACGGTGACAACCCCAGGCTTATACTACTTTGCAGATCTGAAATCTATAAGAATCACTTGAACGGTTCAATGTAGAGTGCAGTAGTATAACAATATTAATTAATACGTGATAATTACCTGTAATTTTTTATAAAGCCTTCTAGCTAGTTGACAAACAGACTATAGTTGTGAATGCAAGCTTTTGTATCACAGTACCAAATCAGGATTTCCCGAATTAGTCCCGTAGCATTTTTGAAAGGTACCTTTTTTCACCTTATTTTGTAGTCCAGGTCCTGTACCATGTACCGGAATTCGGTACTGTTTTGGTACGATACCTGTACAGTTCTGGTTCGATATCGGGATTCGGGTCCAAATGGTCATCCCTACAAATAAGTAAGAATCATTCAAGAATAAACTTTTAGGAGAACTTGCATCAACTTAAATGTGTAAACAGGCGAATTTAGTAAGACTTCTCTATACCAGTCATATAAGTCATAAGGTGGTGCAAGTACCTTTGTCATATCAGTCAAATAATTCATTTATTTACATATCTTCTATATTATAAAGCATACATATCCCATTCCCAACCAAATCGCAAGTTGCTGCAGTTACCTTTGTCTTAAGGTCATTAATAACGTCCCCCGCTGTTCTTTTACTTGATGCATGTATGGCATTACGAAACACAAACATCACCTTACTATCTGTTGATGTAACTTACTAAGGTATCGTGGTTGTAACAGTCCTCGCTTTGGGTTAGACATAAGTCCTCGAGGTCCCCAAATCTTACTATCTGTTGATATAGTGAGTTTAGACAAATATAAAATATTACTGTATGATTTAAGCTCTATAAGGATTATTCATGAAGAACTAAGAACCAATACAGACAATTTTTTTTTATTACATCACAACTATGGGAAGAGTGCCCGATATCTTCAAGATTTTTCTCATTGATGATGCCAAATTCTACAACCTGTTCTAACTTAATAAATACCATCAGCATCATAAGTGTAAGTCAATCTTAACATTTTTATCTACTGTATATAAAAATGTAGTGCAAAACCAAACTGAGTATATCATTAGTATATAACATATGGAGTATAATATAGCGTTAAGTGTGAGTATATCAATAATTCTATTATCATAATTAATTCTATAACTAATGATAAATTTCATAAAATATTAGTATTAATAAGTTATCCCACAGAATTTATCTACCCATTTAAATGCCAGGCTATGTTTTATCTGGAAGAAATATTGCTGAAATGGGTCAAGGTGGTTGGATGGGTCAAAGGTAGTGCACTCTCATTGTGGTCATGCTCTTTCTTGTAGACCAGAAGTTCAAGAATGAGCTCAGGGATTTTATTACCATTTGAATCCCTCTTACCAATGCATCTAGCTGCTAATTGCATCTCTCAATTGCAATTTACAGCCACTTATTTGGCATCTTTACTTTCATAGTAAACCTTAAGTATGTATATGGGATGTGACCAAGTTGACAACATTAAGTTACTTAAGTGATCATTTAACTCTAACACTATGTGTACATTTTATAGGAATAACCGTTGGCGAAATCACAGATGTAAAAAAAGAAAGCAAAGATATTTGTTGTCACTTTATGGTTCTTTCATAGTTATGTGTGATTACTCTTTTTTTCACAAAATAGTAATTTTTCACTAATTATATACTTCTCATCTGCTTCTTTGGTGTTTGCAGATTCATCCTTATATCATTTTTTGGGTTCCACTAAAAAATGACAGAAAGTGGTCGTAGATGAGAGTGTTTTTTTGAATTCTGATACACATGAAAATGAGCAGTTTCAGAAGGAAAAGATTATAATCTTGAAGCTTGAAGCTTGCCCATCAAAGCTTGTAGCTTTCTGATTGAAGGTTGAAGTTTGCTGATACAAAGCAAACTGATCAAAAAACAAAGGTACATACATATATTATTTTTTTGCAAGTATATAAAAGCTCGCTTTAAATATCAGGTGATCAAGGGTGTGCACTTTCAACATCAACAAAGGAAGCTCCTGATGTAAGTTTATAAGTTTTCGTTTCTAAATCTGAATTTAATATTGTTAGCTGAAGGATTTTATCTTGATATTGAAACATAATTCAATATTTCATTCCCAAATTAAGCAATTTCTTACTCAATTTATTTATGTACTTTTACTTAAAATCTAAGTTGATAAACCATCTGCAGATTTTGAGATATTTTCACTGCAACAAATTAGGCCATTGTTCATGCTTTTTTCTTCGCACTTTATAAATTGTGAACTTTTTTTTTATAATGTTCACACTTATAAGTGTGGAAATAATTTTCACACTAATAAGTATGATAAACATTAAGTGCTACAAAAAACATCACACTTTTTATTGTGAAAATAAAAGCTCACATTTAAAAGTGTGAAGTATACAAATTTTTTTATAATAAAATAAACTTCACACTTTAGAATGTGAAAAAATAAAATAAACTTTACACTTTAGAATATGAAAAAATAAAATAAACTTTACACTTTAGAATGTGAAAAAAGTAATTGCTTAAAATATAAAAATTAGTGTTACTTAGACGTGGGCAAAAAAATGGGTTTATGATCGATTTGAGAAAAAAAACTGAAACCGGTTTTAAAAGCCGTCTTTTTAAAACTGATTTTTCTCAATCTGATTCAGCGGTTCATAACTTGTTTAATAACATAGTTGGAAATGTTTAAAAACGGGTTAAAACAATTTCAAATTAATTTGATTAATTAACTGATTGACTTAAATCGAACCGGTTTAAAAACGATCTAGTTTTGAAAAAATGTCCAATTTATTTACTATATTTTTTTATCCACACATACTTTAAAAAAAGATGAAACAAATCCATAATTAATTAACAATTAAATCAATATAGTAAATAAATAAATACTCATTTAATTTATTCATTCGGTACCCACCCATATTAACAATTAAATCGATCCAAACATACTCATTTATTCATTCGGATAAATGAATAAATACTCATTTACTGACAGTCATCAAATCCAAATCAATTAAATCGATCCATAAATCCATAAACATGTTCGATCCCTAAATCAATCCAATTCAATCCCTAAATCATCAAATCCAAATCAATCCAATTCAATCGATCCATAAACTTCAATCGGTTGTTGCGGTTGTTTTACGGTAGCTAGGTGCGGTTGTTTTACGGTAGCTAGGTGCGGTTGTTTTCCGGCAGGTGCGGTTGTTTACGGTAGCTAGGTGAGATTGTTTTACGGCAGGCGTGTTCTTTTACGGTAGCTAGGTACGGTTGTTTTACGGCGGGTGTGGTTATTTTACGGCACGTGCGGGTGTGGTTCTTTTACGGTAGCTAGGTGCGGTTGTTTGGCGGTTGTTTCGATTTTACGGCACGCTCACAGGTAAATTAGTTTGAGATTTTCTATCCTTATGCGAGTTGATTATGTGATTTTAGCTGCGATTAATGGATTTGTGATTAGATAATAGTCAGTGATTAATGGAGTTGATTATCTAATATTTTAGCTGCGATTTGATTATGTGATTAATTAGTTTGAGATTTTTTATTCTTATGCGAGTTGATTATGTGATTTTAGCTGCGATTGATGGATTTCTGATTTTAATGGAGTTGATTATCTAATATTTTAATGGATTTGTGATTTTAATGGATATTTTAATGGATTTGTCATCTTTTCATTCTGAGATATTTTAATGGAGTTGATTATGTGATTTTAGCCGCTTTGAGAAGTATCCAATGCCGCCGCTTCTAAGCCCAAACAGCGCGACGACATTGACCCCGTCGATCGCCTTATGCTCATTCACTCAGATCTATCTGTTATTACCAATCAGGTTTATTATTAGGGGTTTGGTTGATTGTTTATGTTTTTTGATTGCTTTTATGTTGAATTAGGTTAATTAGGGTTTATAAGTGGAAGTCGTATCGGATATGGATAGGCGATGAGGAATTCGCTTATCGTTTTGTGTGCCTTGATATATTCACGTTAGGCGCATACTTTATGAAATATAAGCTAAAAATAAGGGAGATTTCGGCTTATGTTTCATAAGCCCCAATTTTTTATATTATTAGGGTTTTGGATAATTGATTATGTTTTTTGATTGATTATCTGTTAATTTAGGTCATTTTAGGGTTTATAATTTGTATATGTGTTATAGATTTATCTTAGGCTTTATAAATGTTACCGTGAATGATTTATTGGAAGTTGTGTCGGACATGGATAGGCAATGAGTAATTCGCTTATCGTCTTATGCTAGTTCACTCCGATCTATCTGTTATTATCAATCAGGTTATTTTTTGATGTTATTAGGGTTTTGATTAATTGATTATGTTTTTATGTTAAAGCTACTATGATGAATTTGAGATAATTTAAGGAGAATGAATTTAGCACTAATAATTGAAAGCCGTATCGGATATGTCTGTTATTATTAGGGTTTTAGTTGATTGTTTATGCTTTTTGATTGCTTTGATGTTAAATTAGGTCATTTAGAGTTTATAAGTTTATACTGATTAATTGGAAGCCGTATCAGATATGGATAGGCGATGAGGACTTTGCATATCGTTTTTTATGTATTGTTTTGTGTGACTTGATATATTCACTTTAGGCACATACTTTTTGAATTACAGTTTATCTAGTTGGGGGTTTTGTTTCTGCTTATGAAAACATAAGGTAGATTTTGGCTTATATTTCATAAGCCCCAATTTTGTGGCTTAATTTGAGACTTATGGGCTTATATAAGTTTATCATATTCTAATAAACTTAGTTGATTGTTTATGTTTTTGATTGGTTATGTGTTAAATTAGGTCATTTAGGGTTTATAAATGTTACTTAGTATGAATGATTAATTTGAGATTAATTTAAGGAGAGTGAATTTATTATTAATTAATTGAGAGCCGTATTGGATATGGATAGGCGATGACGAATTCGCTTATCGTTTTGTGTGACTTGTTATATTTACTTTAGGCGCATACTTTATGAATTAGAGTTTATCGAGCCTTTGGCTCGTCCTAGTTTTAGGGGGGTTTGTTTAAGCTTATGAAACATAAGCCGAAATGGGCTTATGTTTCATAAGCCCCAATTTTGTGGCTTATTTTGACAGATATGGGCTTATATAAGTTTATTATGATATGATAAACTTATATAAGCCAAGCAATAACTCTCAAGATAAGCCACAAATTTGGAGCTTATGAAAAATAAGTCGAACATTGGCTTATTTTTGGCTTGTATTTCATAAGCCCCAACTTTGTGGCTTATCTTGAGACTTATGGGCTTATATAAGTTTATCATATTCTGTTATACTTATATACAAGACTCAAAATAAGCTGAACAATTGGGGCTTATGAAATATATGCCGAAATAGGCTTATGTTTCATAAGTTGAAGCAAACACCCCCTTAGGCTATGTTTCGCATCAGGCTCATCAGGGCTTGAGCTTCTGAAATAAGTTTCGTTTGTAAAATGGGATTATCAAAGATTTTATAAGCCTCCATAAGCTCAACCCATAAAAATGGCTTATGGGGGCTTATATCTAGTCAAATTACTTACTTACCTTTCAAAATATAATGGATTACTCTAACGCAAAAGCTGGAAATATTTATTACGGAGTATTAAGCATACTTGCTCTGACTGATGTCGACTATCAAGTGTCTGAGTTTCATATTTATTCACCCGTGGTTGGAGTTGTGTGTTATGTTCACCCTTGGTTATTGAATCAAGATAAAGTATTTTGTATTCGTTTTTTTCATTAATTGGTTTCAAATGCAAATCATGTTTCAATCTAGTATGTATACTGTATAGTTACGGTGAATATGATAAGCTGCACAGAAATGGAGAAGAACATTGCTAGTTTAACTTAAGATCACAGAAATGCCAACTAATAAGCGAATTGTGTGTTTGCTTCAGGACTTAAACAAAACATAACTAAACAGAAAAATGTAGAGTTAAATGATATTGAAAACTGGAAAATGATGCACCCGTGTCGCATTATGTACAATCCACCTATGAAACATAGATAGACACTATGCAACTTGATTGTATGTAAGCGCCATCTGTTCAATGATTGTGAATGTTCATGGATAAGCGTAGAACTGTAAAAGGTAAGCAATGGTATTTTTAAGGTGAATGATTTTGTGTTTAGGACATTTTTTATTGTTGTTTTATGTGTATGAATATACAGGCGTGGGTCATTGTTTGGTTGGATTTTGTAAGTTTATTATCGAGCCTTTTAGGTATAGGCTATCTACAATTTTGCATACTGTTGGTTAGAGTCTGTGGAGCCACATGTGGGTAGTCCTAGCTTTAGATTTGGATGTGTAAGTCTAATAGAGGACACTTTCTCTGATTGATGTTGATTTGTCTGGTGTTAACCATCTTAATTGAACTTGACAAGTATCTGGTTTCAAAATCAGAAGCATCTATCATGTGTGTGTGACTTGAGAGAAGCTTTTACGTATCTACGTTTTTTTCTTGTTGGATTTCTTATTATATGAATTAGTTTCAAATGCAAATCATTTTCATTCAAGTATGTATAGTTACAGTGAGTATGATCATCTGCAGTTCTGCGCATAAATGGAAATGAACATTGATAGTTAACTTAAGATCACAAAAGTGCCAACTAATAAACAAATTGTGTTTTTGCATCTGGGCCTAAAGTCCTAAAAAATACAAATATACCGATAGTCAAGTGATACTGGAAACTGGAATTATGATGCACACTTTTCACTTAACACTGTTACATATGCGACAATCCACCTTTGGCTAACCCGGGTTTTAGAGTGAATGTATAGACCTATTATTAAGGAACCTTGCTCTGTCTGACGTCGAATGTCAACTATCTCGTGTGAACTAGACAAGTATCTAACTCCATATTACAGTCTGCTCACCGTCAATTATTGACTTAAGGCAAGTTCTTCCATGTCTGAGCTTTTTTGTTGAAGTCTATAGTATCTTAGTTTTCAGCATGCAGTTCATTGTTCATCTAAGGGTGTATAGTTTTGAAAAAATATAATCTCTGCACCAAATTGGAAAAGAACATTACTTGTTAACTTAAAAGTGCCAACTGATAAATGAATTTTGTGTTGGCATCAGGACCTAAACAGTTTGTAGAGAGTTAAATGATAACGTATGGTGGAATTATGATGCACCCTTTGAAACTTAGAAAGTCATATTTATCTGCTAAGACCAATTAACTTTAAACGACTCTGAGTTTGGTTTTCAGCAGACATCTTAAGTCTTCTATTTAACGTCTGAATGGTTGAATCATTTATGTGCAGATCGACGAAATTGTTGTACAAGCAGTAGAACAGAAAGTGAGGAACAAGAAGGATATTGAAGCTTTTGCTAACGTGTTGCATGATATACAGACAACATTAAAGGTTGAAAACTTGAATTAATATATGCTCATCGGTTTTTTATGCCGTATCTGTCTTGTCTATTATTTTTATTCTGACTTATGTAGTGATTTTTACATACAGCCATGGGTATCAAGATTCAAAAAAGTTTTTTCGACTGAGTCTACTGGGTCAGAAAATCAATTGGAAACTTGTTTTGCAAATTTGAAGATAACTCCCAAGATAGCTCCAACCGTAAACAAGGATAAGAGCAAAGTTCCTGAAAGCCCAAAGTTCGACAAGTTTGACTTTTTGGTTTCTCCTTCACCTCTTGTATCTTGGCGTGCTGACCACGCACCAGAAGGTAGTAGAAACCTTTTTCTGCTAACACCTCTGCCTCGACCTACACCGTTTGCATCTAGACTTAAAATATTATCCAAACCTGTATCCGAGAAGATAACCAATAATATTGTTATTGTCGAGCCAGTGGCAACTGCTTTCTCTTCTCCTGAAAAAACTGAAAAGAAGAACGATATTATCATTGATTCTACTCCTTACCTGGAAATGTCACCACCAAAGTCTGTTGTATCTCATAATGAAAAGATGACGGAGCTGGAAACCACGGTTGGCGAGTTTAGAGCTGAACTTAAACTCTTTCAAACAATGTTCCAAGGTTAGTAACACTCTTAGTTTGTACGTTTTAGAAATTTCTCTCATTTTTAATGATATTTTATGTTTACGTGTATCATAGGTTATGGCAAGGTGAAAAACGTGCATAGCTTACGGAAGAATTAATTGTAACTATTTTCTCTGTATATCATAGCTTTGCACCTTAGCTTAGGAGACAAATACTTCCTTTGTGATCTTGTTAATACTAATTTCTATAGTAACAAATAGATCTTCCTTTGTGATCTTGTTAACAATGCTATATAAGGTGAAACAACCCCCCCCCCCCTGATTAGGCATTCTATTTCTGCTATTAAAATAAGGCTGTGGAAATATGTAGATTATAGTCTTATGTGGCCCTTATTTAGAATACTGGAAATTGAGGATTACAACTTTGATCAATAAGTATCTGACTGCATATGTATTAAGAAACGTGCATTGATGACATCCCATTTGCAAATCTAGAAAAGAGCATTTTTTGAAAAAAAGCAGCCTGCTACCTTCTTATCTGCTTATCTTACCTGGAAATAAGCAGATCAGCAAACAAAACTGCTTTTGCTTAGATAAAAACAAGTGATACAAGCTGGAAACTTGAAGTAGAACACTGTATAAATTTCTTAGTTTTCGTCGCATAAACATATGTCACTTGATTAGTGGTAGATGAAGGGTATTTGTTGGCCGTAAGCACTAATATATCACTATTACGCTTTTTACGCTAAAAAGGACTATTATAACAGATCATATATATAAGTTCGCCCTGGTATTTAAGTCTACATAAGTAACTGTAGCAAGTAGAAAAAAATATTTATTAGTTACACATTCGGTGATTGCTGAAGAAGTATGCAATGACTACAAACAGTGTGATATATAAAGAGCTCGTGTGGAAGGAAAAGTAAAATGAATTCCAGAAATGCTAGGTTCACAAGCAGAAACTGGGAAATTGTTCCTCTTGTCATGTATGCAGAAGTATGAATAAAAAATGTGAAGGCTGTTTGCGAAAAATAATAAAGCTTGAAGTGCAAGTGCGTACGTTACTAGGAGTTAATATATATGGCTATGAGATATGAATGAATAGCGGAGTTGGTGAATATAAAGGATAGATACCTTTTGTTGAATAAAAAATTAGCTACGCCAGTGAAGCCTCTTGGTTGTTGTCGCATAGAAACATGGTTTTGACCTGTGATAGCATAAGAATACATAGGTTTAAAGACTAATAGACACAATCATAATACTAAGCATCTCCAAGGTAAACTGAAGGTCTCAGAAGAGACCAGGCAGGGGTTAAGACAATTACTAACAAAATACAAAAAAAATATTGTTTCAAATAAGTTATCGGATGGCGGTAGGGGCGGACTAGGGGGGTTCATGGGAACCGAAGGATGTTCCTGATTTTCTTCTTTTTAGCTTAATTAGTGATTAAGTTTCTTAAGATGCGGATGTATTATTATTTGATTGGATCTCTCTCTTGTTGTTAGATTCAACCTGTTTGTTTATGCTTATATGCGCCTTATCACCTTATTTCTGCTTCGCCTTATTTTCAGACTTGTAGGCCTATCTATCTATATAAACTTATTAATGAATCCTGGAGCAAGTTTTTAAGACACCGATAGATTGTGGTTGGTGTTTCCGAAGTAGTTAGTATTCAGTTTTCAACTGTTGATGGTAGGATGTTCACTTTAAAAGTTGAGTTTGTGACATCACTTAAATTAAAAAAAAGTACTAAAATGGGTATGAAGTAGAGAGTCAATTTAGTACCTGTTTTGTAGAAGCTTGTGGACTTTTAAGTAGAGAGTCAATTTAGTACCTGTTTTGCAGAAGAATCTATTAATATAGGAGCTGCAAACATCCTTGCCCAAGAACTTCATATAGGCATTATTCAGTTTCTTTTTCTTTTTTATAATTGTTACGGAGTATAATTGTTAACAAAAGAACTACGTTATTCAGTATTATTGTTTTCTAATACTTCTGCAGTTTTTTGCAGGTCGAAATTGCTTCACAGAACACTCTTGAGCTTTGGATTCCCAAGCCAGAAAAATAATTGTTCTTTGTTAATCTGAACAAGAAGTATGTGAAAGCACGAATAGTGTCAAAATCTTCGCACTTAAAAGTAACTTTGAATTATTTATCGTGTGAATTAAATGTAAATTTGAATTTGAATGTTATCACTTTCTGATAATCAAATTTAAACATGTATACATAATTCATTTTACTGATTTGCCTTGTGTATGGATGGGGTGACGACATTTGGGTTGTTTGCGACGAGCCTGGTCGTCACTAAACACTATTTTTTTTGTACTATTGGTTCTAAAAGTTCACACTTAAAAGTGTGAAGATTTTCTTTTAAATTATAAATAATTGTTTCAAAATCTTCGCACTTAAAAGTGTGAAGATTTAAAACCTCACATTTAAGAGTGTGAAGAAATGTATTAAAATTATCACACTTTAAAGTGCGAAGAATTCTTTTAAAAATCTTCACACTTTAAAGTGTGAAGTTTTTTATAAATCTTCATATTTAAGTGTGTGAAGTTATTTGTTACACCAATATTGTTCACACATAAGTAAGTGTGAACTTTTAAATTGTTCACATTTTAATATGTGAAAAGAAACTAAAATAAGTGTGAACAATCACATATTCTGTTGTAGTGTTCGTCGTTAGAACAATGAAGCTGATGACAAAGTGGGCTCAAGGGTTATGGTTTGGAAGTTGCAGGTAGAGTTGCCCATGTGACCCCAATCACAAAGAAGTACAGCGGGCTCAAGCATTGACTCATGGATCTGGCAGCTTTATGTACAGGTATTTGTATACAATATGCAATTGTATGCATTGACACATTGACATTGGGAGCTCAAAGTCACTTCATTAGAAAGAGCAATTTTAAAGTTGGTGCAATTTTCTTGATTAACCTTAGGTCCAGTAATATGTCATTCAGGGAAATTTACTTGGTAACCTTGAAGTTTCTTTGATTGTGTACTTTTTAATAAGTTGATTATTACTATTAACTCATTTTGTTTTATTTTGGACCAACTTTGAAATTAGAGTATACCTGCATTTTGATCAGCTCATCGGTTGTTGAGATAATTAAAAAGGCTCCAACTTAAGGATTTTTTTGATCAACTCATATGGATCGTGGGGCTGATGTTTCCACCTTTAAAACAAGTTAACTTTTCCTCCCTACATCATGTACAAAAAAAATGAATAAGTTGCAAGATTATTTTACGTGTTGTTTATCGTGTTACAAAACCCAGATGTTTAATGTATTTAGATCTAGAGTGCCAATTCTATAACAAATTTCTGTTTACGTGCATGTTTTTCTTTTTTTACTTCTACAACTTTACTCTCAAACCTAGATTATAATTTTAGTTATAACTATTTTTTATTGTACAAGTCTACTATGGGAAGCTTAGTGAGAATGGACAGCCTTATGAACTCTTTAAAACACCTTATAATAATTATCTCTTGTAATATACACAGGTAGATAGAATATACAAACTATATCACCATGAACAGATCGTTGTATCATCTTTTGATATAATAGTTGGATGTGGGGCTGCATCGAGATATACAACACTCGCTGTCCAAAGCATCTCAACACATTTTAGGTGCTTGCAATTTTCATTCCTAGCTTTCTTCAACCGCTTACAATTTTCACTTGTGGGGCGACGAAATCTAGGGTTGTTTTCTTCGATGAGCTCATCTTCATCGAGAAACATGTTTTTTGTTGATTTTTTAAAATGGCAAAGCAGAAGTTAGAAAGACAAAAAGAGCATCAATAATTTATATGTAGTAACACGCAAACAAAAATTACCTCATCTTCCTTCTCTTATTTTGCTTCCCATCATCGATGTCTGGCCCGTCCTCTTCATTGTGATCAAGATCGTTCACTGTGAAACCACCGTTCTCAAACTCGTCTGGTTAAAACAAAGTATACAACAAATTAAAACCTTAAACTGAATTCCAATGGAATAAAAGGAAATTAAAACATGTATTGCACATAATATAGCATAGGATATGAGGCACCATGAGATGTTATGTACGTAGTATTATAAAGGTGTCATCATAAATCATAACCAAATGAGTAACAAATTAACATCATGACCATGAGGCATCAACTATACCCGAAAAGAGTTTAGTTAACATGGTACGATCTGGTGTTGACAATTGCTAACTGAATCAGCTTATCAGTTTAGTTTGTTTTTTAAAGGCAAATAATTGGTTTTGAATGTTTTGAATGTTTTGATAAAATATTGGGCTTAAGCTTATTTGCTATTTTAAGAATGAAAAAGTAATCCCAAACAACTCATAACAAACCCTTACTTTAGACATCAGAGATCATTCACTCAAATATGAACTTACATATACAATGCCAATAAATAGGGAGAACTGAAGCATTAGAAAACACACCATGCACGGAGGCAACAAAGACGTCGGTGGGCAACGAAGTATGCGGTGGTCTAGATTAGCGGCAGTGGTGTTTGTTACCTTGTTAGAGTGATTCAACGGCGGTGGATTTGTTTGAATCTGAAAACAATATAACCAAACACACATCCCCAATAAATCAGATCAACCACAAAGAAAACAACCACCTAACCTTGTTGACGTCACCTGCCGACCATCAACGCCACACTCCATGAACGGTGGCAACGATGAAGCCGACGGCAACGAAGTGGTATTGGCGGCTGTGACTTTTAGGGAGAGATAAAAATAGAGATTGTGTGTTTTATATTAGGGTTTAGAGAATGATCATGTGTATTTGAATGAAGAAGAGTATTGGAGAAGTTTAAGAGATGAAACAATATATGTAATTAAGAATGCCAAAAATAAACATATTCTTTTCTCCTGCGTTGACAATTTTCACATTGTAGGGGGTTTCTTTTTATGGATATATTGAGAATTTAATTAAGGTATTGTTGAGGAAAACTACTAATTATAGGAATGAAGAGATTTTTGAAAAATAAGATACAACCTTTATAAGTACTAGAGATATATACGCCACAAGTAATAATATTCATATATCAAAATTACGTTTTTGATACATGTTTTTAAGTAAAAACTATCGTCATCCATAAATTATTCCTATGAAAAATAAATAACCGAATAACATTCACTCTCAAGAAAATTTAGTTACAGGGTACCCCGTCGCCGCATCGCGCGGATACCTGCTAGTAAAGTTATGAAAAGTTTTGAAAGCTTGTAAATCATATTGAACATTATTTTAAGCTTATATGACACGGAGATGTGTAAGATTTTGAATTTTTTAATAATTTAATGTATTTTAGTACGTGAAAGGTTTATAACTTTAAAAGAGGTTTATATATAATGAAAGAAGGTTTATAAAACAAAAAGTTTTACTAGTATAAATTAATATTATAAACCTTAAAAAAAGTTTTATTATCATAATTACAACGTAAACCCTCGTCGTGTGGGCTTGTGAACTTATGTGGTTGTGCTTCTTAAAAGTCAGGCTAATTATTTGAGGTTACTCACATTTTATCACCCTTAATTTTGTGGTCAACAAAACGCTAAAAACACGATTTTCTACTTGATAATTTTCAAAAAAACAAAACATTACATTTAACTCGACAGTTTAGTCGAAGTCTACCAAGTATATATTTTGTAATACGTACTTGATACACTTTTGTTACACTCACAACACGACATTATTCTTGAACCTAAATAGGGTGACTTAGCGGTCAACCAAATATCACATAATTAATTATTGTGAATTGGAAACTTGACTCTTCTTATGCCACCTCTTAGTTTTCACTCGTAACTTGAAAACGATAATTTGAAGACTTAATACGATGTATGATCGATATACGTTCTATAGGTAGTTCACTATCGACCTATAGGTTCCCCCAGGCGTCCATCCACTTGGAATAACATCTTTCGCGACTAGAACCTGTTTGGAGTATTGTGATATCAATCTTATTGAAAACGGAGGGTGTAGCTCCCTCCCGGGGTCGATTTTCCAAACCGCACCCCATGATTGCACCATTTCTAACCACTCGTTGCTACTTTCCTCTTTTAGACTAACACCTGCCAAGTCTCCATCACCTTCTTCGAATTCGACGAGTGTTGCAAAGTAGTTTGGGTTTGATCCTTGGTCTACACGGAACACTATTTTCGTACTTGAGAAATCACATGCAACCCTAGAATTGAATACACCAAGAATTCGACAAAAAAAATGAGTATTTGATGATTCCGTATTATAAGTATCTATAGTTTTTCTTATGGTATAGAATAAAATTACCGGGCATATCGAATTTGCAAAACTCCTGTGTCACGTAAATGGTTTTCTTGGCCTGGTTTAGCCATGGCACCAAAAGCAGTTCCACTCAAATCAAAATGTGCATGGTCAGTAGCACACAAACCTCCCGGACAGAAATCAGTTATGACAACTCTAGCCGGCTTATTCGAACACGATGGGTGCTTAGTGCATTTTACCTATACAATGACGATATTTAAAAACACAATATTTTATAGAAGCCTTTAAAGTATTAGTTAATGTAATGACTAGCTTACATCATAACAAGCTCCACATTCCTTCCCGTTATCGTAAAGAGATGGACCGATTCCAGTCACCATGGAAGAAAACGGAGCTTGTGACACTGAACTTCCATATCCACATGAACCTCCTACATATGTATCAAAATACCATGCATTAACTTAACATTACAAAAACCAACATGCAAATATACGACATACATACCATCGCTTCCGAAACCATCCGGGGCACCATACCACGTCGCACCAGCGTCGGCCCAGTTGGTGGCTACCTTGGATGAGTTATAATGCATCGGCCGTGCAAGTGACAATGTGAAGAAGGTTAGAAGACATAACACCAAGAAATGTGAATAACTAGTAGCCATTGTTGAATGCTGCTAAACGTACTGTATATTTTATGATTGCAAAAGGAAGGTATTTATAGAGGGATTTGTTAGGATTGTAACTATCAAGTCCACGTTTGCCATGTTCTTATTTTGTCATGTTTGGATTTCATTATTCAATTTCAATTCGTGCAATTTCCATCGTTTAATATTTTATCATATCAATATAAAGATATCAGCAAAACGAACATGGGTAATACTAACTAACAAGTCGTCTTTTTTACATATTTAATTAGTCTAACATTTTATATTTGGTTGAGAGGTTGAGATATACTATTTTCTAAATTCGTATGCACCATGTCACAATTACCTCACCTCATGTTAGTTGCTTACCCTTTTATGATTTGATATGGGCTTAAATTACGATATACTTATATAGAATAAGTATTGTGAATCCCAAAAATGATATTGACGTATTAGAATCGACTTTTGTGACGAAAATAGACACATACACATACTCCCTAAATAGAAGATACACATGGTCTATGTAACGACTTGTGTGATTGCATTCCTCATTGTATACCATGTTTAGATATAGGCTATTTTTAGGAAAATCGGCGCCGTTTCTGAAGGTTGACGAGGTGGTCGACCGCTCAAAGCCCGACAATTAGAGATAATAATATATCTGAGCGGCAACTATATGCATGTGAATCATAAATACATTGCTCGAAAAAAAAATTTACGGGAGAAAATATCTTCAGTGAGTTATATATATTGTCAAACGTTTAAGTAGTTATTTTGCATTATATTTTATAAAAGTATAAGAACTTTAATATAATACGTACTACTAGTTTTCGAAAAAGGTCTTATTATGTAAATTCATGGAAGGTCTTCAAAAACTCGAAGACGGCCATTGCATATTTGCATGTACTGTGCTATATGGATACGTATATTTAAAGAATATATTTGATTTTGGAATAGAAATAGAAAACCGAATGCCCAATCAAATTGAATATCTTTTCAAAGTTTGGTTGAAGTTTTCTCCTAACTCGAAAATGTTGAAAAACTATGAAAGGAAGGGGGTCTTCTTTTAATTTCAAGACATTAAGATCTTACCGTATCATTTATAGTTTATAGCTTATAAATTTTTGTTAGTTGTTTGATTTAACTTAGATAATTAATAAGATAAAATGATAAAAAAAATACATGAAAATATAAAAAATATAATTATTAAATAAAAGTATAAAAGTCTTTTTTATATAAATTCATTTACCCTTATATAAGTTACAGACTTTTTGCGTACCAAACTCCCTTTATAGAAGCTAATAATCCTATTTATATAGGTTTGAACAAACACTTGGTTTCAATTTGTTATTTTGTGCAATCTTCCATGTTAATGTTTTGTTTTTTGTTTAGTCTGTTGTTTACATAGGTTTATTGTTGATGGACTCCTTTTGCCATTTTGCAATTCTACTTTGATGGGTTGTGTTGGCTGATGGGCTCAAGTGAGTAATGGGCTTTGGAACCGTTGCAAGCTTAGTGTATATTACCCTAGCTTTCTCACAAAGCTAGGGTTATCACTCATACAAACACACACACAGTTGTTTGGCTGCTCTCTCTTTTCTCTCTCTCTCTCTCTTCAAGAACATGAATCTTGACTTGGGAGTTTGATTATTCATCTTGTAACTTGTGTGTTAAGTGATCTTTGTATGTGAGGGAGATCGGATCAACCTAGTTGGGACAATCTCAATATTTCTTTTGTATTTGTATGATTAGCACTCGTTTGAGGATTAATCCTTTCATTTCTGTTTTGTACTTGAATCTTCAAATAAATATCACAAAGGGGAGGTTGATTGTGTGATAAACTTGGTATTCATATTATCTGTTTGATCTTTTAACATGGTATCAAAGCCAGGTTGCTAGATCTGTTCTTGTGTATCACACTCAACTCTCGTTTGTAATAGTTGTTTTTTTATTTACCAAAAGATTTGAATTAGGGTTTCAATAACCCTAATTTATTTTTTTTGGGGCTTTTCATTCTGGTGGTGTTCTTGGTGGTTCCTTGTCATTCTGGAAGCTTGTATTAGTGGTACCGCTATTTAAAAAAAAATATAATTAGGGTTTTCACAAACCCTAATTTATTTTTTGGGGATCGTGGTTCCTTGGTGCCCAGGAAGCTTTTATTGGTGGTGCCATTGCTTATTTAGGTGGTTCCGATACATTTCTTGAAAGATTGGATTAAGGTTTTTAGAAACCCTAATTTAATTTTTTGGGGGTTATCGTTTCTTTGGCATCTTGGAAGCTTTATTGGTGGTGTCGTTACCTTCTTGGTGATTTAACATGTATATCTCAGTTAGGGCTTTCAGAAACCCTAATTTATTTTTTGGAGGTTTCTTGTTGCCGGCTCACCCATTCACTAGACTAAGTGAATCTAGTGATTGGGTGTTCTTGTTGATACTGGTTGCTATTTTTTGCACTGTAAGTCCTTCTTTCATTCTCTTACTTACCTCTCTCTTGGTTACTATTGTCGGTTACTGTTGCTAAGTGTGTGGGTGAAAACGGATTTGGTTAACACCTTGACCCTCCAGCCTTGACTGGTGTGGATACCTGCTCTAGCCAATCCTAGTCCACAGCTTGCATTTGTAGTAACTCATATTCTGAGTGATTTATTCTTTTGTATTCTTTACTTTCTATTCATTGGTTATTATTATATCTTCTTGTTTTTTTGATATTTTTTTGCTCTTATACTGTTTTTTGCTTGCTTTGTGGTTCTTTTTGCTTGTGTTTTTTTTCTTCTGTGCTCTTTTTGCTTTGTTGTTGTGTTGCTTTTCTTCCTGTTGTGATTCATGAGTGCTAGTGGTACTCCTCTCCACCACCCACTGGTGGTGGATGAAATGGTGGTGGTAGAGGTGGTCCTTAAACCACCACCAATCATGTTGCTCTTATTAGCAACTTAGATGCTGGAAACCCACTTCACATTCATTACTGTGATAACAGTAGCCTTGTTCTTGTTCCTTTCAAATTGCTTGGTACTAAAAATTATAAAATGTGGAACAATGCTATAAAACTTGCTTTACAAGCTAGAAATACATATGGGTTTGTTGATGGTTGTTGTTTAAGAGATTCTTATACTGAGGATGTTTTGTGTGGTCAGTGGGATAGATATAATGCTATGGTGCTTACTTGGATTATGAATGTTGTGTCTAGTGATGTTTATATGGGGCTTGTTTATTCTGAGAATGCTGCTATTGTGTGGAAAGATTTGAATGAAACTTATGATAAGGTTGATGGTTTGTGGTTTATAATCTGCTTTAAAAAATTGGGTCTGTTAAACAAGGAGGTAGTACCTTATCTGATTATTATCATAGACTTAACTCCCTTTGGAAGGAATTTGATGCTGTTACTAAACTTCCTAAGTGTATTTGTGCTGTTAAATGCTCTTGTTCTACTAGCACAGAGTTGGCTCTGCATCAGCAGATCATGAGGCTAATGCAGTTCTTAATGGGGCTTGATGACTGTTATCAACCTGTTAGAACTTCTATCCCCACTAGGGACCTTCTACCTGATGTGAAGGAAGCCTATGTCACGGTATCAAGAGAGGAATCCCATAGGGGTATCCCTGAGAACTCTGATCGTACTGAGGCTAAGATGAATGCCACCTGTTTTGCTGCTAAGACCTTTAATCAGAATAGAAGGGGTACTTCCAATACTCCTAATATATCTGCTTACAAGGGAAATGGGTCCAAAAGTTATAGGGGTCCCAACCCTAAGCTTTTGTGTACTCATTGCAGTCAAATTGGCCACACTGTTGATAGGTGTTTTGAATTAGTTGGCTACACTGCTGGTTATAAGAAGGGGGTAATTCTCAAAAGCAATCTGGTTTTAAGACTAATTTTAATGCTAAATGTGATGTTAAAACTGGAGAAAAACAGACATCTACTTGTAATTCTCCAAACTCTTTTACCACTAAACAAATGCAGAAACTCCTTAACTTGATCAATGACTCCTCTAGCAACACTCAATTAAATATGGCATGTAGAATCTCTTTCTTTAATGCTAATGCTTATTTTAGTATTAATTTCTCTAAGTTCTATTGTGGCAATTCTAAAATTTTTGTTAAAAGTTTAACTCTTGGATGGATTATTGACTGTGGGGCCAATCAACACCTTACCACTTTCACACTTGGTATGGTAAATGTTGTAGACATATCTAATTTCAACATTTTTGTTGGTTACCTTAATGGAACTGTTGCTATCATAAGTCACGTTGGTGATCTTAGACTCTCTAATTATGTTGTTCTTCATGATGTTCTTGTTGTGCCTGGGTATTGTGTTAGTCTACTTTATGTTAACAAGCTTATTAAAGATAGCAAGTTATTTGTGGGTTTTGATGAAGATAAATGTTATATACAGGACTTGGTCAAGGGGACCATTATGGGGGCTGGTAGTCAATCTGGGGGGGCTTTATCTGTTTGATGACCACAAGAATACCAACTTAGGTATTTCTAATTCTGCTATGACCTTTAACCCTTCTAAAGACCTTTGGCATTGTAGACTTGGTCATCCTGCTGACCAAGTCCTCAATGCTCTTAAACTTGACCTAAACTTGACTAGAAACACCTCTACCGCTGTCTGTGAAACTTGTCATAGGGCTAAACAAACAAAGGAACCCTTTCCCTTGAGTGACCATAATTCCAACCAAATTGGTGAACTTGTTCACTTGGACTTGTGGGGCCCTTATAAGGTTCAAAGCAAAGAAGAGTACAAGTACTTTCTTACTATTGTGGATGATTACTCTAGGGCTGTGTGGACCTATCTTCTAAAAGAAAAAGATGAAGTGTTTGATTGGGTTGCTCATTTCATAAATCTTGTTAAATCTCAGTTTAACTCTAACATCGAAACTTTTAGATCTGATAATGGGACTGAACTTGTTAACAATAAGGTTCACATTATGTTTTCCAATCTGGGTATCATCAATCAAATCTCTTGTCCTCATACTCCCCAGCAAAATAGAATTCCTGAAAGGAAACATAGACACCTGCTCAATGTAGCCAGGAGTCTTATGTTTTAGAGAGGGATTCCTATTAAGTTTTGGTCTGAATGCATTCTAACTACTGTGTATTCTAACTGATGTGTATCTAATTAACAGGCTCCCTTCTTCTGTCTTGAAAGGTAAATCCCCCTATGAAATGCTCTATACGAAAAAATCCAACCTCTCTTACCTTAAGTGTTTTAGATGTCTTTGTTTTTCAACTTGTTTAATTAATAGTGACAAGCTCACATCTAGGTCTAAAAATTGTGTTATGATTGGTTATTCTTCAATTAAAAAGGCTTATAAACTTTTAGTCTTGATAATGGAAGGGTACTGTTTTCTAGAGATGTGGGATTTTATGAAACTAGTTTTCCCTTTAAGATGAAAAACAAAAAGGAAACTGATTTGGCAGATGTAACTTTTACAAGTGATGTTGAACTTCTAAATTTCTTTGATGATCAAAATACTTTAAGTCCCAATGATGAAGAGAGAGCTTCATCTAATGAGGATGGCAGGGCCCATTCAGGGGATGTTCCAATTGATAAGGACACCACTGATGAGGACCCAACAACCCAAATAGATGATCAACTTTATTGTTCCTCCTAACATTTCTAATGAGCATTTTGGGGATACCATTGAGGAAGGGGTGCAACCTGTTAGGAAGTCTACTCCCACTAAACTGCCTGGTAAGCTTAATGACTTTGTGCTTGATAGCAAACTTAAGTATGGTATAGAAAAGCATGTTTATTATTCTAATTTGAACACTACTAATTTCTGCTTTGCTACCACTCTTAATCAATCTGTTGAGCCCTCTACCTACTATGAAGCTGTGAAAGATAGTAGGTGGCTTGAGGCTATGAACAATGAAATTGAGGCCCTTTTAAGGAACAATACTTAGACTTTGTGTGATTTACCTGTTGGCAGAAAAGCTATCAATAACAAGTGGGTCGATAAGATTAAATATAAGTCCTCTGTCTTGTTGATAAATTTAAAGCTAGGGTTGTTGCTAAAGGCTATAGTCAAAAGGAAGGTATTGACTTTGATGAAACTTTCAGTCCTGTTGTGAACATGGAACTGTTAGATGTCTTGTTAGCATTGTTGTTTCCAATAATTGGCCTTTTTTTCAACTTGATGTTAACAATGCTTTCTTGTATAGTGACCTTGATGAGGACATTTATATGACTTTACCTTTGGGCTTTAATTGCATTGATAAAAACAAGGTCTGCAAACTAAATAAGGCTCTTTATGGACTTAAGCAAACCCCAAGGCAGTTGAATGCTAAACTAACCACTGTCTTGGTTGAGCATGGCTTTATCCAAAGCAAATTTGATTACTCTCTTTACATCAAACAGAATGGGAATATGTTTATTTCTCTTCTTGTTTATGTTGATGACTTTATTATTACTGGTAACTGTGTTGAGGAAATTGAATGTTTTAAAAGCTTTCTAAAAACTAAATTCATGATAAAAGATCTTGGCATAATGAAGTACTTTCTAGGTATTGAGATTCTTGAAAATGTTAATGGTATTTGTACGACTCAAAGAGAATACTACCTTGAGCTTATTTATGAGTTTGGCTTGCTTGCTACTAAACCAGCAGGAACTCCTTTGCCAGAAAATTATGTCTTGGTTGTTGATGAAAGTGAAAATGATAAGTTACTTGTGAACATTTTCGAGTATCAAAGATTACTTAGGAGACTTATTTACCTTACTCACACCGAACCTGATATCTCTTATGTTGTTCATTGTCTCAGTCAGCACATGCATGCCCCTCTTCGGTCTCACCTTAAGGTTGCATTAAGAGTTATTAGATATCTAAAAAACTCTTCTGGGACTGGAATCCAGTTCTTTAAAGATACTTCCTTAAAGGTATCTTGTTTCACTGATGCTGATTGGGCAAAATGCTGATTGAAATGTCTCTTGTCTCTTGGAAGAGCAAGAAGCAACCCACAGTGTCCAGATCCTCAGCTGAAGCTGAATATAGGTGTATGGCCAGTGTAACCTGTGAGGTTATTTGGATCACTAATCTCTTGAGTAATCTAAGGATTAAAAACTTGTTTCTTGTGAACCTTTATAGTGACAGTAGTTCTGCAATTTAGATTGCTGCAAATCATGTCTTTCATGAGAGGACTAAGCATTTTGAGGTAGATGTTCACTTGGTTAGGGAAAAGGTTCAAGATGGTGTGATCAATACCATCAAAGTTGCTTCTATTGATCAAACTGCTGACATTTTTACCAAAGCCCACGGAATTAATCAACATTTGAAACTTTTTAAGCAGTTGAGGCTTGTGGACATGTTTGGCAAATGATTTTTTATTTCCTGGTTCCTTTTCAGATTGAGGAATGGTGTTATTTTGTGCAATCTTCCATGTTAATGTTTTGTTTTCTTGTTTAGTCTCTTGTGTACATAGGTTCATTGTTGATGGACTACTTTTGCCATTTTGCAGTTCTACTTTGGTGGGATGTGTTGGTTGATGGGCTCGAGTGAGTAATGGGCTTTGGAATCGTTGCAAGCTTAGTGTATATTACCGTAGCTTTCTCACAAAGCTAGGGTTATCACTCATACAAACACACACACAACCGTTTGGTTGCTCTCTCTTTTCTCTCTCTCTTCAAGACCATGAATCTTGACCTGGGAGTTTGATTATTCATCTTGTAACTTGTGTGTTGAGTGATCTTTGTATGTGAGGGAGATCGGATCAACCTAGTTGGGATGATCTCAATATTTCTTTTGTAATTGTATGATTAGCACTCGTTTGAGGATTAATCCTTTCATTTCTGTTTTGTAGTTGAATCTTCAAATAAATATCACAAAAGGAATGTTGGTTGTATGATAAACTTGATATTCATGTTATTTGTTTGATCTTTTAACACGATTTATAAACTTATATAAGCTAATAAGCTTATAATAAACTCACTGTATAAATTAAAATAAATACTTTTATAAGCAAATTCTAAAGTTTTAAAAAATATTAAAGTATAAACTTTTAAAGAATATTAATGTAATATTTAAGTTTTATAATAAGAATAATGTGAATGTCTCTAAATATTTTATCATGACTATTAGTGAATTAATAAGCCCAAGTTTAATTTGTGAGCTTGGAATTTGTTAGAGTTTCATTATGTTATCTCCTGGGCTTATGGGATTCACCTAATGAAAAGCTAACGGGCTAACAATGACCATATTGTGGGTCAACTATATCTCACTACACTTTAATACCATATACTGTAAGATGGATAAACTGTATATCTCATTAGACTCTCATACCATGCAGGATGGAATATGGTTATATGGATAAACGGTATATATATTATTTATTTATTTTTTTTTTTTTAAACGGCGAGTTAGTAGTTAGTGATTCGAGCTTACAGTGACATTTAATTAGGCAGTATGCAAGCCTTAAACCTTCTCCTTAGGAGATAAACCCCACTCTTGCTTCTGTTTAATTCGAACCCGTGAAGGTCGTTAGTGAGACTCGAACTTAAGACCTTTACAATACCTTCTCAAGGTTATCCTTGATAGCCAACTGAGCTAGCTCAGTTGATTTATCTGATAGTAATAAATGGTTTGATACACTAAAATCATAGAAGATATGTGCTTAAGTCCAATACACAAGGTTACGAAAATCGTTTCGTTCAGTGCTAGCTAGTTCGGTTGAGTGCCGTTAAACGATTATTTAATTGATCGAAAATTAATCGGATAAAAATTTTTATATATAAAACTATAAAATTTTGAAAATATATGCCCGATTTATATCCGATTTATTCGACTTTGTCTTATTTAACCGATTTGTATTCGAAATCGAGTTGGCCGATTTATACGTTCTTTTCTATTTGATCGATTTATCTTGATATTTGATCGATTTTGACCGAGCCGATTAATAAGGCCGATTATTAAAAATCGTGAAGGTTAATCCTCGCCAAACGATTTATTGCCAAATTAATCGATCGCAAATAATTTTTGCAACACTACCGATACAAACACACTAAAAAATACTACGTATCTTAATAGTACTACCTCCGTTCTAAAATAAGTGTCTATGTTTACTTTCAGAAATTTTTTTTTCCGGTGTTGATCGTAAATAAAAAAATTTATGTTATTTATTACTTGATGAAATTTATGTGAATAAAATTATGTTTAAAAACTAATTTATTCATATAAATTTCATCAACTAATATTTATAAGATTTTTTTTTATTTACGGTTAAAATTAAAAAAAAAAACTAAAAAATTGAATGTGAATACTATTTTGGAACACAGGATGCGCTAACAATGACCGCATTATATTGGTTAATCGTGTATATTTGATCCATCTAAAGATAATGTGATAAACTTAGAAAATTCAGCTTTAATTTTCGGAACTTCATTTTGGGACAACCAAATTACAAAAGATGATAACTAGTTGTAATATTTTGGAAGGAGTATATGTGATACTCGTAAAAGATTTGTGGGTCATGCTTTCTTTGTCGTCGGATAGTTATAATTACAACAACGTGAACCCTCGTGTGGGCTTGTGGACTTATGTGGTTTTGCTTTTCAAAGTCCGTCTAATTATTTCAGCTTTCTCATTAGTCAACAAAACGATAAAAATACTATTTTCTACTTAATAACTTCCAATAAAACAACACACAATACATTACATTACATTTAACTCGACACCATGGTCGAAATCTACCCATCAAAGTATATATATTTTGTGATACTTGATGCACTTTTAGCACACTCACAACACAACATTATTCTTCAACCTAAATAGGGTGACTTAGCGGTCGTCAACCAAATATCACATGATTACAGTGAAATTGGAAACTTGACTCTTCTTATGCCACCTCTCAATTCTCACTCGTAACTTGCAAAACCATAATTAAAAGACTTAATACGACGTACGATATGATGTTCCTTCTTCTATAGGAAGTTGACGACCGACCTATAGGTTCCCCCAGGCGTCCATCCACTTGGAATTACGTTTCTCGCGACTAGCACCTGTTGGGAGTATCGTGATATCAATCTTAATGAAAACGGAGGGTGTAGCTCCCTTCCGGGGTCGATTTTCCAGACTGCACCCCATGATTGTACCATTTCTAACCACTCGTTGCTACTTTCCTCTTTTAGGCTAACACCTGCTAAGTCTCCATCGCCTTCTTCGAATTCGACGAGTGTTGCAAAGTAGTTAGGGTTTGATCCTTGGTCCACACGGAACACTATTTTCGTACTTGAAAAATCACATGCAACCCTACAATACACCAAATATTCGAACCAAAAAAAATGAGTATTTGATGACTCCTTATTATAAGTATCTATAGTTTTTCTTATGGTATAGAATAAAATTACCGGGCATATCGAATTTGCAAAATTCCTGCGTCACGTAAATGCTTTTCTTGGCCTGGTTTAGCCATAGCACCAAAAGCAGTTCCACTAAGATCAAAATGTGCATGGTCTGAAGCACACGAACCTCCCGGGCAAAAATCAGTTATGACAACCCTAGCCGGCTTATGCGAACAGGATGGGTGCTTGGTACATTTTACCTATACAATGACGATATTTAAAAACTCAATACTTTTATAAAATAAAATAAAAAGTCTTTAAAGTAGGTCTATTTATTAGCTTACATCATAACAAGCTCCACATTCTTTGCCGTTATTGTAAAGAGATGGACCAATTCCAGTCACCATGGAAGAAAATGGTGCTTGTGAAACTGAAGTTCCATACCCACATGAACCTCCTGCATTTGTATCAAAATAAGCATGCATTAACTTGATATTGCAAAAACGAACATGCATGCAACTTGTAAAGTACCATATAGGAAAATATTACATACCGTCACTTCCGAAACCATCCGGGGCACCATACCACGTCGCACCAGCGTCGGCCCAGTGGGTGGCTACCTTGGATAAGTTATAATGCATCGGCCGTGCAAGTGACAATGTGAAGAAGGTTAGAAGACATAACACCAAGAAATGTGAATAACTAGTAGTAGCCATTGCTGAAAATGGTGCTAAGTCACTAAGTGTAACTATATATTTTATGATTGCAAAAGGAAGGTTTTTATAGAGGGGTTTGTTAGGATTGTAACTATCAAGTCCACGTTTGCCATGTTCTTAATTTGTCGTGTTTGGATTTCATTATTCAATATTCCTGCAATTTGGATCGTTAAATATTATTTTATCATATTATTAAATATATCAGCAAAACGAACATGGGTAAAACTAACTAACAAGTCGTCTTTTTTACATGTTTAATTTGTCCAACATATTATATTTGGTTGAGATATAGTACTACTATTTTCTAATCGTATGTATCATGTCACAATTACCTCACCATTTCTCACCCTTATAATTTGATATGGACTTAAATTGCGATATACTAATATAGAATAATTATTGTGAATCCTAAAATCAATTTAACCTTTCTGACAAAAATGGACACAAATGACAAATATCTATACTCCGTAAGTAGAAGATACGCATGCATGGTATATGTAACGACTTATGTGGTTGCTATAGGCTATATTTAGGTAAATCGGCAGCGTTTGAAGAAGTGGGCGACCGCTCAAAGCCCACAATCAGAGGCTTAATATTTATCTCCGTTGCAACTATATATATGCATGTATATATATCACATATTTTACTCATAGAAGAAAATAATTATGGGAGAAAATATCTTCGGTGAGTTATTTTCTTTAAATTCTACATGTCACAAATTGATGTTTTTTATTAGTTCAGAAGATTAAATGAAATTATCCTAATAGCAAACTATATATCTGTTAAAAACTTGGTTTTACCAAGATTACAGCAGCTTTTCAATTCATCTGGTATTGTTTTAGGTTAAAATCTCATGATGCTTATCAATTTTCATTGCCTCAGTTTACGGAAGGAGGGCGCCAGGGCGGTACCTCAATCCTATAAACAAGCAGAAGGACTTACTGGAAATATATATACTCTGTAATATGTTGGTACAGTTTTACGAGGATTGTTGATTAAGTTGTCGGTTAACAACGTCTGTCGCTTAAGAGAAATATTCTAACAAGCTCCCATTAACCAGTTGACGATCATGATTTCGAAGTATTACATCATGATACAAAAATGAAAGTAATCAGGAAGGGATACCATATATTCAAGTATGAGGTGAATGAAAGTCTGGATAAACATCTAAGTGGTTCGACCCTCACTTGGATGCATCCTTTATGCCCTTTTATTCTTTCAGAAAACATATCAGCAGTCAACACATGGAACTACATGTCAATAATTTCTTTTAACGGTTAGCATAAATAAGTAAAACACATGTCTTAGCTCTTAAGGGCAGCTAACATTTAACTACCAACCAAAATATATTAGTGCCGTGTTCAGAAATTCGATCTACTTCATTTAAAACCCATTTGGTATATGTCAAACGTTTAAATATATTTTGCATTACTAGAACGATACCCGCGCAATGCGGCGGCGAGTACCTAATAATGAATTTTGAGATTAACAAATATTAGTCTCTTACTCATTGTAAAGTTCTAAAAATCGAATTAAAAAACCCACTAAAATTGAAAAAGACTAAAAGTTAATAAAAATATATATCAAAATGGATATCGAATTAAAAAGCACAAATTTCCAAAAAATATAGTGAAATTATATTATAAAAATAATAAATAAATAAAAATATTTTTCAATTTAAAAGAAAAAATGTTGTTACAAAAGGTTGTTACAAAAATTTGTTATAAAAGATTGTTAGAAAATGTTATAGTATATAATGTTGATGAAGATATCAACAACTTGCTTTATTTAGTAGGTAAAAAAGTCTTAATTTTCAGCCTTCCTATTTTTAGAAGGTCCCAAATGCTTTATATAGTAGTATAGATAATTTATAAAAATATAAGAATTTTTATATAATACGCAATACCAGTTTTCGAAAGGTCTTATGTAGTCTTCAAAAACTTGAAGACGGTCATCGCATGTACTGTGCTAAATGGATACGTGTATTTAAAGAATATATTTGGTTTTGGAATAGAAATAGAAAACCGAATGCCCAAATGAAATTGAAAATCTTTTCAAAGTTTGGTTGAAGTTTTCTCCTAACTAAAAAATGCTGAAAAACTATGGAAGGGTCTTCTAATTAATTTCAAGACATTAAGATCTTACTGTATCTTTTACTACTAATAATAAGATTGTTAAGTTTTTTTTTTGTTTGAACAGTAATAAGATTGTTAGTTGATGCGGAAAACTTTTTCTAATTAAATAGAGTGGTTTGTAGCGGTTTATCAACTTTTTGCAAGGTCGTAAATATCGCTAGGCGGGTGTCGGCGGTCGATCACCGTCAAACGGTATATCGGTCTTGACGGTGATACATTGGTTTCTTGTCGGGTATCTAAAATTATATATATTTATAATTATTTAGGAGCTTTTGCGAAGTAATGGCGTTACTTAGGGCGTGACAAAGCGGCAATTTTTTTATAGATTTACGTAATAAACTAATAGTATCAGAGTACATATAAAAAGGGACATATACTAAGTTTGTACTTGAAATTCAATTAAGATTTAAATAAATGACTAGACCTAGCCCAATCACAAAATAACCAAAAATATCCAAAAGCTACTAAAAGTTGCGCCACGCCCTAAGATTTAGCGCACATTTGCTCGCCTTTTGAAGCCTTGACTCACGCCAAACTCAGATTCAACATCAAGGTCCATATCGTAATGACGAGGTCACGCCTCACGCCTTGGAGACACCAAGATGCGCCATTTAGAACCTAGCTTGGAAGTATGTTGTCAAAATGATTACCGTTATTAAAACTTCAGAATGCCAACAACATAGTAATGACAAGGATGATTGTTGAAGCAAATTTTCGCAGGAAATTCAAAAGACCTTAGGAGTTGCGTCAGATATAAAGGAACTAAAGGTGCTGAATATAAGTAATAACATATCAAAGATAATCAAACGCAGCGGAATAAGTACCTATGAATGGATCCATAGAGTCATATAATCAATCAACAAAAAGAAGATAAAAGTATACCATTGTAGCGTGATTCGGTAGGATCAAATAGAGACAACCACCAACACAAGATCAACCAAGAAAGGCCAAGTGATCAAAGTATACCACCTCTATGTAGAAATACATTACACCTCCTTTTATACTAATGAATGCTAGTCATATAACCCGTAATCTTGTAACAAGCTTTGATTAATCAATAATCAAAGTATTAGATCAAAACAAACATAAAACCTAGTTTCGTTCATACGAAATCCGTGCAAATGAGGATTAGAGAAAAAAGGGAGAAGCTTTGGTAATGTATTTAATGCAATAAATTTGAATTATTCCCTAATAACTCATATTTATCACACGTGTAACTCCTTCCTTTTCCATCTTAATGGTTCGGACTTAATGGGCTTTGTATAGTCTTTGCCATACAATTTTACAAGTCTAATAACTAAGTACTATACTTAATCATTTGAAGCTCAATAGTGATCGTGTGTTACGTAGGCTATTTATATACCGTGAATACGATAAACACGATACATGTAATGATACCTTAGTGTATATGTGTGTGACCCCATAGGCCCATATGTGTCTAGTCATATAATTAGTTGTTATGACACGAGAAAACTTCAACAGCTCCCACTTGCGCATGTCATTATAATCATGTAATTATACAAGCAATGGTTAGCGTCTAGCAACACGCCAATGCCCTAGAAACATATGAGGATGGTTTCTCAAACATCTCATTTAAATGGTTAAGTAATCAGTCATCCTTTTGTTTCAGATACTCTGTTAAACTTTAGACATGGATCAACAGTCATTCTTAAGTTTAACTATTATGTTTCTCGATATAGATATTGAACTAGATTACCAAATTAATCAAGCATGATCTTAATTACATTTGGGTGTGACCACACATACATCTATACATTTCATCGAGGGCCCCAGTAGTATCTAACTCCAATACATGTGGAAGAAACAAATCCTATTTTGATTGCATGTGTCGTTCATGTGTTTTACATCGCACCTGAAAATGGTCTTTATAGTAGCCTTGTTCAGGACAGCGTTGAACCGTATCAAATATTGACATTCCACACATACAAACCTACTTGCATCTCAAGTCTAAGGATGAGAGATTCAACCACTTACGAGATTAACTATTGACGCTGATCCATGCATTGAGTTCTCGTAGGTTGGGTCAATCCAATGTTCATCTAATGAACACATATGAGTTTGGCGGCATCATAAATTAATATTCATTCCAAATGAATATGACCAACTTACATTTGTCTTAATTTGACAATACTCCCGTATCGTCAACTGACAATGGATAATTTAGAATAATTAAGTTATTCATGGAATAAACATGCTAATATAGAACACAGTAGTACAAATAAAGACGATCATACCGAGTATATCAATTCATTATTTAATAAAACTGATTAACGTTCCATTATCCAAATACTTAAAACCGGATATACATGAGACTACTAAAAGGTCAAAGTCCAATGTTCCTAGCATGTTTGGTTACAACAGATTGACTTTACACAACGACCTGTTGAGTTGTCATCTGAGTGAACTTCGAGAATACTTATTTCAGAAACTCACAAATAGTAAAGATTTTGAATAATGATGATTGTCATTTTGTATAAGTGTGCTCAAGTACTAATACAATAATACTAACATCACCATAGTACACTACGTAGGTTGTTCGAAGCAAGTAGAACACCTATTTACGACAATCTTCTTAACAGCTTTCCAAACTGTAAGGTATTCTTATTTTACTAATGAGTAGTGCAACAGTGCTTTTTGTCAAGCACATATAGGTAGTAGTATTATCATTTAGTATGAAATCCTACTATCACTAGGATTTAGTACCATCTCAATCAAAGTAAGCATTAGTGTCAAAGCTATACACTAACCTTCTTACCTAAAATCCGTAAAAGATGAACAAGTCTATGTTAGTCTAATGACTTTCACTTAGATACATTGTGATTAGTTCATTTTGCATTCATGCAAGTATTAAAATTATTCAAATACCTAACATGTCATATGGAATGAATCCATTAGGTAAACTAAAGGTTTCCATGTACATGTTCAATCTAATCAAGTGAGATAGAACTTTGAGACTTTCTCAGTGATGTATCATATTTAGACTTATTAACCATGTGTGCCTTATCATAATAAGCACATATCCCAAGGTTGTATGTTTTATAGCTTATATTTCTTCATATAAATATATTCCAAGTCAATGATTAAAAACTAGCTTATGTGGAACAATATTTCCAATATGTTAACAACATATGAGATTTAAGAACGAACAAAACAATATGCTCCTACTATCTTAAAGGGTACTCAAGAGTTGTCTTTGTAATAACTATGATCACATCCTTGATTCAAACTTAAGATTCCAGCTCCTAGATGCATGCTATAATCCACACTTGGATTTCTAGAGTTTGTACACCAATTGCCATATTTCATATTCATGAAATCAAGTATGGTAATTAATGTATTTATTAATTTGATACTCGTAAAGAAAAGAAAGCTTTAAGCATGGTCAATTGCTTGAGCATGCCTTAAACTCTAATCATAAAGAGTGCATATAAATGTGTACAATTGTGTCCATATCTTTCTTCTCATAGAAGACCATTTATAACATATCAGTCTAACTGACTGATTAACGATAATCAACTTCAAAAATTGATTTTATTTTATGGACTACATCTAGCCATTCATTTTTTAGTCAGTCATCAGATTCAAAATATGACACTGATTCTAAGTAGTTATCATGTTCACTATGAACCTTTAACTCATCTTCCTCAGTATTGACATGAATCCATAACTTCGGGTACTAGAGGTGACCTTACGGATATGTGAACGGGAGTTACAAAACATTGTGGCTTTCTCATTTACATGCTCAACCTCATTTTGTCGTTCGCTAGTGTATCCAGAAGGTTGTATTTTATTCCTTACTTTCTTCAAAGATGCATAAAACTCCCACTTGCTTCTTGTAAGAGGAGACTTTCTCCAAGTACACAACATGTCGAGCAACAATGAATTATTCTCGTTTGGGATGTATAAAATACATTGACAGTTCTTGATTCTAGTTTGTTAATAACACGTCTAACATGATATAATATGATTGATATCATACTCAAATCAAGCTTGTATAGAAGGTTATGTAGAACTTCATCGTTTAATAAGCAATCACGCATAAATATTTTTAGATATTTTTCAGGAAGCGACATCAGAAAAGCGACTAGTTATCTTTTAAAATAATATGCAATAAGGCTTAGAAAACTATGATGTTATTTCAAGACAATCTAGAAATTAAGTGGGTCACTTACAAGGTGATAAGCTCATAGCTCCCACTGAATAAGATACCATTACAAGTGTGTCATATGATTAAAAAATGCATTGCTCCCATTAATTTAGACAACATTTTGAATGTATCTATACTAGTGAAAGAGCAAGTAGCAATTTTTATACTTTCTAGTTTTATAAATGTCTACACATTATAGCCAATATGAGTCTCGCAAACTAGTAAACATGTGCATAGATATTCAAAGAAAAGTATCAAGTTCTACCATATTTATGATGGGATTTTCATCGATGCCATTAACTTAAAAGTTTTACATGCAATTTCTCTTTCTACTTTACCTCAAAGGCGTGTAGAATCTTATGGAACTTATTTGAGTAAGGGAAATCTACTAGAAAAACATGCTAGTAATTTCCTTTCCTCTCGCGGTTTATTAAGACTTCAATTTCTAATCAAGTGTAAAACCCGCATATAAATATCATGAACAGTACACTACGTAAACATACGAACCAATTAAAATTTTCCATATATGTCATGTACACGTGTCACGAACATTAAATTCGGAAACTACGTACGTATTAATACACGATAATTATTAAGTGCGTAATAATACATGATAATTATTAAGTATAATAATTATAATCACGAACATATGATCACGAACATTTATAAACACGATAATTATTACGTATAATGATTATAACACGAATATTAGAACATGATGTATACAAAGTATAAGCAAAACGAACTAACACGAATAATAAACACGAGTGTACACGGGTTATACGTTAATTAAGAAAAGGCACATGTTTGCCTTCGGGCTTTGCGTTAGCCGCGAACAAGGGAGATAATTAAATTTTGACTAAAGGGAAAACTAAAAACACAGAGTTTTCATAACATAATTATTTTACAAATATTTTGAAACCCTAGCCTCCCTTGGTGACCCCATAGCCGCGACACACAACCAAAGAACAAGAAGGATTCAGTTGGTTTTGATCTTGGATTCCTACGTGTGAGTGTTCGTGTTCCTAATCCTTGTTTAGTTACGTGTACAAAATATTAAGAACCTTGATCTTTTTTTTAATTCCTTTTTATTAATTATGAACATTTGAGTTTTCATCTTTAAATAATTAATGAAAACATGTATTGGATTAAACTAAACATGAAAAAGGGGTAGTTTGGCTTGTGGTTTGGATCGGCATCCCCCCAACCGAGATTCATACGACTCTCGGTGCACCATGGTCCACAGCCGAGACCCCCTTAGGGGCTCGGTGTGGGTTTCGGTCGAGCAGCAAGAACCACCGGCTGTTGCCGGTGGCTGAGTGGTTCGAGCAGGGGGAACAACGAGCGCAAAAGGTAGAACCACATGCCTAATGCCAGTGGAAACCTTGTGTTGGCAGCGTCTAGCCACGGAGCAGCAACGGCAGCAGCCGCCGCTGTGGGCAGCGCAACTACCCACCGCCATCGCAGTCGCGGCTGTGGTTGTGGGTGGTGGTTGGTGTTCGGGTTTTTGGTTTTGTCTCAGGATTCGCGCTCGGGATTTATTTACAAGTTATTTTTTTTTCAAGAATAATTAAATTAATTAACATGTCTAATAATTAATTTAATTTAAAACATAACTTAGGTTATATTTATTTTTATAAATAATACATGTTTAGCCTAAGTATATTTTGTCATTTATTTTAGACTATAGTTTTATTAATTAATTATTTAATACATGGACTTATAATTAACTAATAATTCATGACTTAGGTTTCTTAATTAAAATTAATAATACATGTTAACCTAAGTATTTTATTAGACTTAATTTAATTAAACCATGACTTAATTAAATTTGTATAAACTATAGCTTATTAATTAACCATGGTATATTATTAATTGATAAAATGTGTAATATCATTATTATTTAAAAATCGGTTATAACCTATAATATTTAATTAATAAACTATACTCTTAATTACATGACTTATGACTTTTAACTAGTAAACACTAGCTTATATTATTAGCTTATTAATCTAGCTTACTTCTAAATATGGAAACTTTCTATTTCAGAAAACTTATTATTTTTAAAACTTTCTATTTTTGGAAACTTTTTATTTTTGGAAACTTTCTGTTTTTGGAAACTTTCTATTTTTGGAAACCTGCTATTTTTAGAAAGTTACTTATTATTACACAACAAGTATAATAATACACGAATACAAGATAATACATAATCAGAAGACATGAAATAAATGAATAATCAAGTATATCATTTAAAACAGTAAAATAAGACAAGAACACATAAAACAAGCTAAGAAACTACAAGAACCAGTAACATACTCAGATATTATACAAATCATACATGTCCCTTATTTATAATTATGTAGCGATAGTGAGGTCGGAGTAGGACTATTCATCCTTTCATCTTTCCTGTTCACTGGACATAAGGTACGGATATCACGTCCTTCAGTATAGACATTCTTTTCCTTATTAGGATTCCCCGTTTGCAGCCAACTGTTTTCTCAAGTATATGTTTTATATGTTTTAATTACTTACGTTTAGTTTTAAATGCCTAAGCCATATACATGCATGACCAGTGTCACCTAGTTATGGAGGTACCATAACCATAACACTGGAGGCACCGGTATTATGACTTCCCTACGGCGGAGTGATTGCTCGTGGCGTCCCTTTACAATTTTGGCCTTATATTTATATTATCATGTGGGGCATATGGGTGCATCCTAGTTACATGTTTTTACAAGATTTTCATGGTGAATTTGGTGTGTGCCTTGCATCCTTCACAAGGAGTTGATCCCTCCTACCCAGACTAATTAATTAGAGGCAACCCCTCTAATTGCATGATTAGGTCTCCCCTCCAAGTATTCATGCACGGTGGAACCTCATGACCTATATGGGCTATTGGCTAATTAATACAGTTTTCATATAAAAACATAAGTCTTTTCAAACTATACAACCATTTTTATGAACATGTTTCAGGTTATCTAGGACTTATACATTTCCGCTGCTATTAGTCTTATTATGCTTATGTCATTTCATGCTATGCTTGTATATCCGTTCACTGGGCGTTATGCTCAGCCGTTTTCTTTTCATGTTCCCAAACGGCCGGTACTCAGGGACGCAACTAGGACTTGAGAGTACGTGCATACGGATGGAAGCTATCTAGCCTTCATTACTTTATGCATTTACATACATTATGTTACTTTATTTCTTTAGACATTGTTTAGTCCTTTTCCATTTTAGTACTTATATTCATGTGTGTGAGCTTATACTTGGACTACCGATGTTTTTTTTTTGAACGGCAACCTTTATTAAGAAAGCCTAGCAAGGCGCTAGGAAACCTTACAAAGAAAACAAATATGAGTTTTTATGCCACATATTAAGAGAAAATGAAAAAGCACTACGACTATTACACCAATTATAAGAAGTAGAAACAATATCCTCGAACAAGGTCGAGCGAAGAGGAGGCTGATTCTCAAAAACAATCTTATTCCGGAACGACCATAAGGCCCACCAAGCTGTGAGGAACACACCTTCCAGGACGATCTTGAGCTTGCGAGATAACCTTATAGACGTAAACCAATCATTCCAATCTGAAAAAGAAGAGATATTAGGCCAAGAAATACTCCACCACCGACAGATTCTTATAGAGATACTTTTTGCCAACTCGCAACCAAAGAAAATATGAGGAACCGATTCCGACATGGCACCACAAATCGGACAAAGGGTAGAATCTAAAGCCACACCTCTAATAGCTAAATTGTCCCTTGTTGGAAGACGATTAATTCTAGCACGCCACCCAAAAACGTTTATTTTAATCGGGACCAACTTGATCCAACGAGTAGCCTCATTGGAAGGAAGAAACTGTGCGTCCAACACAGCCCGCACGTCTTTAACACGATAGATGCCTTCCCCGTTCAAGTCACAAACCCAACGATCCTCCATCGAAGAAAAACACACATTACTAAGCAGGGAGACGAACTCGTCCCATTGAGTAAGCTCGATTCTGTCACGAACAGATCTTCTAAAAGAGGCATTATAAGACACGTCGTTCCTCTTGTCAGCCACTGACACATCTTTGAATGTCTTGAGGGCGAAAATTCTTGGGAACCGAAACTGAAGCGGGGCCTCTGACATCCAAGGATCTCTCCAAAACTTTGTAAGAATCCCGTTACCAACCTTGATTTTAAGATGAGATCGCAGGTTGAAACCTTTCTCAGCCAAAGAGTTAAGCTCCCGAAGGATGACACTCCAGCAAGACGACGCTTTAGGGGAGTGACAGTCTAAAGATGAACCATAAAGCGCACTGATGACTGAGAACCATAACGAACCATCACGGGATAAAAATCTCCAGATCCACTTAAACAGAAGTGCTCTATTAAGAGCGAAAAAACTTGAAACTCCGAGCCCACCGTTCTCTTTGGCTGCTAAAACTCTATCCCAAGCCACCCACGTAATATTTTTATCCTTTGAATCCGCACCATAAAAAAATTTATTACGAATCATCTCAAGGTTGTGAAGAATACCTTTAGGGGTTTTAAATAATGACATCGTATACAATGGAACAGAACCCAACACGGATTTGATGAGGGTCAACCGGCCACCAATAGAAAGAGTACGAGCCTTCCACCTCGAAAGCCTTGATCTGACCTTTTGAATAACATTGCACCAAGAAGAATGACGAGCCATTTTATCTCCGATATTAACCCCAAGATATTTAAAAGGCATATGCAAAACCTCACATCCGATGAGAGAAGCGCCTTGACTAACAATCTCCGAAGGCACACCAACTCCCATGATTTGACTTTTTTGGAGATTAATACTAAGACCGGAAGCAAGATGAAAACTTTTGAGCATTCTGACGAGATTCACTAGATTGTCATCGGACCACTCTCCCAAGAAAATCACATCATCCGCATAAAAGAGGTGCGAAAGAACAGTGGAATTGTGGATAGTAAGACCTCTGTAAACACCCTCAGACATAGCTCTAGTGATGGAAATGTGAAAAGTCTCCATGACTAAGATGAATAAAAGCGGAGCGAGCGGATCCCCTTGTTTTAGCCCACGATGAATCGGAAACTCATTAGTAGGGCTACCGTTAACAATAACCGAAGCATAATTAGATGAAAAAATACCACGAATCCACGAACACCAACGAGGCCCAAAACCGAAAGCGTGAAGCGCCTCAAGAAGAAAGTCCCATCTGACCGAATCGTAGGCCTTAGCGAAATCAACCTTAAAGACAAGCGCTTGCTTCTTCATCCTTTTGCACCAAGCTAGGGTTTCATTAAGTATGAACGGACCATCGAGAATTTGCCTACCTTTGACAAACGCGGATTGGGTATTGGAGATGAGATCTTGAATAACCAATGAGAGACGCGAAGCAAGAATCTTCGTGATCACCTTATAAACGCTGCCGATCAAACTAATGGGCCTGAAATCTGTGACGAACTTAGCATCAACCACTTTCGGGATAAGTGCCAAGAAGGAAGCGTTGCATCCTCTAGGGAACGAGCCATGATCGAAGAAGTGAATGACTGCCGAACAGAAGTCAGGTCCAATAAGATCCCAAAAGTGTCTAAAGAACTCAAAAGTATACCGTCAGGCCCTGGCGCTTTATTTTCACCGCACTCCCACACGGCACCTTTTATTTCCTCATGCGATACGGGACGATCCAACAATTCCACCTGGTCATGATCGAGACGCGAAGGAAAAGAACCGTGAAGCTTGAAACGAGATCTTGGAGGATTTTCAAATCTGCTAGCAAAATGATTCAGAAACAAATTCTTTACCGAGGAAGGGTCAGTAATCCAAACTCCATTATCAAATATGCCCCGAATAGCTAATTGAGAACGTTTTTTGTTAATAATACCGTGAAAGAAACTTGAGTTCTCGTCCCCTTCCACCGCCCATTTAACTTTGGCTCTTTGAGCTGCATCTTTATTCTCGGCCTGTCTGATTACGAAAAGTTTGCGGTTAATATCTAAACGCTCAAGAAGAGAATCGTCAGAGATGACACCATTATCAATGTCTTTGTCGATACAGACCAACTTACTTACTAAATCTTTTGTAGTAGACTCATGTACTGAATTTTGCTCCCTGATCCAGAATCTTATAATCTTTTTGAGGTCTTGCAATTTTTTCTTGAATCTAATAAGGCAATTAACGTCGTTGTGGGAAAAAGACATCCAAGCTAGTTTAATCATGTCATCAAACCCCACTCGCGAAAACCAAGAATGAAATACACGAAAAGGGATAGGACCATAATCTGATTTGATCTCTTGCATTAAAATGGGTCTATGATCAGAGAGGTGTCTATCAAGACATAACGCAGTAATGGATGGAAACTTGTCTAGGATTCCATTAGAGACTAAAAACCGATCCAATTTGCTCATTTTAGTAGCAGATGAAAGAGACCAAGTGAACGAATAACCTTCTAACTTTACCTCAGACAATCCTGATGAGGAGATAAAATGGTTAAAAGAACGAGCACAAGAAGGATGAAAAATCGAACCAAACCTTTCCTCAGAAGATCTCACTTCGTTAAAGTCACCCAATACAATGTAATCACCTTCCCACCGATCGATCAGAATGGACAGATACTCCCAAAGTGTACGTTTAAGCGTGACAGACTGTGGAGCGTACACTGCAATGATAAGAATTTTGGTACTAGTAGGAAGCCAAGTACCAAAAATAGCTATGAAATTATCTGAAACAGTAACTTCGTCTTTGCTGAAAATAGAACGTTCCCATATACATAATATGCCACCCGAATTACCCGCCGAATCACTGGAAACAAATTGAAAGTTAGAATTACCCCACAAGAACTTAACATCTGAACATGAAATGTTATCCATTTTCGTCTCTTGTAAGGCCAGAAAGTTAATTTTATGTTTGAAGTTCAACTCCTTAATCCACTCTTTTTTGGTCTTGTGGCCGAGACCTTGTATATTGAGTGAAAGGATCTTCATTTGACACCAAACTCAACTCCTTGTGCACTAATGATGCGTTCTATGTCCTTCGAACAACCCTCCATTTCGTACCCCATGGATTGTCCAACCTTGATGATATCATCCATCATATTAAGTATTGACCCGCCTTTAGTAGATTTACGTGATTGGATATTAGAAGCAAAATCACGTGATGGAACTGAGGCAGACGTGTTCTGATTAGGAGAGGCAGCAGGTTCACCACTCTTCATAGCAGAATTAGAAATGTTATCCTCCTGTTGATTAATTTCTGGAGTGAACCCTGGCGGGTTTGGTAAAGATGTATCAGATGATGGTGCATCAACCTTCTCTGGTTTATTTAAAATATCGTAAAGTCCGAATGGATCCTCTGAAGTTTGGTGAGCATCATTCACTTTAATAGGTGTAGAGGAAGCTTCAAAAATAGTTTCGGAAACTGCTTCATCTTCACTGACCCCCAATTTGTCATCTCCCTCACCCGTAGAGTTAATATTAGCATCAGAAGAATCTGCATCGGAAGTGGAATCCGTTTCGGGATGATCTACAAAACTAGGAGTCCAAGTAAACAATTCTTTAGCCCGAACAAAGAACGTAGTACCTTTGAATACAACTTTGAAGGATTCCAGTATATTATGGGGCGAGCTAGTTAGGATACAAACTCTTTTACGACCGAAGTTGGAACCAGTGGATTCTTCAATATTCATGAGCTCTCCCCATTTACTACAAATTTTGGAAAAAGTAGCATGAGTCCACAATCGCATGGGAATGCCTTCGATGTCAAGCCACACAACACGATCTTTACTGATGAAATCACTGGAAGCAATACATAACTCCTCAAACCAAGATTTGACACCTGAATGTTGTAAAAGATTGTTTAGGGTACCTTCATCAAGGCATTCGATCAGCACCCAAAGACCTCCCATATAAGCCAACTTTAACTCACCAAATCCTTCTTTATGAAGAATCATCATCAAATTGGGAAGAGAATTGATGTCCTTAACCCTACCTACAGCACGTCTGGTTAAGTCAGTGACCTGACTACAGCTATCGTCCAATACCACTGAAGGGGAGTCCAACAAAGAAAATCGATTATTAGACACACTTTTGTTGAGCTCAGAATTGTTAACTGCTGAAGCATAAGAGGGTTTATTCATATAAGCCTGACTAGGAGAAGGTTTCTTCGTGCTAGGGTAAGTTTTAACAGACCTTTCATAGCGAACCGCATTCACTTGTAAGTGAAATCGTCCCACCCAAAGAGTAGATAAGTTACTAATGAGGCGTTTCATATCATCCACGTGAATAAAACGAACAAAAGCATAACGTTTACCAGCTTTAGAGACCCGATGAGGGATGAACACGTCCACCACTTTACCATATGTTTGACAAAGATCCCACAGATCTTGGGAGCCGAACCGTTCAGGAAAATTAGTAACAAAGACAGATTTAGAAATACGAATTACGTGATCCTCTTTAGATTTATGATTATGCATGATGCATGAATGAAAAAGAATTAAACAAAAAAGAAAAAAGAAAAAACCCTAATTGACAGAAAAGACGAAACCCTAAATCAACATCGTTACTTACCAACAATCCGTCGAGCCTATTAAGACGTGATTAAGGCATCGCAAGCAACGCATAATCAAGTATTAATGAGCGAATGGGTGTTGCGAAAGAGATTGAGATCCGATGTGATTAAAGGGAGACGCGGCCGCCATGGGAGGAATTAGGGTTTTTGTTAGTTTTATATTGGACTACCGATGTTTGTTTCTGGTATTTCCATTCATGGTCATTTAATGTTATTGGAAATTTACCTAACATGCTTTGATGACACGCCATAATTATCCTGTGACATTCCATTTATCAAAATGGGGTGTTACAATTATGGTATCAGAGACAAGGTTTCAACCTGTAGTCTCTAAAACATGACCTGTGATTAGTGGATAATCACCATGGTCTTCCTAGAACTGACAGTTTGTTTTCATGCATTTGTTTCATGTATCATTGTTGCACGAATTTTGACTAAGTAATGGTTGGTACAAGACTGGCCATATTTAGTCGCATGTGCTTTTAATAGAATCATTTTGTTTTGATGAACCGACCCATATGCGTTCATCCTCGTCATATCATTTTGTTTAGGTGAACCGACCCATAGTCGTTCACCCAAACCCATGTCATTTTCATTGTCATGCATTCATTCACTGTTTTCATGCATAAAAAATTTTCATGTTTATATGCATAATTTTTTTTTCATGTATATATATTATGTTTTAATCAGCTTAATCATTGTATTTTGTTTTATACTGTCATATGATTCTCACACATGAACAAGAGCAACTAAATGCAGCAGTTCAAGTTGCTATGCAGGCTATGCTTCCTCAAATGAGGAATGAGATTCGAGCCGAGGTGCAGGCTGCCAACAATCAGCACCAGCATCAGAATCCTCCTCCTCCACCTCCAGCTACACTGATCACATGGCTGGAGCGATTCAATAAGCAAAGTCTGAAATCTTTCGAGCAGACTGACATCCCCGCTTAGGCTGAGAGCTGGATAACTCACATTGAGAAGATCTTTGACGCAATGGGATGTGACCCTGTTTTTAAGGCAAGGTTAGCTTGTTACAAGTTTGAAGGGAACGTGCTTGCATGGTGGAAAGCACTTAAGCTGTCAAATGGAGGTGACGATTGGGTGACTGGCTTGACTTAGGCAGAGTTTAAGGAGTTGGTTATAGGGCAGTTCTTCCCAAAGGCTGAGCAGGATAAGCTCAAGAGGGAGTATCATGGTATTAGGCAGAGAGCTGGGAAAAACAGCAATGAGTTCATGTAGAGGTTTCTTCGACTGGCTGGATTCCTTGGCGCCGCAGCCGAGACTGAAGAGGAGCAGGTGTATCACTTTCGCTGGGCTCTTCGTACATGTGTCACCAATAACTTGGTATGTGCTACATTTAATATTGTGGCACAGGTGGCAGATGCAGCCAGCAAGTTGGAGATTCTACAAGAGAGGGATGAGTTTGGAGAGGCAGAAAGACCCGACAAGAGGCAGAAGACTGGGGCCCGACCGGCCACTCAGCAGCAGAATCAGCATAAGGGTAACTGTCAGACTAAGGACTGTTCTGCTTTGGATAGGCGTGGCGGTAATGACAATTACTGTAACAACGCCAACAACTCCAACAATAGCAGGTCCCTAAACTTACTCATTTCTTATGTTGTGTGTTTTATGATTCATAATTCTGAGACTTTAGCATCTACTACCAGGAATAATGGCAACGGACAGGAGCAGGGACCGCAGAGGTTCACAGCCCAACCGTGCAGCTACATCTAGTATTATGTCTTACGATTTTTTTGCATTGTCCTGTTTGTACTCGATAATCATGTCTCGCGTATACTTCTCTGAAACAGGCTCTCAGCCAGCTAGGGCACCTGTTGGAGGGTATACTTACCCTCTCTGCACTATGTGCAACCACAGTCACCTAGGGCCGTGTCGCCGTGATAGCGATGCTTGCTTCAAGTGTGGCCAGCCAGGCCATCGCATGAAGGACTGCCATAAGGGTGAGATTAAGGTCACTTTTGGACATGCCAACTCCAAGCCACCTTGACTACTGGACGTGTGTACATGACCTCGCGTGACCAGGCCAACAAGTCAACATGTAACATCACTAGAATCTTGTATATGTATGGTCAAGCTGCATGCATTTTATTTAACACGCGTGCTACTCATCCGGTCATATCCACTGTTTATGCCAAATGTGTTAGGATATCCCATATGTAACTAGAAAATGTCTTAAACATTTCCACGCCCTTAAGAGACTCTGTACGCATCACACATGGGTACAAGGGTCTTCCCCTTGAGTTTGACGACAAAATTCGTCCAGTTGATGCACTTCCATTGGACATGTGCGATTTTGACATGATATTAGGCATGGACTGGCTATCCAAACACCACGCCACAATAGACTGCCATTCATATCGGGTCATTTTCAGTGATGTAAACACACCAGAGTACATTCACTACGGTTTTATACCAGGAAGGTTTGTACAAATAATTTCAACCTTACAAGCACGTGAATTACAGTCACATGGTTGCGAGGGCTACTTAGCTACTGTTCATGATATGGAGGCTGAATCTCCATCCATCCAGAATCAGCCAATCGTGTCAAAATTTCCGACGTGTTTCCTGATGAACTTTCGGGCATACCACCTGCTCGTGAGGTAGAGTTTAATATTGAGCTCATCCTAGGAGCTGAGCCAATTTCTAAGGCTCCTTATCGCATGGCTCCCATAGAGCTTAAGGAGCTAAAGGAACAACTACAGGAACTTTTGGAACGAGGTTTCACCCGACCTAGTGCATCTCCATGGGGTGCACCGGTTTTATTTGTGAAGAAGAAGGACGGTAGTATGCGACTCTGCATTGATTATCGTGAGCTTAATAAGATCACCATCAGAAATCGATATCCTTTGCCACGCATTGATGATCTGTTTGACCAACTCCAAGGGGCCAAACATTTCTCCAAGATCGATCTGAGGTCTGGCTATCATCAACTACGGGTAAAAGAGCAGGATATCGCCTAGACTACATGACATGGACACTACGAATTCGTAGTCATGCCATTTGGCCTTACCAATGCTCCAGTAGTTTTCATAGACTTGATGAACCGTATCTTCCATGAGTTTCTGGACAAGTTCGTCATTGTCTTCATTGACGATATTCTGATTTTCTCTAAGTCAAAGGAAGAACATGAAGACCATCTTCGTACAGTATTACACATACTTCACCAGAAGCAGTTGTATGCCAAGTTCTCCAAATGCGAATTCTGGTTGAGAAAAGTGGTGTTCCTAGGCCACATAGTATCCGCAGAGGAAATAACCATGGATCCTGCGAAGGTTGAGGCTATTACCAAGTGGCCAAGACCGACATCAGCAACTAAAGTTCGCAGCTTTCTAGGCTTAGCTTGTTACTACCGTAGGTTCGTAGAGAAAATTTCCCGATTAGCACCGCCATTGACCAAACTGATGCTGGAAGGGGAGAAATTCGTTTGGACAAAAGAAAGAAAGAAGAGATTTGAAGACTTAAAGTAGAGGCTTGTATCTACACCTATTCTTACTCTCCCATCTGGTACAGGTGGATTTCAGATCTATAGTGATGCTTCAGGGAAGGGCCTTGGCTGTGTTCTCATGCAACATAGGAAAGTGATTGCTTACGCATCATGACAGCTTAAGTCTTATGAGGAGAACTATCCTACACATGACTTAGAACTTGCAGCTGTTGTGTTTGTACTGAAGATTTGGAGGCATTACTTGTATGGCGAATCATGTGATATCTTCACAGATCACAAGAGCCTGAAATATATATTCACTGAGCGTGAACTGAACATGAGGCAGAGAAGGTGGTTAGAGCTGTTGAAGGATTATGACATTAATCTACGGTATCATCCCGGCAAGGCGATTGTAGTTGCAGATGCTCTTAGTAGAAATTCGGGTATGATCAACGACATTAAGATAGAAGAAGAGATTATACGAGACTTGGAGCAACTGGATATTGAGACCATGGTACGTGGACAACATGGCTACTGGGCTAATCTTAGAGTGGAGCCTAACTTAATCTCTAGGATCAAGGAAGCTTAGAAGGATAATGGTGAAATCTGGGCAATTATTCAGAACTTAGAGCAACAGACGTAGTTTCAGTTAGATGAGGACGGTATCTTATGGCAGGGCACTAAACCTTGTGTTCCTGATGATCTTACACTCAGGGAAGCGTTATTGGCTGAAGCTCATAGCTCCCCATTCTCCATTCATCCTGGTTCCACCAAGATGTACCACGACATCAAACAGTACTTTTAGTGGAGGGGTATGAAGCAGGATGTTGCTACCTATGTTTCCAAATGTCTTACCTGCCAACAGGTTAAGATAGAGCATCAAGGATCTAGTGGTTTACTACAACCATTAGACATTCCAAAGCAGAAGTGGGACAAGATCTCCAAGGTTTTTGTCACCAAGCTTACGCGGACCAAGAGGAAGCATGATGCCATTTGGGTTATCGTTGACCGGCTTACCAAGTCAGCTCATTTCTTATTGATCCCCAAGGATGATGCGGTTAACAAACTCGTTGACTTATATCGGAAGGAGATCATGAGACTTCATGGTGCTCTATCAAGTATCGTCTCGGACAGAGATCCTCGGTTTACTTCGCGATTTTGGAGAAGTCTACAGAAAGCTTGGGGCACCAGACTTAAGCTTAATACGGCTTTTCATCCTCAGACAGACGGACAATCGGAGCATACCATTCAGACATTAGAGGACATGCTTCGAGCGTGTGCTTTAGAATGGACAGGAAGTTGGGACGACTACATCTGCTTGGTAGAATTTGCATACAATAACAGTTGGTACGCCAGCATCAAGTGTGCACCGCTTGAGATGTTGTATGGCAGAAAATGTCGCGCCCCAATCTGCTGGGATTAGGTTGGTGAGCGAATTCTTGAAGGACCAGAGATGATAGAGATGACCAACGAAAAAGTCGTTTTAGCTAAGGCGAAACTGCAAGAAGATCTTGCACGTCAAAAGAGTTATGCCGACAAGAATTGTAGGGATTTACATTTCAACGTGGGAGATCATGTCTTTCTCAAGGTATCACCGACGCATGGAGTTAGACGTTTTGGAATCAAAGGAAAACTCAATCCTCGATTCATCGGACCGTTTGATATCATTGAGCGAGTCGGTGAAGTATCGTATCGTTTGGCGTTACCTCTGCAACTTTCTCACGTTCATAATGTCTTTCATGTGTCCTTACTTAGAGGGTAAAACTATCATCCTCTTCACATGGTTCCGTATCCATTTGAACAGATTCGTGAAGATCTTACCTTCATTGAGGAACCCGAACGAGTTCTTGATCATCAGGAACGAGTCATGAGGAAGAAGACGATTCCATTCGTCAAAATTCGTTGAAGGGACCATTCCGAGCGGGAAGCCACTTGGGAGACGGAGGAGTCTATCCGGACTTCTTACCCTCATTTCCCGTTTTGATTCGGGTATGTTCCTCTTTCAGCTTACGTTATCTATAATTCGGGGACGAATTATTCTTTTTAGGGGGGAAGAGTTGTAAAACCCGCATATAAATACCATGAACAGTACACTACGTAAACATACGAACCAATTAAAACTTTCCATTTATGTCATGTACACGTGTCACGAACATTAAATTCAGAAACTACGTATGTATTAATACACGATAATTATTAAGTGCGTAATAATACATGATAATTATTAAGTATAATAATTATAATAACGAACATATGATCACGAACATTTATAAACACGATAATTATTACGTATAACTATAACACGAGTATTAGAACATGATGTATACAAAGTATAAGTAACACGAACTAACACGAATAATAAATACGAGTGTACACGGGTTATACGTTACTTAAGAAAAGGCACGGGTTTGCCTTCGGGCTTTGTGTTAGCCGCGGATAAGGGAGAACAAGGGGCCCAGACCCATTTAAATTTTGACTAAAGGGAAAACTAAAAACACAGAGTTTTCATAACATAATTATTTTACAAAAAATTTGAAACCCTAGCCTCCCTTGGTGACCCTATAGCCGCGGCACACAACCAAAGAACAAGAAGGATTCGGTTGGTATTGATCTTGGATTCCTACGTGTGAGTGTTCGTGTTCCTAATCCTTGTTTAATCACGTGTACAGTATATCAAGAACCTTGATCTTTTTAATTCCTTTTTATTAATTATGAACATGTGAGTTTTGATCTTTAAATAATTAATAAAAACATGTATTGGATTAAACTAAACATGAAAAAGGGGTAGTTTGGTTTGTGGTTTGGTTCGATAGACCCCCAACCGAGAGTCATACGACTCTCGGTGCGCCATGGTTCACAGTTGAGACCCCCTTACGGGCTTGGTGTGGGTTTCGGTCGAGCAGCAGGAACCACCGGCTGTTGCCGGTGGCTGAGTGGTTCGAGCAGGGGGAACAGCGAGCGCTGCAGGGGGAGCCACCGACCTAATGTCAATGGGAACCTTGTGTTGGCAGCGGCTAGCCACGGCGCAGCAGCGGCAGCAGCCGCCGCTATGGGCAACGCAGGCACCAGCCGCCACCGCAGCCGCGACTGTCGGTGGTGGTTGGTGTTCGGGTTTTTGGTTTTGTCTCGGGATTTGGGCTCGGGATTTATTTGCAAGTTACTTTTTTCAAGAATAATTAAATTAATTAACATGTCTAATAATTAATTTGTTAGAAATACGTTTTTACGTATATTAGAAGTATCAGTCACTCCACAATATTATTTAATGTTGTAATAGCTCGTAGTTAATAGTTACTTATTTAGTTAAGTAAGAACCGGCCCATGGGCTTGTCATGGGCCGGCCCAAGTCCATTAGTGGCTTGGAAGTATAAATACCCCTTTCCTCCTTGGAAAGGGGTTGGTTGTTGTTCACTTTTAGTTTCCACTCAATAAAATATCACATAGTTCTCTCTCACTTTCTCTCTCTAGTTTCTCTCTCTAGAAAACATCAACCCACTTCATAGATTCATAGGTTATCAAGATTCTACATTTGGTATCAAGAGCTATAGGGTGATTTAAGGTAATGATTTGTGTGGTTTTTTAGTTTTTGATTGTATTAGTGTTCTTTAAGAAGATCCATCTTGATTCTTGGTGTTTTTGGTGTTTTTGTGATTGGGATTAGTAGATAAGTATTAGTTTTTACTTATTATTGTAGAAATCACAAAACTTTTTGGGTTATTTGGTAAAAATCTGGGTTTATTTCACCTTTTTTTTATCGACTGTTCATCACGAACAAGGTTACTGTTTGCCAGAAAAAGTTCCGAACCAAAAACTTCCGGACCAAAAACTTCCGGATCAACCAAAGTTCCGAACCAAAAGTTCCGAACCAAAAGTTCCGGATCAAGGAAGTTCCGAACCAAAAGTTCCGGATCAAGGAAAGTTCCGGATCAAGGAAGTTCCGAACCAAAAGTTCCGGATCAAGGAAAGTTCCGGATCAAGGAAGTTCCGAACCAAAAGTTCCGGATCAAGGAAAGTTCCGGATCAAGGAAAAAGTTCCGGATCAAGGAAAGTTCCGGATCAAGGAGAAAGTTCCGGATCAAGGAAAGTTCCGGATCAAGACAAAGTTCCGGATCAAGGGAAAAGTTCCGGATCAAGGGAAAGTTCCGGATCAAGACTTCCGAACCAAAAGTTCCGAATCAAGGTATTCCAAGCCAAATCTTCCGAATCAACACTTCCGAATAACAAAAAGTCCCGAATCAAGGGATATTTTACTTGTTTTTTCGACGATTTTTTAGAGGATTTAATCTTGGTTTCTTACAACAAAAACTCAACACAATTCACAAGCTTTACTTCACTGCTCGATCAACCGATAATCTTTGTATCTTTGAAGTTAACAAAATGAATCCGAATTCAGTAATGCCTCAGATGACATCCCTTACGGATATTTCCGTCATTACGGGAACGGATAATCGCCCTCCAATGCTCATCAAAGAAGTTTTTGAAGCATGGCAAGGCCGGATGATGTCTTACCTTAAGGGAAAACCGGTTTATGGGAGGCTTATGGTTAAGTCAATTTTAAATGGTCCACTTGACTATGGTACCATCGTGGTTAAAAATGTGACTCGACCAAGGGAGTTTGAAGAACTTACACCAGCTCAACAACTTGTTGCCGATGCAGACGAAAAGGCTCTTCAAACCATTCTCCAAGCTCTTCCACATGACATCTATCGAATGGTAAGTCAGTATACGGTGGCAAAGGATTTATGGGAACGTCTAAAGGTGTTGCTACAAGGTACGTCTCTCACCAAACAGGAAAGGGAATCTCAGCTGTATGATCTGTTTGATAGATTCACGTACAGCCCAGGGGAAACGCTTCACGATTATTACTTCAGATTCACCACACTCATGAATGATCTGAATGTATACAATCTCGTGATTGCTCCATTCCAGGTTAACACCAAATTCTTGAATACTTTACCTCAAGCTGAATGGGGTGAGTATATTACCGATGTTAAGTTAACCAGGGATTTGCATAAGTGCAATTTGGATCAACTATATGCTTTTCTTCAGTAGCATGAGAAACATGTGATCATGCACCGTTCGCCTCGAGGTATGTACCCTGATTCATTAGCTTTGATGGCGAATCAACCAAGCTTGTCTCACAACAACACTCCTTATATCTTGGGACATCAAGCCTATCATCCATCACCTTACATGACACCAACCTTCCCCCAATACTCGATTCTACCGCAACCACCCACCTCACATCAGCAACAATATCGGTTTAATGCATCTTCATCACAATATGCTACACAACCTCACCCAGCAAGCATTGCACCTTATGCTCAGCCTTCATATTCCTCTTATCAAGAGAATGCAGCATATCCATCAAGCTATTCTGATCACATGAGTATTCCTTCTGGTGATTATGCATCTCAACAAGACCAAGCAATGTATTGTGATGATGAGGAAGTCCCCATTCCTGTATTCAAACAAGGAGCTGACCCAGTTGAAGTGTTAACCACTATGTCTGCTTATCTCACAAGGACATTAAGCAAAAGAGGATTTAGAGGATCAGCTCCAACTAACAATCAGTTGAGGAATTCATCCAATTCTCGCCAACAAGCTACTATTGAGAATGGCAGGGTAATGGTTCAACCTATTCAACCTTATCAGGGGAGACCTACTACATCAAACACCAATGCTCGCACGATCAATCCTGCTCCAATGGTCAACACTCCTCCACGGGCTAATTACACAGGCAAGTTGAAAATGATTACATGCTACAACTGCAAGGAAGAAGGACACATGTCCAGGGATTGCAAGAAACCCAAGAGGAGAAGGGATGGTCAATGGTTTGCAGAGAAGATCTATCTGGTGAATGCTCAGGCACAAGGAAGGGAACTTGATGAACAGGAGCTTGCATTTCTTGTTGATCCAGGGATTGCTGAACAAGACACTGTCACCACACAGAATGCAGCATACCAAGCAGATGATCTCGATGCGTATGACTCAGACTGTGATGAATTTCAATCTGCAAAGGCTGCTCTCATGGCAACTATCTCCAGCTTAGGGCCAGAAAAGAGATCTGAGGTACTTATTAATACCACTGATAATACCACTAATGCTAGTATTCAACCACATCAAGTTGTGCAAGAGAGTGCTGATTCGAATGAGTCTTCGGTGGTGAGTCTTTCAAATGAGGAGACAATCAATGATAGTAATATCAATGTGAGTCCCCAGAATTTGAGTGAATCACAACCGGGAGCCATTTCGAATACGCATACTCCTGCTCAACAAGATTTGGTCATGGTTCCTGCTACATTACTTAGCCAAATGAATGCTGCACTTTTAGAAACCCTAGCTAAGAATAAGAATTTGTCTGATGAGCTTGCCTTAAGCAACGAGAAAGTTCAAACTTTGGAATTATTGCCTTCGTCTAGTGTTCTAACAAATCCCGAATATGATCACTTTCGAAACAAACAAATGGGTCATTTGCACGAAATTGAAAACTTAAGAGCAAATCTTTCTAATGAACTTAAAGAAAAGGAATTAGTGGTCACTAATTTTCAAAAACTTCAAACAGATTTTGAGTTACTCGAGTCTAAGAAGAATGAAATGGAGATTAATGCTGCTAATAAGATTAGAAGTCTAGATTACTTGCTTTTATGACAATACGCTGCTTCTCAACTAGTGCACTTATTTGATGCTTCGTTTAGAGAATTTAACTTATCACGTCAAAAAGGCCTTCCCCCTAACCCAAGGTATGCAAAACAAGCTTTAAGACATAGTCCAATACTTTATAATGCAACCCAATTAGGATTGGTCTTAGACCCGATTGTTATTTTCGATGATCGAACAAGTAAGGATCTAGTTGATGAGGATCGGTCATACAATTCTGCAAAATATCCCGAGTGTGATTATTTTAAAATGAATAAGGAGCTTGCAAAAACGGATTTTAGAATTCGCTTCCATATGGACAAAGATCTCATCACAGCACCAACCTACATGTTAGATGAAGAAAACCCTAGTACATTTCCTACACTTGTCAATATGGAAGGTCCTAAGGAAATTCCAAAGGATCTTCCACCTGTTAGCACTGTATGGTTAAACTTATAAGAGATTAATCAATACTTTACTAATTTTGACAAGGTCATTTTGGAATGTACGACTTCAAATGGCCTAAACGCCGGAGAATGGGCTTTCGAACACATGAACGAGGTGTTTAAAAATGAGATCAATCCGTTTGTCGAAAGTCTAAAAGGAAGTTTTGCATCTCTTAAGGAAAATCTTGAGTTTGAAATTGGAGAAGTTCAAAAAGTGTTTTATGAAATGGACACCGCTTACGAACTACAACTAATTGAAAAAGAAAAGATTTTATCCGAATATGATCGATTCTTGTCTGAAGTAATCTCGTGTGATGTGCTTACTACTGTAAATGTTAATTATTCGAATGAGCTTACATCCGCTATGATTAATTGTGATGCTGTGAATATATGTGATGATGTGTGTGATCTCTCTGTAAATGTTGCTGATACTGTAAATGAGGTAGATAATCATTCTTGTCACGAATCTAACGCTGAGTTTTTAAAGCTACAAGATTCTTACAATTTACTTTCAAAACGCTTTAATCAACTAGAACAACATTGTATATCTTTAGAACTGAAACAACAAACTCAAAATGAGGATCTTTTGATAACAAATAGTTGTGAAAACGGTGTTGAGACAAGTGACAAGATGATTGCAATAGTTAAGGCATTAGAGGAAGAGATTATGAGATTGAAGAGAGATGTGTCATCAAATGAAACACTAAAATTGGAACTAGAGGCTGCAGAGTCTAAAAACCAGGTCTTAGAAATTAGACTTTCGTTTGTTCTAGGGGAGATGGATCGGACAAGACAGGGACTATCCGCTCTTTATGGTTCACTAGAAGAACGCTTCGCTTTTAATGCGGCACAGCAACAATCTTATGTTGAACAACTGAACCAAAAGTGTGAGGAAATCTCTGACTTAAACATCCTGCTCATTGACAAAAACATGGTTTTGGCCGAGTTAAAGGAGACACTTCTTCTCACCCGACAAGAAGTTGTTGATAACTTAGCTACCGACTCTGCACCGTCCACTAGTGCTCCAACAACCAAGTCAGTAGTGCTTTATAAGAACCCGCTTCATAAGAGAAACCCGGTTACCTACGATGATTATATGAGGAATGCCATTAAGCATGTAGATCTTGTTAGGGATATTTTAGACGATCTTTATGCCTTAGATCCCTCAAGTAGCTACTATTATTCGGCTCATGAATATATTAAGCGAGTTCAATATTGCTTAGCATATTTGCAATACATAGGTAAACCAGGCTCTGCACTACTTACTAATAGGCCCATTGCTGTAACTCCATTCAATAAGACTCCAGGAGCAAAACCGTCACTGGCACCATCAAGTAAGGCACCTTTAAAATCTGTTGCTAATATTCCCACTTTGCCTTCTACAGGAGTAAAAGAGTCTACTAAGGCTAAAGGATCGCAACTCAAGAAAGATAAGATCAAGCCCTCCACTAGTAGTACCAACAAGAAGAAAGTAGAAGCTCACCATAGGAATGCTAGTTCAGTTTTAAATAAAAAGAATCATGTTAAGACTAAAAGCTCTGCGCCTGTGTAGAAGCCTAAACCATTCGTAAATTCTAATTTGAATTGTGGGAATTGTAATGAATGTATGTTTTCCCAACGTCATGATTTGTGTCTTATTGATCATGTGAATGAAATGAATGCCATTAGGAATAATCTTGAATGGAAGCCAACTGGTAAAACTCGTGCCCAAGTTGGCTGGCAATGGCGTCCCACTGGTAGGACCTTTACATTAGATGGAAAAATGTGCCCTTTAACTAGGAATGCATCCATTGAGGTAAGGTCTGAGCGTCCTTTAGTTAGGCACACTAGCACTAAAGTATGGAAACAGCGCCCTTTAATTAGGTCAGCCCCCACTATAGTGCCTATCAGTGAAGAAATACCTCAAGATTTAAGCCAACTAGAATCTACACCACCAACTAGGAAGAAGAAGGCTAGGAAATCTAAGAAACCTAAAGTTAGCAAATCTAAGATTATCAAATCTGTACCTGCTAATAACAAGGAACATTCAGATTCCGATACCCCTACATTGTCTTCGTGTGGTGATATTTTCAGGTGGTCCAAATCATCCTCTGGTATTTGGACTCCGGGTGTTCAAAACATATGACCGGAGATCGCTCGATGCTCCGAAATTTCGTCAGCAAGTTTCTTGGAACGGTTAAATTCGGTAATGATCATATAGCAAACATAATGGGGTATGGTGAATATCAGATTGGAAACGTTACGATTTCAAGGGTATACTATGTAGAAGGTCTTGGTCATAACTTATTTTCAGTAGGACAGTTTTATGATTCCAACCTAGAGGTTGCTTTTCGACAACATACTTGTTTCATCCGTAACTTGGAAGGAAAAGACTTGTTGAAGGGATCTCGTGGTGCAAATCTTTATACGTTGTCCCTACAAGACATGATGGCCGCCTCTCCAGTATGTCTTCTCTCTAAAGCATCTAAGACCAAGTCATGGTTATGGCATCGCAGATTATCTCATCTTAACTTTGATGCTATTAATCATCTGGCTAAAAATGAATTAGTTCGTGGTCTTCCAAAGCTCAAATTTCACAAGGACCATTTATGTTCCGCGTGTTCAAGGGGGAAAAGTACCAAGAAATCATACAAGCCCAAAGCTGAAGACACCAATCAAGAAAAACTTCATCTTTTGCATATGGATCTTTGTGGGCCAATGAGAACTGAAAGTGTGAGCGGTAAGAAATTCATTCTCGTTATTGTGGATGATATCTCCAGGTTTACATGGGTTAGATTTCTACGTACAAAGGATGAAGCACCGAAGGCTATCATCACTTTTCTGAAATTTATTCAGGTACGTTTGAATACTACTGTCCGCCGTATTCGTACAGACAATGGAACAGAGTTCGTAAACCAGACTCTTTGTGATTACTATGAAGGAGTTGGTATCTCACATGAAACATCCGCTGCACGTACTCCACAACAAAACAGTGTCGTTGAAAGACGGAATCGTACGCTTATGGAAGCTGCTAGGACTATGCTAATTTATGCGAACGCTCCATTGTTCTTGTGGGCAGAAGCTATATCTACTGCATGTTTCACCCAAAACCGTTCTATCATTCGGAAACGCCATGGAAAAACACCTTATGAGCTTCTACATGACCGTAAACCCGATGTTTCATTTTTTCATATGTTTGGTGCTCTTTGTTATCCAAACATTAATAATGAGAACTTGGGCAAGCTTCAACCGAAAGCCGATATAGGTATTTTCATTGGTTACTCACCGTCCAAGAAAGCATACCGAATTTACAACCGTCGTCTTGGTAAGATCGTAGAAACTATGGACGCAGATTTCGATGAGCTGACAGCGATGGCTTCTGAGCAACGCAGCTCTGAACCCGCGCTTCATGAGATGGGAACCGGTGCTATTAGTTCCGGATTAGTTCCCAATAATCCTACTTCTACATCATTTTTACCACCAACAAGGCCCGAGTGGGATAAACTGTTTCAACCGTTGTTTGACGAATTATTTGATCCCCCAAATGATGAAGTTCCAACACCTGTAGTGATAGCTCCAATCCCTGAAGTTGTTGCTCCTGCTAATGAACCTTTATCTAATGCATCTTCAATTAACATTGAACCGGATGCACCTTTACCAAGTGATTCTCAAACTACACCTGAATCATCACCCCTACTTGTGCCTAATGATGTGGAAGAGGATTCTATTGATCACGACCTGGAATATGCTCACCTACAAGAGCTTCCTTTCTTTGGTGTAGCGATACCTGAAAACCCTTCAGCCGCGTCTACCTCAGAAGAAGCTCCTTCTATTGTTCACTCCAGACCACCTAGGATTGAAAAACATAGCACCAAATGGACAAAAGATCACCCAATTAGGAATGTCATTGGTAATCTAGATCGACCAGTCTCTACACGCCATCGATTACAAGAGAGTGCACTCTATTGCTACTTTGATGCATTTCTCTTCGAAGTTGAACCTAAAAATTGGCAACAGGCTATGACTCAATCATCTTGGATTGAGGCCATGCAGGAGGAACTAAATGAATTCCAACGACTTGAAGTATGGGAATTAGTTTCTCTCCCTGACAAGGTTAACATCCTTACCTTGTTATGGGTTTATAAGGTTAAACTTGATGAGATGGGTGCGGTATTGAAGAATAAGGCTAGATTGGTTGTTAGAGGATATAAACAAGCCTTGGGTATAGACTTTGAAGAATCTTTTGCTCCTGTTGCAAGATTGGAGGCTATTAGACTATTCCTTGCGTATGCTGCTCATATGCACATGATCGTCTATCAAATGGATGTGAAGACGGCATTTTTGAATGGTGAACTAAGGGAAGAGGTCTATGTTAGTCAGCCGGATGGGTTCGTTAGCACGGAGTTTCCTAATCATGTGTACAAGCTTAAGAAGGCTCTTTATGGGTTGAAACAAGCTCCACACGCGTGGTATGATCTCCTTTCAACATATCTCATCTCGGAAGGCTTCTCCAAAGGCAAGGTGGACCCCACTCTATTCACTCTCAAGGAGGACAACGACATGATTCTAGTACAAATTTATGTTGATGATATAATATTTGCTGCCACTAACATAGAATTGTCAAATCGATTTGAGAAGATAATGTCCACACGCTTTCAGATGTCAATGATGGGAAAAATTTCATTTTTCTTAGGATTACAGATTTCTCAAAATCCTAGAGGCATCTTTATTAATCAATCCAAATATGCTCTAGAATCTTTAAAGAAATATAACTTTGAAAATTGTGACCCCGTGGACACTCCAATGGTGGAGAAATCCAAGTTAGATGAAGATAGGAATGGGACTATTGTCGATCCAAAAATTTACCGTGGGATGATCGGCACCCTTCTATATCTGACTGCTAGCAGGCCTGATTTGCAATTTTCCGTATGCATGTGTGCCCGGTATCAGGCTCGGCCTACCGAAAAGCACCTACATGTTGTTAAAAGGATCTTTCGGTATCTCAAAGGAACACTTCATCGTGGTCTATGGTATCTGAAAGATTCCTCTATTGCTTTAATATCATACGCAGATGCCGATCATGCTGGGTGTCAAGACACGAGGCGTAGCACTTCTGGATCTGTGCAACTCCTTGGAGATAGATTGATCAGTTGGTCTTCAAAAAGGCAGAAAAGCGCTGCAATTTCTAGCACGGAGGCTGAATACATCGCCATGTCCGGTTGTTGTGCTCAAGTCCTTTGGATGAGATCACAATTAACTGACTACGGTTTGGGATTCAACAAAATCCCGATGTATTGTGACAACAAGAGCGCCATTGCCCTTTGCTGCAACTATGTTCAACACTCCCGGGCCAAGTGATACAAGAGATTTTCTATGGTGAAAAAGTTCGATTCTCTGAATCCTCTCGAATTGATCTCGGTTCTAAGTGGAATGATTTGTTCTTGGTGACAAAAAGTAGTTTTGGTTTTCTATTTTACTAAAATAGGGAAAAGGATAAAGTAATAAAGATTTACACTTAAAAAAATTAAAAAGTAAAACTTGAATAAGAAATTAAATCAAACAATATTGGAAAAATGCCCTAACTGAAAATACTCTAATCGGAATAAATTGCTATAGAAGTCCTATTCGGAAAAAGATGTAATTCGGAATAAAGGTTCTCTATGCGGAATCAATTTCTTATGCGGAAAAAGGTCCTATTCGGAAAACAATCTCCTATTCGGAAAAATACCCTTATGCGGAAAAAGGTCCTATTCGGAAAACAATCTCCTATTCGGAAAACAGTTCTATGCGGAATAAACGTCTAACTCAGAATAAAATCCTATTCGGAAAAACAAATCTATGCGGAAAAATGACCCTATTCGGAAAGCTGACCCTATTCGGAAAAACTGGCTTAAGCGGAAAGAATTCCCTATGCGGAATAAATTCAATTCGGAATATATAAAATATTCCGAATAAGGGTAAAAATGGACAGGCTATTCGGAATTTCTGAGCATTCCGAGTAAGAGACTTAAGCAACTCACTATTCGGAATAAATCTGGCAATGAAGAACAGTGGCAGAAACGCAAGAACAGGAGACACGGTTTGAATCTAAAATCAAGATGAATACGCAAAAACTTTTACCAAATTAACCAATAATCATCTAAATACCATAAATAATAAATCCCAACAATAAAAACACTAAATCAACAACTTTTTAAGATCAAACTTGAACCAAATAAAAACTTAAGAACTTGCAATAAAAAGATGACGAAGAACAAGATGGATAGAAAGATTGGAATTAAAAGATTAATGTAAAGGTAACAAGGGTAAAGATTAAACACTTACAAGATTGAAGGAAAAATGAAAAATCACCAAACACCCTAATGGTGTTGGTGAAGCTACGAACCAAAGAAACTGGGGAAAGAAAAATAAAAGCTAGCTCTCTAAAATGTGAAGGAAAACCCTATATATAGTCCTAGTGGTTGGTTGGTGAGTGGGCTTTCTCCCTTTCTTCTTGTCTTCTCGTCTTTTCAGAAAAGTTGACATTTTCGATTCCGATTCGGGATTTGTCGTCGATTAAATTCAACTCGTCTTTTAATTTCTTCGTTACATAGACTTGAGTTTCTTCGACATATGTAAATCTTCCATCTTTGGTCCTTTTCTTCGATAAATCTTCAAATAGGCCCATTGACTTCAAATCTTTTGCATCTCTTGGACAATAGACTTCGACTTTAGTCTTTTTCCTTGATAAAACCCGTGAAGTCCCATGTTTTCTTTAATATTCATCCGGTTAGCTCTGAAAACACAATAAACACAAAAACCACGCATAATTCCAAACAAATGATATTAAATACGTGTTTTGGTCTTGTTTTAGCCAGAATTAAGTGGTAAAAGGATGGGTGTTTACACACCTATCAAATCCCCTACACTTAACCATTGCCATGCCCTCATGCAATGCTTAGTGATAAAGCAATTTTACACTTTTCTCATAATTAATCAACTTTGGCCTTATTCAAATACTACTAAATAAAAATTAAAATACTAAGAGAAATTAAAACTTTAAAATAAACAAAAGGATGGTAATAACTTGCAAAGAAATCAAGGACTTACATTAGGGCTTTAGTGCTGCGAAGATTTATCACCCTCAAGTTTCACGTTCCCCAAACTAAGCTTAAAAACGAGATCATTGTTATTATAAGTTAGCAAATCAAACACTTACACACATGGCTTAATTAAATGCTTAAACTCCCTTATTCCTAGGTGTATCTCTTATATTTTATTTTTGTCTTAGAATGATCATGAAGATGCATTTTTGGACTTATTTCGATAGTTTATTTAGGCTGAAAGCAAAGTAGGACGATTTGATCAATAGTTAGCTAAAGGACAAAATCTCTTAAAACTGCTTCTCGGGATATCAAAAAGTTCATATCTTGGCATAACTCGGTTCACGATTTGAGACCTTTCTCGGGCCGATATTTGGCATGTACTTCATACTTCATATCTTGAGAGACGTGCTTGAGATAATGGTCTTCTCATCGTTCATAGAGTTTCTTCACTTGGAGACTTTTGAGGGGTACTCCAACTTTGTTGACCACGACTTCATGATTATTTCTTCAATCTCTATTTGGGATTTTGAGATACAACGATCCGCCTCCTTTTCGGACTTGGATCTATTTATCCTCATACCTTGTTAGGGTCTTTTCGGATAGACTTCTCCATGATCTTTATGGGAGTTGATTGCTTTTCGTCGTGAGTCTTGATCCTTCATATAGACTTTGGGAATAATGCTTTTCACATCACCTTGGATCTTTAGCAATAAAATGGAATCCTCATGCCTTGTTAGGGCCTTTTCGGACTTGCCAATCTTCGCGCCCCGCTTCATAAGTTATGCCTTGGCTATGAACTCTTATCATTACCGAGCAACTTTTAAACGATCTTGGGCTAGAAGCTAAGTAACTTTTCAAATCGTACGACCTTACTCATTGCAGATAAGTTATTAGCAAGTGATGGGAGAATAGGCAGATAATTACACCAAGTGAGCTTGCGCAAGAATACCGACTTATAATTGACTCTATCATTTCTCGTCCTCCACAATTTAAAATCTCAATTAATGAGACTCGTGGACACTTAGCCTAATAAACCAATTAAGGTCTACATGGTTAAGGATACTAGCTAGAATAAACTTGGATAAGTCTATTCGGGTTGAGTCAAAATAAACACAACGGGCCTAATAGATCAAAGACTTCTAAACTAGCTACACCACTTTATTAATATTTTTGACTTTATTGTGGAATATATACATATGAAAGCAACGATAAAAATTTAAAAATTGCAACTAAATGGCCAAAGTTAATAAAAAATTTGAAAAATGTTGAAAAAGATGATTTTCCGGTTAAATGAAGGCATTTTCATAGAAAAGTCCACTTAAAACTTCGATAGAAGTCCCCCCTACACTTAAGATAAACATTGTCCTCAATGTTTAAGCATGTGGGAAAAGTCTCCCCTACACTTATGACATTGTGCACGTTGGTTAACTCGAGTTAAGGAAGAGACGACTAAAGTGATCAATTTCAAATGTGAGTATGAAGAAAATTGAATCACGATAGTTGAGAGATAGAACCGGATTTCGGATAACACGGGAGCACGGTTCTTCAGAGATTTCCAAGATTGCAGTTATCCCTGTAATCACATCACCACATAAACACAAATGACCAAAATAGGTCCTCCCCTACACTTAGGGGGTTAAAGGGATAGATACTCGGGCTGCCTCCCGAGGAGCGCTTGTTTTTGATAACCGAGTCACGAGCCTGACTCGACCCAAAATTAGTTCATGGGGAACGTGGTGAGGGTAGGAATCACCTCATGAGAGGTGTCCTCACCAAAGTACAACTTCACTCGTTGGCCATTCACCTTAAAATTAGGTCCATTAGGTTGAGCGAGCTCGAGAGTACCATATGGAAAAATTTGGGCGATGGTGAATGGGCCGAACCAACGAGATTTGAGCTTGCCCGAAAAGATTTTCAACCGAGAGTTAAAAAGTAAGACTTTGTCTCCAACATGGAACTCTCGGTTCTTAATCTTAGAGTCGTGAATGAGCTTAGTTCTTTCCTTATAGATCAAAGAATTTTCATAAGCCTCATTACGGAGTTCATTCAGCTCATTGAGTTGGATCTTGCGTAGGTCACCGGCTTTGTTTATATCAAAATTAGCCCACTTCAAGGCCCAATAAGCCTTGTGCTCCAACTCAATGGGGAGGTGGCACGCTTTCCCGTACACAAGACGATAAGGCGTACAGCCGATTGGGGTCTTGTAAGCAGTACGGAAAGCCCACAAAGCATCATCAAGTTTGTCAGCCCATGAGGCACGATGCTCTCCCACGGTTCTTTCCAGAATTCGCTTAAGTCCTCGGTTGGATATTTCAGCCTGGCCATTAGTTTGTGGGTGGTAGGCTGTGGAAAGACGATGATTTACACCGTACTTAGCCATGACTCTAGCAAATTGGTCATTGCAGAAATGAGTCCTACGATCACTAATAATGGCACGAGGCACACCGAATCTAGCGAAAAGAGCTTTCAAAAAGTTACAAACCACCCTTGCGTCATTAGTAGGTAAAGCTTTGGCTTCAACCCACTTTGAATAGTCAACGGCTACAAGGATGTATTTGTTTCCTTTAGAGGAAGGGAATGGCCCCATAAAGTCGATACCCCAAACATCAAAAATTTCACACTCTTGAATGAAATTCTGAGGCATCTCGTCTTTATGTGTGATCTTGCCTTGTTTCTGGCAAGCATCACATCGTTTAACCATATCGTGAGCGTCACGATAGATGGTGGGCCAATAAAATCCCGAATCAAACACTTTTTTAGCGGTGTAGTTGGGACCAAAGTGACCACCGGTGGGTCCTTTGTGGCAAGCATCGAGGATTTCCGAAGCTGCCGGTCCATCAACACATCAGCGGATAATCAGGTCGGCACATTGTTTGAATAGGTAAGGGTCGTCCCAAAAGTAAGTCTTGATGTCGGTGAAGAACTTCTTCTTTTGTTGGGACGTCAACCCTTCCTTGAGAATTCCACCCGCCAAGTAGTTTGCAAAGTCCGCAAACCACGGGGTTTCATTCGGCTTCGAGTTTATAGACATTAAGGTCTCCAAGGGAAAAGAATCATTGATTTCGTTGTTCGGATGATCCCCTTGGTATGGATCCTCAAGTCTGCTGAGATGATCCGCGGCTAGGTTTTCAGCTCCTTTTTTATCGCGAATTTCGATTTTAAATTCCTGGAGCAGCAAAACCCAGCGAAGAAGTCTTGGTTTGGAATCTTGCTTTGTCAACAAGTACTTCAGCGCGGAATGATCGGTATACACAATTGTTGTAGAAAGGACAAGATAGGGGCGGAATTTTTCAAAAGCATAGACAACAGCTAAAAGCTCTTTTTCGGTTGTCGTATAATGCAATCGTGCCCCAGTCATTGTCTTGCTAGCGTAATGGATTGGTTGGAAGTGTTTATTCACTCTTTGTCCCAGAACCGCTCCAATAGCAAAATCACTAGCATCGCACATCAACTCAAAGGGAAGCTCCCAATTAGGGGTAACCAAGACGGGTGCCTTAGTAAGCTTATCCTTAAGCGAGTTGAAGGCTTCAAGACACTCTTTGGAGAAGATAAAAGGAGTATCTTTTTCCAAGAGGTGGGTCATCGGGCGAGCGATTTGAGAAAAATATTTGATGAATCGACGGTAGAAGCCCGCATGACCCAAGAAACTTCTCACACCCTTCACGGTTGAAGGTGGAGGCAACTTTGCGATAACATCGACTTTAGCACGGTCTACTTCAAGACCGGCGTTGGAAATTTTGTGTCCCAGCACGATGCCTTCTTTTACCATAAAATGGCATTTTTCCCAATTTAGAACAAGGCGAGTGTCTTCGCACCGCTTAAGCATACGTTCCAAATTGGCAAGGCAAGAAGAGAAGGAATCCCCGAAGACCGAGAAATCATCCATGAAGACTTCCATGGTTTGTTCAACCATGTCATGGAAGATAGCTAACATGCACCTTTGGAAAGTCCCGGGGGCATTGCATAAGCCAAAAGGCATTCTTTTGTAAGCAAATGTGCCATAGGGACAAGTGAATGTAGTCTTCTCTTGATCTTGGGGATCGATGGGTATTTGGAAATAACCCGAGAAACCATCAAGAAAGCAGTAATATTCATTACCCGCTAATCGTTCAAGCATTTGGTCCATAAAAGGTAGAGGGAAATGATCCTTTCTCGTGGCATCATTGAGTTTGCGGTAGTCTATACAAACTCTCCACCCAGTAACGAGACGAGTGGGAATCAACTCGTTGTGTTCATTGGGGACAACGGTTATTCCGCCCTTCTTGGGCACACAATGGATTGGACTAACCCATGGTGAATCCGAAATAGGGTAAATCATACCCGCATCAAGAAGTTTGATAACCTCTGTTTTGATGACTTCATGGATTTTTGGATTCACCCTTCGTTGGCTTTGAATTGTGGGCTTAAAGTCGTCCTCCATGAGAATTTTGTGTGTGCAGAAGTGAGGATCAATTCCACGAATATCCGAAATTTTCCAAGCGATAGCCTTCTTATGATTCTTCAACACGGTGATAAGTCGGGCTTTTTCTTCTTCCTTTAGGTCCTTAGCAATGATGACTGGCGACTTCTTCTCTTCTTCAAGAAATACATACTCGAGATGGGGCGGCAACTCCTTAAGTTCCAAATCCGAGAGATTTTCGACGGGAGGCGTTTTCAAAGTCGGAGTATCGATAGCAATGACCGTGGGAGATGGAGGAGAAGGATTGTCTTCGGTGAGAAGATTGTCAAAGAAATTCATGTCTTCATCCCCATCGGTGGGAGAATCATTAGTAGCTAAATTCACATCTCCCATGGTATCTTCAAGATTGTTCCAAAATAAATCACTATCTCCAAATAGAGACAATGATGAATCAATAGAGGATACGGTTTCAACATTGGGAAGAGAGGTAGGAATACTTTTGCAAGCATCATTAAAGTGTTCTTCACAAGCCTCATCAAGAACGTCAATACAATTAACACTCTCATATGAATAAGGTTGTTTAGACAACTTTCCCATGTTGAAGACTACTTTATCGTCACCCACTCTCATGATAAGCTCACCGGCTTCAACATCAATGAGAGTGCGACCGGTCCTCAAGAATGGACGACCAACAATTAGTGGTACACGAGGGTCCATCTCGTAGTCGACGACAACGAAATCAGCAGGAAAGGTGAATTTGTCGACTCCTACAATGACGTCTTCGGCTATCCCCACTGGATAAGCAACCGTACGGTTAGCTAATTCCAAAGTCATTTTGGTGGGGACTAGCTCTGGGAGAGATAATTGCTTCCAAACACTTAGAGGCATGAGATTAATACTGGCACCTAGATCGGCTAGGGCCATGCAATTCTCTACTCCCGGGAAATTGCAAGGGATAAGGAAACGACCCGGATCACCAAGCTTGGTTGGCAATTTCCTTAAGAGCACTGCAGAGCAATTCTCATTAAGTTGGGTGTTGGCAATGTCGAGGAGCTTTTCCTTGTCGCTCAGAAGATCTTTAAACATTTTTGCATATTTAGGCATGTGAGCGAGAGCCTCAGCGAAGGAGATGTTAAAATTCAATTGTTTGAACATCTTAAGAAAATTCGAAACTTGAATATCGTCCTTGCTTTTGAACTTCTCTTTCCTCAACCTAGATGATAAGGTATATTGGAAGAAGAGGAAGGCTTTGGAAGAATAGGATAACTCACATCCTTGGGTGGAGGAGGGGTAGAAGGAAGAGGTGGAGAAATTGGGGAAGGAGAAGGATGAGGAATAGGAGCAGGTGACTCGTTCTCCTTAGTCACAATCACCGGTGGAGGTATAGGAAGCTCGGGTTCCTTGGTACCTTTGCCACTTCGAGTAGTGATTTCTTTCATCTCCCCTCTTGGATTCGCAACGGTATTACTCGGAAGAGTACCCGAAGGAGAGGGTTGATTACCTTGGAAGAAACCAGCCATCATGTTCCTCAGATCATTAGTTTGGCTATCCAACGTGTTTCTCATGTCGGCTCTCAAATCGTTTCCTTGCTTGACCAAGTCTGCTTTCAAGTTTCGCACTTCCTGTTGGAGATTTTCCACAATCACATCATTGGTCCTCATGTAGGTTGCAACCTCTTGGTGTAATGCAGTGGTGGTTTGGTTGGGAGGAGCATTGTATGCGGGTGGTTGATAAGCAGGTTGTTGGTAAACTTGGTTGTTACGTTGAGGTGGTTGTTGCTGCTTGTGAGGAGGTATGTATGGTTGTCGAGGTTGTTGTTGTTGTTGAGGAGGGCGATTAAGGTTTTGTTGTTGGTTTGGGTTGGTAGGAGGAAAGCCAGGTGGGGACAGATAATTGTTGGAGCGGTAGCTAAGCAAGTTACGGTCACCTTGAGATCTAGCTTGATAAGCAGGTTGAGGATAGGTGCCATATGCCGCATTCACATTCTCAGCAGGGTAATCTTGGGTGGCAGTACAAGTGGTGTAGGAGTGAGGACCACCGCATATCTCACAAGGTTGGCTGACAACGTTAACTTGGGCGTTTTTAGCGTTGTTGCTGTTGTTGTTGCTGACGGTGTGGGTGACAAGCGATTCAAGAAGCGTAGTGATTTTGTCTAATCGCTTGTCGCTGTCACTAGTGCTAGCACTAGCGACATTGGTCTGAACACTCTTGGTTTGCACACGAGATTTATTCTCAATGATGTCCCAAGCAGCATTGGAAGTCTTAGCCAAAAGATTACCCCCTGAGGCACTGTTCAGTGAATCTTGGTCACTCATGCTTAAACCATTGTAAAAAGTATTAATTTGATGTACTTTGGTAAAACCATGTTGTGGGCATTTTCTTAAAAGATCTTTGAAACGATCCCAAGATTCACTGAACGACTCATCGTACTTTTGTTCAAAATTTATGATTTCATTCCGCAATGCGGTAGTACGAGAGGGTGGGAAAAAGTAATTGATGAACTTAGTTTCCAAATCCATCCACGAGAGAATACTCTGTGGCGGTTCCTTAGCAAGCCAATGCCGGGCTTGTCCCTCTAAAGAAAAGGGAAAAAGTTGTAACCTAATAACCTCTTGTGGAACACCATTGAATTTGACCGTGTTGGTGAGTTGCAAAAATCTCTTGATGTGGTCATGTGGGTCATCAATGGTACGTCCCAAGAATGGTTGAGCGGAGACCATCTGGAAAAAGCCTGATTTTAGCTCAAAGTTGTTGGCGGCAATTGGAGGTATGACAATTGGATCAGTGTTGCCATCTACATGAGCTTGCAGCAATTCAATCATCGGGCGATTATCCGGAAGGGGCTCATTGTTGTTGTTATTGTTCATGTTGTTGAAAGGCGGGTTGTTGTTGTTATTATTGTTTTGAGGTGGTACACCGGCCATGTCTAAGTGATCGAGAGGCTCGGGCTCTTGATATGACGTGGATCGAGTGCGCATACACCTGCAAAAGAACGAACAAAGAAAAACAAAGCAAAAATATTTTTGGTTTTTATGTTTTTTAATTTTTTTGTATTTTTGAAAATTTTATATTTTTTTGGATTTTTGAAAATTTTTGTGAAAAAGTAACGTTCACGGGGAACGGATCCCAAAATCCAAGTTCTCACAAAAAACTTTTGATCTTAACGAGAAGAGCCGGCAGCGGCGCCATTTGATACAAGAGATTTTCTATGGTGAAAAAGTTCGATTCTCGGAATCCTCTCGAATTGATCTCGGTTCTAAGTGGAATGATTTGTTCTTGGTGACAAAAAGTGGTTTTGGTTTTCTATTTTACTAAAACAGGGAAAAGGATAAAGTAATAAAGATTTACACTTAAAACAATTAAAAAGTAAAACTTGAATAAGAAATTAAATCAAACAATATTGGAAAAATGCCCTAACTGAAAATACTCTAATCGGAATAAATTGCTATAGAAGTCCTATTCGGAAAAAGATGTAATTCGGAATAAAGGTTCTCTATGCGGAATCAATTTCTTATGCGGAAAAAGGTCCTATTCGGAAAACAATCTCCTATTCGGAAAAATACCCTTATGCGGAAAAAGGTCCTATTCGGAAAACAATCTCTATTCGGAAAACAGTTCTATGCGGAATAAAAGTCTAACTCGGAATAAAATCCTATTCGGAAAAACAAATCTATGCGGAAAAATGACCCTATTCGGAAAGCTGACCCTATTCGGAAAAACTGGCTTAAGCGGAAAGAATTCCCTATGCGGAATAAATTCAATTCGGAATATATAAAATATTCCGAACAAGGGTAAAAATGGACAGGCTATTCGGAATTTCTGAGCATTCCGAGTAAGAGACTTAAGCAACTCACTATTCGGAATAAATCTGGCAATGAAGAACAGTGGCAGAAACGCAAGAACAGGAGACACTGTTTGAATCTAAAATCAAGATGAATACGCAAAAACTTTTTACCAAATTAACCAATAATCATCTAAATACCATAAATAATAAATCCCAACAATAAAAACACTAAATCAACAACTTTTTAAGATCAAACTTGAACCAAATAAAATCTTAAGAACTTGCAATAAAAAGATGATGAAGAACAAGATGGATAGAAAGATTGGAATTAAAAGATTAATGTAAAGGTAACAAGGGTAAAGATTAAACACTTACAAGATTGAAGAAAAAATGAAAAATCACCAAACACCCTAATGGTGTTGGTGAAGCTACGAACCAAAGAAACTGGGGAAAGAAAAATAAAAGCTAGCTCTCTAAAATGTGAAGGAAAACCCTATATATAGTCCTAGTGGTTGGTTGGTGAGTGGGCTTTCTCCCTTTCTTCTTGTCTTCTCGTCTTTTCAGAAAAGTTGACGTTTTCGATTCCGATTCGGGATTTGTCGTCGATTAAATTCAACTCGTCTTTTAATTTCTTCGTTACATAGACTTGAGTTTCTTCGACATATGTAAATCTTCCATCTTTGGTCCTTTTCTTCGATAAATCTTCAAATAGGCCCATTGACTTCAAATCTTTTGCATCTCTTGGACAATAGACTTCGACTTTAGTCTTTTTCCTTGATAAAACCCGTGCAGTCCCATGTTTTCTTTAATATTCATCCGCTTAGCTCTGAAAACACAATAAACACAAAAACCACGCATAATTCCAAACAAATGATATTAAATACGTGTTTTGGTCTTGTTTTAGCCAGAATTAAGTGGTAAAAGGATGGGTGTTTACACACCTATCACCAAGCACATAGACATTCGCTACCATTTCATTAAAGAGCAGGTGGAGAACGGAGTGATCGAGCTGTATTTTATCACTACTGAGTACCAGCTGGCAGATATGTTCACCAAAGCCTTAGATCGAGGACGAATCGAGTTTTTAATCGACAAGCTTGGCATGAAATCATTCACTCCAGCGACTCTCAAAGAGTTGGCAGAAGAATCAGCTGAATAGTGGTGGTAAACTATTCAGAGTATCCTTTGTTAGTGATCATGTATATTACCGTACATATATAAAACCACAAAAAGAAAAATACAAAAATATAAAACCAAGAAAAACCATAAAAAAATATAAAACCTACAAAAATCATAAAAATTATAAAATCAAGAAAAACCAAAAATATTTTTCGTTTTTAAATCGGGCATGTCTTTTAGTACGGTAATATTTACGGCTTTAGAAATGTCGATCAATATTGACACGGCGCCATAAATAGAGTCCGTATAAAAGTTGTACATTTTTAAAACATGTCCATAATGGCTTGTAGTTATTTCTGACTGCAACCCGGTTTTCATATTAATGTCACGTATTTCCTTGGAAAACGTTGGCTCACAACGGGAATTAATTTTCTCGGGCGTGATTTACAAGCCAAATCATGCAAAGGGATCAAGTTTACTTTACAACTTGGTCTAACACGAATTAGTGTACGTCTCAGTGCATTAATTTGTTAAAATAAGAGAAATCTTATTGACACCGCGAATCAATCTTTTCAAAACATAAATTGGAAATGCTTTCATCAATATTTGACTCTTTAAACAATGACTACAGCTCTTTAAATAGAAAACGGGTCATCGTTTAAGGGGGAGAAAATATTAAAATCATCTTCGTCATCAAAACGATTTTTCAAAAGTGTTTGTGGAAAATTAATTGGCTAAATGGTTTATGAGTGGTCTTGCTTTAGAATAATCTTTCATGGGGGACGGTTTGTGAACTTCCGAATGAACATGGCTAGTGAACTTCCGAACAAAGTTCCGAACGAACTTCCGAATGAAGGAAGTTCCGAATGAAGGACTTCCGAATGAAGGAAGTTCCGAATGAAGGACTTCCGAATGAAAGAAGTTCCGAATGAAGAACTTCCGAATGAAGAACTTCCGAATGAAGAAGTTCCGAATGAAGGACTTCCGAATGAAAGAAGTTCCGAATGAAGAAGTTCCGAATGAAGAAGTTCCGAATGAAGAAGTTCCGAATGAAGGACTTCCGAATGAAGAAGTTCCGAATAAAGAAGTTCCGAATGAAGAAGTTCCGAATGAAGGAAGTTCCGAATGAAGAAGTTCCGAATGAAGGACTTCCGAATAAAGAACTTCCGAATGAAGAACTTCCGAATGAAGAAGTTCCGAATAAAGAACTTCCGAATGAAGAAGTTCCGAATGAAGAAGTTCCGAATGAAGAAGTTCCGAATGAAGGACTTCCGAACGAAGAGTCCCGAATGAAGGACTTCCGAATGAAGAGTTCCGGATGAAGAGTTCCGAATGAAGAGTTCCGGATGAAGAGTTCCGAATGAAGAAGTTCCGGATGAAAAGTTCCGAATGAAGGATTGTTCCGAATGAAAGATTCGTTGGTGGTAGACCATATTTAGTGCACCACAAGCTACTGCAACGATTCATCTAATGGGTCGTACATTTCAGGTCCACTTTATATTGGTTTTCAATTGTGAATATGTATATTTAGGAATATTGTGCTTGTACGGCTTGATGTAGTGATTAAGGTATGATAATTTTTCAAGAATTTCTCACGAGATTCTAAATCTTTCAAAATATATCATACTAAAGCACTACAACTATCCCTTATTAACTTAAGGGGGGGCATTAACATGTTCTATGGCCAAACATCGATTTCATTTTTACCCAAAGACCGGTTAATCCATTCAATATCCCAAATATTAATGGTTAACATTTTGGATAAGGGGAGAAAATGGGATTAAGGAGATTTAAATGATACTTGGCTAAAAGATGAAAAAGACTTAACGATTATCCAACTTAATATGTGTAAAGCACGTGTTAAGGGGGAGCGTTTTTGATGAACAAAACACCTAAGGTACAAAACTTTTGATGACAATATCACAAGTACTTTAGGTGATTTTCAATGATTTTTCATGGTGGCTATACTTTCCCAAAACACGCTTAATTCACGACGGATGTGGTGACAAAAGGGTGGTAGGAATAGGTTTAGTCCAATGATTCATCAGAGCCGATGGAATCTTCCCAAGGAAAATTCCCTAGATAGAATTAGAAGTCCTAGGAAAGTTGGAGAAAGATTGTGAACGTAGCTGAATGCCGACCAAGTACTTAAGCTAGCACTGGAACAATCACAACAAGGTGCTAGTGATGACGTATTGGTAAGCATTGAAGGGGTTGAAGAATGAAAAAGAATTGTAAAGATAAAGGGTGTAAAGAAAGAAGCCCTCCTTACAACTTTAGGCAGAAACCGGGTCAATACATATGCTATTGAGGTCATTTTTGTTAATGATTCTCGATATTGAAGAAAGACATCATGGACCCAGTGATGCAATGCACAACCCTTCCCAGCTAACTCAAATATCTCTCACAAGGTATTTGTTTTAATCACACGGAGATCAACACGTTATCTATTGGTTTATTCACTCCGAATAGACTAGTATTGAAAAGGTGGCACTCCTCTCCAGCCATCGCTCACTAAATCAAAACGTACTATCGAGTCTAGAGCCAAGAGATCATCAAAAGTCTCATTAGGACACTTTCCATTTATTCCTTGCTTTCTCACACACTGTGAAAAGTAAGAGATTTTCATGAGTCCTACGCAGTATTCCTGTAATATTGCCAGAACATCCGAGTAATACGCAAGTATTACAATGAAGATGGAAATCCTGCTTGAGCCAACATCAAACAAGCTCATGGTAGGTTACACGTGCGGTTCTTTTAGAACCAATCTTGTGAAAAACTGGAAAGAAACAGTGGTTTAATTCTTAATTGAACTTAAACTCGTTCCAGGCCTCTACGCATTATCATACGATCTTGCCAGAACACTCAGAGTGACTCTTTATTGATCACAGTGACGAGTGGAAATCCTTCTAGTGTTAACATCAAACAGCACTTGGTAGGTGACGTGCAAGATTCTTTATGAATTGAGCTCGTGATAACTGGAAAGCAACGATGGTGAAAATCTCAATTGAAATTCACTTGTTCCAGGTTTCATGAATTGACGGCTTCAAATCACAAGGATAATTTATCCAAGTGATTCACTCTTTATGTTCGCAGTCAGCTTTGGACGGTCGAATAAAGAGAACGGGTTTACCCGCGAAATCCTGTCAGGAAGTTACTTAATTGAAACTATCCGTCACGGGTACGATATCTAATATCGTCCAACGGTCTTCACCGACCAGAGGTAAAATGCTACCGAATTAGAATAAAATGTCAAAGCCATTTTATTCGTGTCGTTGCTGTGTGCCTGTTAAAGACGGTGGCGTTGCTGTGTACCTGTTGAAGACGGTGGCGTTGCTGTGTACCAGTTAAAGACGGTGGTGTTGCGGTGTACCTGTAGAAGTCGTTCCCACATGCTTATGTTTTTCTGCATCAAGGTTCAGCAAAAATTCAAGAAAGCACAAGATGAAGTCTTCCGTTGTACCAAACTCTGAAGCTTTCGAGAATTCAACAAAAAGACATAAGTGTGTGGAACATGGAGTCACGAGGAGGCAAAATTCACAAGAAGGCAAAGATCGCACGTGATTGGTCAAAAGAACAATACTCTCAAGCCAAAGCCTAAAAGATCAAACCAACATATTCACAACAAAAGAAAGAAAAGAAGAAAAGACTACGAGCTAAAGAACGAAGACTTAGTATAGTATGCTAGGTTTAGAACTTTGTAACGTGGAGTGACCTCCCTTAGGGGGAGATTGTTAGAAATACGTTTTTACGTATATTAGAAGTATCGGTCACTCCACAATATTATTTAATGTTGTAATAGCTCGTAGTTAATAGTTACTTATTTAGTTAAGTAAGAACCGGCCCATGGGCTTGTCATGGGCTGGCCCAAGTCCATTAGTGGCTTGGAAGTATAAATACCCCTTTCCTCCTTGGAAAGGGGTTGGTTGTTGTTCACTTTTAGTTTCCACTCAATAAAATATCACATAGTTCTCTCTCACTTTCTCTCTTTAGAAAACATCAACCCACTTCATAGATTCATAGGTTATCAAGATTCTACATAATTAAATTTAAAACATGACTTAGGTTATATTTATTTTTATAAATAATACATGTTTAGCCTAAGTATATTTTGTCATTTATTTTAGACTATAGTTTTATTAATTAATTATTTAATGCATGGACTTATAATTATTTAATAATTCATGACTTAGTTTATTAATTAAAATTAATAATACAAGTTAACCTAAGTATTTTATTAAACTTAATTTAATTAAACCATGACTTAATTAAATTTTTATAACCTATAGCTTATTAATTAATCATGGTATATTATTAATTAATAAAAAATGTAATATCATTATTAATTAATAATCGGTTATAACCTATAGTATTTAATTAATAAACTATACTATTAATTACATGACTTGTGACTTTTAACCAGTAAACACTAGCTTATATTATTAGCTTATTAATCGAGCTTATTTCTAAATATGGAAACTTTCTATATTAGGAAACTTACTATTTTTAGAGACTGATCTATTTTTGGAAACTTTCTATTTTTGAAAACTTTCTATTTTTGGAAACTTTGTATTTCGGAAACTTGCTTTTTTAGAAAGTTACTTATTATTACACAACAAGTATGATAATACATGAATACAAGATAATATATAATCAGAAGACATGAAATACATGAATAATCCAGTATATCATTTAAAACAGTAAAATAAGACAAGAACACATAAAACAAGCTAAGAACATACAAGAACCAGTAACATACTCAGATATCATACAACTCATACATGTCCCTTATTTATGTAGTGATAGTGAGGTCAGAATAGGACTGTTCATCCTTTCATCTTTCCTCGTTCACTGGACATAAGGTACGGATATCCCGTACTTCGGTATGGACATTCTTTTCCTTATTAGGATTCCCCGTTTGCAGCCAACTGTTTTCCCAAGTATATGTTTTAAATGTTTTGATTACTTATGTTTAGTTTTAAATGCCTAAGCCACATACATGCATGACCAGTGTCACCTAGTTATGGAAGTACCATAACCATAACACTAGAGGCACCAGTGTTTTGACTTCCTACCGGCGGAGTGATTACTCGTGGCGTCCCTTTACAATTTTGGCCTTATATTTATATTATCATGTGGGGTGTATGGGTGCATCCTAGTTACATGTTTTTCCAGTATTTTCATGGTGAATGTGGTGTGTGCCTTGCATCCTTCACAAGGAGTTGATCCCTCCTACCCAGACTAATTATTAGAGGCAACCCCTCTAATTGCATGATGAGGTCTCCCCTCTAAGTATTCATGCACGGTGTACCCTCATGACCTATATGGGCTATTGGCTAATTAATACAGTTTTCATATAAAAACATAAGTCTTTTCAAACTATAAAACCAGTTTTATGAACATGTTCCAGGTTATGTAGGACTTATATATTTCCGTTGCTATTAGTCTTATTATGCTTATGTCATTTCATGCAATGCTTGTATATCCGTTCACTGGGCGTTATGCTCACTCGTTTTTCTTTCATGTTCCCAAACGGCAGGTACTCAGGGACGCAACTAGGACTTGAGAGTACGTGCATACGGATGGAAGCTATCTAGCCTTCATTACTTTAAGCATTACCATACATTACGTTACTTTATTTCTTTGGACATTATTTATTCCTTTTCCATTTTAGTACTTATATTTATGTGTGTGAACTTATACTTGGAGTACCGATGTTTGTTTCTAGTATTTCCATTCATGGTCATTTAATGTTTTTGGACATTTACCTTGCATGCTTTGATGACACGCCATAATTATTATGTGACATTCCATTTATCAAAATAGGGTGTTACAATTATGGTATTAGAGCCAAGGTTTCGACCTGTAGGCTCTAAAACATGACCTGGGATTAGTGGATAATCACCATAGTCTTCCTAGAACTGACAGTTTGTTTTCATGCATTTGTTTCATGTATCATTGTTGTAGAAATTTTGACTAAGTAATGGTTGGTACAAGACTGGCTATATTTAGTCGCATGTGCTTTTAATCGAATCATTTTGTTTTGATGAACCGACCCATAGGCGTTCATCCTCGTCATATCACTTTGTTGACCCATAGGCCTTCACCCAAACCCATGTCATTTTCTTTGTCATGCATTCATACACTGTTTTCATGCATAAAAAAATTTCATGTTTATATGCATAAAAAAATTTCATGTATATATATTATGTTTTAATCAGCTTAATCATTGCATTTTGTTTTATACTGTCAGATGGTTCTCACACGTGAACAAGAGCAACTGAATGCAGCAGTTCAAGCTGCTATGCAGGCTATGCTTCCTCAACTGAGGAATCAGATTCGAGCCGAGGTGCAGGCTGCCAACAATCAGCACCAGCACCAGCATCAGAATCCTCCTCCTCTACCTCCAGCTACACTGAACACATTACGAGTTATTTTGAAAACAAGATTTTAGTTTTAAATCATATTTAAACTTTAAACTAAATCAAAGATTTAGTTTTATAAATAGTTTGTGATTGGTTTCAAGTTTTATAAAAACATTCGCAAGTTATAGCAAGATATCAAGCAAATAGGCAATCACACAACCACAGTATGCAAACACTCAAACCGGTGAATCACCTATGCTTGATCTCATGAGCCATCACGAGGACCAAGAAGTCAACAAAGTGTAAGTCAACAAAACCACAAAGTAGGCTCCCACTTGCTCCAAGACCATCAAGAGCAAGTAAAATCCAAAGTTAACATGAATCCCAAAACTGTCATAAAATTTCAGTCGACTTATAGGGCCTAAAACCATAGAAGTAGTCATCCCATTCTTGACGTCTAGTTGATACTTTTGAAGGCCCATGAGTTGTGAATCAGCATACCAAAATTGAGCTTAACTCCTTGTAAAACTCTGGGAAATCACATTTTAGTGCAAGTCACTCAGCTCTAAATTTCACATTATGTCTTTAATTCTTTAGCCATTCTCATCCAAGCATCTGTTAAAATTGTTTTGTGACGAACAACATTTAACCTATCATTAACCTTCTGTAAAATTCCCAAACAATGGGATAACCAACATCAAAAAAATGTTAATGAAGCTGAAAAAATGGCAAATCTCCAAAACTGAAATTAAATGCAAATCAACACACAACATGTCACATTTGGTGTAGGTTTTCATCGGATTTGCATAAAAAACATAATAATACCATAATATAATGAATATAACAAGGTGTTGGATAAGTCCATGGCCAAACATGCATGTATTTGCCATGGAAACAATATTAAACAACAAGAAACACTTGTTAGCCAACGAAATCGAATTAATAATCAAAAATTAATTAAACCCCCCGATTGTCACGTGTAACCAATGACCTTAGGTTATCAGAACCATATTTTAAACACCTTATAGTTACAAAAATCATGTCCATAGGGCTGTTCTAAAATCAATTGACACATCATGCCAAAACAAGCGTTTTTAAGTCATTTTACACGTACCGATGACAAAACCAGTTAACATATGCACAACACATGGCTATGGGATCAAAAATAATAGATCATAAGGACCCTTAGGGTCGTGATATTTCAAAAAAATAGGCCCTAGGCTGTTTGAAAAGTTTTCTTTTGAATCCATCAAAACACGCATTTTTAGCCATTTTTACGCATAAAAGATTATCATATAACATCATATGATGGCTTGTGATACCACTAAAGGTGTTGAATATAAGTAATAACGTATTAAATATAATCAAACGCAACGGAATATGAACCTATTAACGGATCCATTTAGTCATATGATCAATCAACAAAAGGAAGATAAAAGTATATCTTTGTAGCGCGATTCGGTAGGATCAAATGGAGACAATCACCAACACAAGATCAACCAAGAAACCCTAGTGAACAAAGTAGATCATGTTGGGAATAAAATTAGCTAAGTCACTATGTCGCTGACAAGAGGATTTTGGACGCTGACAAGAGTAATCAAGGCGCTGACAGAATGAACACTGACAAGACAAATTGAAGCGCTGACAAAGGAAATCCCAGTTATTGTCAACTACTTAGTCAACACGTTTTCTATATTTAAGAAAATATATGTTCTACACTGTATTCTTAATATTTATCTATTCCTAAAATAGTTTATAGGTAGATTATTATTCAAGACTCCTTATGTTATAAAAGGAGGTCGTAGGGTTTGGTATTAATACACGTTCTTAATACTTTCATTGTACCTCATTGATTATAAATACAAGTGAAAGTTTGGTTTACATTGTGTTTTGATTTGTTCTTTGTTCTAAGTGTTAATTTCGCATTACACTTAGATTTTTATATACACACAGTTTCTCTACGTGATATTCTTGATTCAATCTCGATAACACAAAGCTAAACGATCTAAGTTTGGGATCAACAGATCATGTCTATGTAGAAACACACTACACCTCATTGTATACCAATGGATGCTAGTCATATAACCCGTAATCTTGTAACAAGCTTTGATTAATCAAGAATCAAAGTATTAGATCATAACAAACATAAAACCTAGTTTGGTTCATATGAAATTCGTGCAAAGGAGGATTAGAGAAAAAAGGAGAAGTTTTGGTAATGTGTTTAATGTAATAAAGTGAATTATTCCCTAATAACTCATATTTATCACGCGTGTAACTCCTTCCTTTTTCATCTCAATGGGCCGCACTTAATGGGATTTGTATGGTCCTTACCATACAGTATTACAAGTCTAATAACTAAGTACTATACTTAGTCATTTGAAGCCCAATAGTGATCGTGTGTTACGTAGGATATTTATATACCGTGAATACGATAAACACGATACATGAAATGGTACCTCAGTGTATATGTGTGACCCCATAGGCCCATATGTGTCTAGCCATATAATTAGTTGTTATGACATGAGCAAACTCTAACAGGAACTACTAACGTAACTTTGTCCAATACTCGAAAAGAATACAAAACGTTCGTTAGCTTTGTCACAGGTTTGACCTCGAGACCAAGCTACGCCGTGAGAGTAAGTGTAACACCCCACTTTGATAAGTGAACCGTTACATGATAGTTATGGTGTGTCATCAAAGCATGAAAGGTAATATGTCTTAAAACATAAACGACCATAAAGGAAAGCTGAAATCAAACATCGGCCCCTAAACATAAACTCAAAAGGTGCATAAAGTAAATTAAGTGCAAAAGGAAAAGAAGTATAAGGTAGCTCCCGTCCTATGCACGTCCTCTCCATGCTCGAGTCTGTCATTGGGTACCTGTCGTTTGGGTCATGGAAAGAAAATATACGGCTGAGCAATACGCTCAGTGAACGGATATAATGACAATGAAATGAATAGCATAAACATAAGTAAAGAATGAAATGAAAGTGCAGCGGAATAAAGTAAGTCCTAGAAAACCTAGTGTTATTTTATAACATAGTTTATATTCTGAAAAGACTTATGTTTATTTCTGTTAGCCCTATATTTTATATAGTCGAACAAGAATGTAATAGGTCATCTTAGTCGTTAAAGTTCTTCTATTGTAATAGGTTAGTCGGGAAAACCGGGCTTGGACTTTAAGCGAATATTATATAAGTTAGGGGCTCTAAGCCCAAGACAAGCCAAGCTCGGCCCATGGAAACAAATCCACGGCCCATGGAAAGCCCATGTGGTTCGTAGGTATATATACCCTCTTCCATGTGTGGAATAGGGTGTTGGTTACATTTACTTTCTCTCTCTAATAGTAAAAACCTTCCACCATCTCTCTAGTTTCTCTCTCTACTTTTCTTCTCTTTCTCTCTCTAAATATTGTGTTCTGGATTAAAGTGGGATTAACATTTGGTATCAAGAGCCTATAGTGGATAGGTGATTGAAGATAGCGTTTGTGTTCTTGATTTTCGTACCTATTTTGATCTATATCATTCGAACCAAATTTTTTTTTCGAAAATTAACAAAGGATCTATGATGATTTGATGTTTCGAGTACATGAACTCTATAGATCAAGGCATGCATGAGTACTATGAAACAAATCTGAGATCGTTATTTTTCTGTTTGAAAAAACGAGTCTAGTTGGGTTTAGGTGACGATGGGTTAGTGTAGGATAGAGTTGGTGTTGATGGGAGTTAAAAGGCTGGTGTTTGTTTGTTGAGATACAAGACTCATTGATTTGACCCAGTCAACTCGTTAATTACCGAGTTGACATGGTGTGATGATAGGAGAGTTTTGGTATAAGTTGGTTTATTGCAATATTTTCTAAGAAAAAAATCAACTCAGTCGCAATGTTTATATGAGTCATCAGAATATGAATAAAGCCATCGAAATAGAGAATCCATCGGAATATGAATAAAACAATCGGAATACATAATCCATCGGAATATGAATAGAGCCATCGGAATGCATAATCCATCAGAATATGAATAAAGGTGTCGTCGACTATGAAAAACTTTCTAGGGATACCGTTTGGAATAAACCTAACCCACAAGTAGAAGTCGTCATTCAACAATGTATAATTCCAACCATCAATAATATTTCAAATAATGTGGAAATGTTTTATAATGCTCTTACTGAGGAAATGACAACTGATTTAAGATATGTCAAATCTCTTGAAGATGAAGTTGATTTTCTTCAAACTAAATTAAAGACAAAAGAACACCAACTTTCTAACGAAATTGATCGACTTTCGAAGGAATATTTTTATGCTGACCATATGAATGCTATACTTGGTGTGTATACCGATCTTGATCAATATTGTCATGTAGCATGTCTAGTGTCCGAAACGGACGAGAAATGTCACAATCTTCAAATTGAGCTTTCGAAACAAATTCAGTCATATAACAAACTTTCGAAAAGTTTTTCCCAACTTGAGAAACACTCAATTTCTCTTGAACTTGCTTTACAAAAAGGTGAAAAATCTCATAATCATAAAAAGTGTCACGAAATGGCAGCTTCTTCGGTTCGTCAACTAAATGAAAAAGGTTTTGAAATAAATGATTTGAAAGCCCAACTACAAGAAAGGGACATAGCCATCAGTAAGCTACAAAAACTCATTGAGAAAATGAAAGGGAAATCTGATTTGGGTAAACCATCCGCCGTTCGTTAACCGAATGCGGTTAAATGCCCTAAATCATCTGCTTTGGGACAACCCCCATAGACTTTGCCTAAGCTAGGAAATGATAAGAGCACAAATGTGATAGCACCTAGAATGTATAAGATGAACACTAGGTCCACTCAAACTGGAACATCGCGGTTACCTCAGAATACTAGGAAAACTAATCAACGTGTGTCTTCTTTTACAGGAGTAACTCCCACTACTAGCATAAGCGGACCACAGCTTAAGAGCACTAGAATTCAAGATAGAGTCATGCCTAACAATAGTCAAGGGAAGAAGATGGAAGTAGAAGACCACCGTAGGAATTTTAAGTTTTCTAAGAATAAAACGTCTGTAACCGCATGTAATGAAGGTTTGAATGCTAAGACCTCGAATGTTGAATTTGTTTATGTTGAATGTGGAAAATGTGTTCGTACTTTCAATCATGATGCTTGTGCTTTTAATCATATAGGCGCGAATGCTAGAACTAGGAAGCCTATTCTTGTGCCCACTAGTACTAGAAACCCACAAGAACTTTGAACCAATCCACTGATCAAACACTTAAGAAACTAAGTGCGTTAGAATCCACTACTCTGCGTGAACAAAACAGGTTAAAGAAGCTTTATGAGAACATGATTTGGACATGCAATCGTGGGTATTCGAGATTTACACCACCCGGATACAAATGGGTACCTAAGTTAACCACTTTAGTAGTTGGGTCTATGAAAATCAGCTTGCCTCTAGAATTTGCATCTAGGCCCACTACTATTTTGGAACCCGTTTCTCTCAAGGGCTCCTATTTGTCAAATGCTACAGTGTCTTCTAATTCTTATGCAGCTCGTCGAAATCATTCTATTCATAATGGACTCCGGGTGCACAAAGCACATGACGGGCAATCTCAAGCTTCTAATTAACTTCGTGGAGAAGTTTCTGGGTACGGTACGGTTTGGAAATGATCAGTTTGCACCGATACTTGGATATGGAGATTTGGTTCAAGGAAATCTCACTATAAAACGGGTTTATTACGTCGAGGGACTAAATCACAATTTATTCTCGGTTGGTCAATTTTGTGATGCGGATTTAGAAGTGGTTTGTCGGGAATCTACTTGCTATGTTAGAGACTACGATGGGAATGACCTTCTTACAGGTTCTCGTGGTTCTGATCTCTACACAGTAACTCTTCAAGACACGTCTTCAACAAATCCAATTTGCTTAATGGCTAAAGATTCATCATCCCAATCATGGTTATGGTATCAACGATTGTCACATCTTAACTCTAACACCATCAACTTGCTTTCGAAGAATGATATTGTGACCGGTCTTCCTAAGTTAAAATTCGTCAAAGACCATCTTTGTTTTTCTTGTGAGTTGGGGAAAGCAAAACGGAATTCTTTCAAAACAAAGACTACCCCAAGCTCAAAAGGACGATTGGAACTTATACACATGGATTTATGTGGTCCCATGCGTGTAGAGAGTAATAACGGTAAAAAGTATATTCTCTTGATTGTTAATGATTACTCTAGATACACATAGACTTTCTTCTTAAGGTCCAAAGATGAAACACCGGAGGTTCTCAAAGACTTTCTCAAGATGATACAACGCAATCTTCAAGCTCAAGTCTTAACGGTAAGAATGGATAGGGGTACTGAATTTTTGAACAAGACCTTGCAATCTTACTTTCAAGAAGAAGGCATCGAACATCAAACGTTTATTGCTCGAACTCCTGAACAAAATGGAATTGTCGAAAGACAGAACCGTACTTTGGTTGAGGATGCTCGAACAATGCTTTCTGCTTTAAAATTACCACTATTCTTCTAGGCTGAAGCAATTGCAACTGCATGTTATACTCAGAATCGTTCTCTCGTCATCCCTAGACATGAAAAGACACCTTACCACATCATCAATGGCAGGAAACCTACTGTCAAATTCTTTCACGTATTTGGATCTTTATGCTACATTCTTAAAGACGGTGAGAATCTCGACAAGATGAAAGAAAAAGGTGATGCATGTATTTTTGTGGGGTATGCTACATTGTCGAAAGGATATCGGGTCTATAACAAGAGAAAAAGGATTATTGTCGAAATAATTCATGTGAACTTTGACGAATTGCCACATATGGTACTTGATCACAACAGCTCAAGTCCCGCACCTCAATGTCCATCAATGGCACCTACACACAACAGTGTACGTCCCGTGCAAGAACGTCAAGAAAGTACTCCTACAGCAGACTCGACGAATACGACACAAATGAATGAATTGGTTGATTTATATGATCCAATGTTTGATGAATATTACTATGGAAACAGTCAAGTTGTGTCAAAGCCTTCCGCTGTCTATGTTGTTGATGCACCCGTACAAAGTCAACAAGACACAACTGCATCTACTTCAGCAACCGTTGATCAAGAGACAATTCCATTGGTTACTCAACAAACTCAAGAAACTGTCATACAACCAACATCACCAACCGTCAATGCTGAAGAAGAAAACAACAATCAAGCAGTCGATGCACAACCTGACGAAGAAGAATTTATCAACCCGTTCGGTACACCGGTACGTGAAGTCGTAGAGTCTTCTACTCAACATGTTAATCCGTCCAACATGCATACATTCTACCAACGATATCCATCCACTCACCATTGGACACGTGATCATCCATTGGAACAAGTTATTGGAAACCCTTCCCAACCGGTTCGAACATGCAGACAACTCAAAACCGATGGTGATGTGTGTATGTATGCACTCACCGTGACTTCAACTGTACCTACAAACATCAAACAAGCCACGACTGATCATGCGTGAATAGAATCAATGCAAGACGAATTCATCAGTTTGAACGCCTAAATGTTTGGGAACTTGTTGACAGACCCTATGGAATTTCGCTTTTAGATTTCAAATAGATCTGGAAAAACAAATCGGATGAGGAAGAAACAATCATCAAAAACAAATATCGTCTTGTGGTTAAGGGATATCGTCAACAAGAAGGGATAGATTTCGATGAATCATTTGCTCCAGTTGCTCGTATGGAAGCTGTCAGGATATTCCTTTCTTATGATGCACATAAGGGTTTCACGGTTTTTTAGATGGACGTTAAAATTGCTTTTCTCAACGGTTATTTGAAGGAAGAAGTGTATGTGAATCAGCCGGAAGGATTCATCGATCCTCATCATCCAGACAAAGTCTACCGTCTCAAGAAGGATGTATATGGACTTAAACAAGCTCCAAGGGCATGGTACGAAGAACTATCAAACTTCTTGGTTTCCAAAGGATTCTCCAAAGGTTCTATTGATCCTACTCTCTTTATTAATAAATATGGGGATGACATACTGCTGGTGCAAGTTTATGTTGATGACATTATTTTTGGTTCTACAAACCCAAAACTTTCAAAACGTTTTGAAAAATTAATGCACAACAAATTTGAAATGTCAATGATGGGGGAGCTAAAATTCTTTTTAGGCCTCCAGATTCATCAATCCCTACGTGGTATCTTTATTAACCAAGCTAAGTATGCTCAAGAGATACTTAAAAAGCATGGTATGCAATCATGTGCTCGCGTTGGCACACCATTGTCGACCACATCCCTAGACGCTGACTTGTACTCATATCCTGTAGATCAAACGCGATATCGCAGTATGATCGGGTCACTTATGTACCTTACAACCAGCAGGCTTGATATTCATCATGCCACATGCTATTGTGCTCGATATCAAGCCAGACCTACTCAAAAGCACCTCAAAGAGGTTCAACAGATCTTTCGGTACCTTAAGAATACCATTCACATGGGACTCTGGTATCCGAGGGAAACCGATTTTCATCTAACAGCTTTTTCAGATTCTGATCACGCAGGTTGTCTTGATAGTCGAAAAAGCACTTCTGGTAGCGTACAATTTCTAGGAGAAGACGAACTTGTGAGCTGGTCGTCAAAGAAGCAGGATTGTACTTTGCTCTCATCAGTTGAAGCGGAATATGTGGCTCTATCCGCGTGTTGTGCTCAAGTCCTCTAGATGAGAACTCAACTCACGGATTATGGCTTTTACTTTGATAAAATACCTATGTATTGTGACTCAAAGTTGGCCATAGCCATCTCTTTCAATCCGGTTTAGCACTCCCGTACCAAGCACATCGCAGTCAGATATCACTTCATCAAGGAACAAGTGGAACGTGGAATCGTGGAATTATACTTTGTCAGAACTGAGTACCAGATAGCAGACTTGTTTACTAAAGCTATATCCCAAAATAGGTTTCAGTATCTCGTTGGTCGTCTTGGTATGAAGTATATGACTCCAAAAGACTTGAAGGTTTTGGCAAATGAAACTGCTTGATATTCTCTCATAATGATTTCTAAGCGCATCACAATGATAAATTATCCTCAACTAAGGAAAGTTTATCTCGGACGATAACTTATCCTTCTCAATGATAAATTCATATTTCTCGGTAATGAGCTTCTCATAAAAACATTCAAAGTTTTTAAGTTCATGAAAAACGACTTCTAAGTAAATGTCAGCTTAGAACTCGAACTTCAACTTAAGGAAAGTTTATCACGGATGATAACTTATCCTTCCCAACGGGAAATTAATTTTTCTCGGTCATGAGCTAGTCAAAAAGCATTCAAAGTTTTGAGCTCATGTAAATCGGATACTATTATAAAACTGTTGAACACAATTTTTCAAGAATTTCTCAAAATGTTTTTCTGAATCTTTCAAAATTGTGTGTTCAACATTCCCTTCCTCATAAAGTAGTTTTTATATCTCAAAATTGTCATATGTGATTTTGATCAATTTTTTAGGGGAGCGTTTTAAAATCAAGCCTTTAATGTTGTTGGGTACATCTCAGATATTGTCATATTTTATGTATCCAACACATTCCGAAAACGGTTTAAAACTGTCCTTTGTAACATACCATATCGGATAAGGCATCTCAACTCCGTACCTCAACATATTTTGTGGTGTCGTTTTTCTAAAATTTTGTCAAATTTTGTCTCAAGACACACATATATCGTTGAGGGGGAGTAACCTGACTTCAAAAGTTCCATAATTCATGCGTGCACACATGTTTCTCTCCCAATCGGTTTTCAGAAATTGTCATATTTTAATCAATTGGTATCTCTAATATTTTATGTTTTTTATATTAGAGATAGGGGAAAAAATATGATTAAAATGTAATATATATCGCAACATGTGATCTTAAAGACTCAAGTGAAAGTCTTTCCTTCACATGTTAAACTATTTTGAATATCGATGCATGTGTGTAAAGGGAGATTTTCGGAAATGTAAAACTTTCAAAGTGTTAAAAGTTTTGATTTTTATCAAGCGCTTTGAATGGTTTTCATGGTTTGATGGTTACGATCTATACCAAAAACAACCCACTATCCACGATGGAACGTTGGAGTCAAAAGGTGGTTTAGGATAGGAAACTAAGTCCTATGATCCAACCAGAACCGGAGGGATCTACCCAAGGACATTCCATAGCTAGAAATAGTTGTCCTTAGGAAAGATGGAGTTGAATGAAGCTGAATACGGACCAATTACTTAAGTTAGCACTGGAACAATCAAAACAAGGTGCTAGTGATGACGTGTTGGTAAGCATTGAAGGAGTTGAATATTCTATGCAACTTAGGTAGAAACCGGGTTAATACATCTTTTGAAGACTAGTGTCATGGACCCAGTGATGCGATGCACAACCCTTTCCCAGCCATTCGAGTTTCTCTCAAAAGAAACTTGTCTCATTGTCACCGAGATCAACACGTATATATTGACTTTCTCACTTCGAGTTAGTTAATATTGAAAAGGTGGCAGTCTGCTCCAGCCTCCGACGACTAAAATGCACTTATCGAGTCTAGAGCCAAAAAGAGATCTATCAATTATCTCATTAGGACACAATCGAGTCCTACGTATTATCCTTGTGATACTTCCAGAACACCTGAGTGATACGATTCACAATGAAGATGGAAATCCTGCTTGAGCCAGCATCAAACAAGCTCATGGTAGGTAACTTGTGTGATTCTACACGAATCAAACTTGTGAGAACTAGAATGCAACTAAGTTTGGATTCTTAACTGATTCAAACTTGATTCCAGGTTCTTCGCAAAATCCGTGTGATCTTGCTAGAACATTCAAAGTGACACTCTTTAGTGTTCACAGTGACGAATGGAAATCCTTCCAGTGTCAACCTCAAACGGCACTGCGGTAGGTGACTCGCAAGATTCTCTATGACTCAAGCTTGTGACAAACTGGAAAGCAAAAATGGTGCGATTATTTTAGAATCAAACTTTTTCCAGGAATTCTGAATTGACGACTCTAATCAGACGGATAATTTATCCTTATGATTCACTCTTTACGTTCACAGTCTGCTTTGAGACGGTCGAGTAAAGAGAAGTGGCTACTACCGTCAGGAAACCCTGTCAAGGAGGTTCTTAATCGAATCTACCTGATCACAGGTACGGTATCTAATACCGTCTAATGGTCTTCACCGACCGGAGGTAAAACGCTACCGAGTTAGGGTGAAATGTTCAAAGCCATTTCGTCCGTGTCTATATCTATTGCTTCATATCAAGAAGGTGGCGTAGCTGTGTAACCGATGTCGATTCAGAAGTCACAAGAGCACAAGATGGCGATAATCAAGATACTTAAGAATGTAAGAATATAATAGGTCATCTTAGTCACAAGGAGCACAAGAAAAAGATCTCAAGCACTCAAAGTCAAATGACAAAGGCTCAAGATAAAGATCACAAGGCATGAAGGAACAAAACCGTTACAAACAAGATCAAGACCAAGATACAAGACCTAAGAAGGAAGTTCACCTCCACAAGAATGTATTCACTCAATCATCTTATGCATTTTAAATATGACCGATACATTGGGGGAGATTGTTAGCCCTATATTTTATATAGTCGAACAAGAATGTAATAGGTCATTTTAGTCGTTAAAGGTCTTGTATTGTAATAGGTTAGTCGGGAAAACCGGGCTTGGACTTTAAGCTAATACTGTATAAATTAGGGGCTCTAATCCCACGACAAGCCAAGCCCGGCCCATGGAAACAAATCCACGGCCCATGGAAAGCCCATGTGGTTCGTGGGTATATATACCCTCTTCCATGTGTGGAAGAGGGTGTTGGTTACATTTACTTTCTCTCTCTAATTGTAAAAACCTTCCACCATCTCTCTAGTTTCTCTCTCTATTTTTCTTCTCTTTCTCTCTCTAAATATTGTGTTATGTGTTAATGCAAAGCAATGCCTAAAAACATTGTTAGTATTAATTAATCTTTCTTAGTTTTGATCACGACAAAATACAAAGACATTTATTTTCAAACACAATCATAAAACGAATTATCTAACAAACACTACCATCAAGGTAATAATCCCTACACTAACATATCTTCATCATGCTTAGTGATCATAAAAGTGATTAGCCTTAAAACTCACTTTTATCAAATGAAACAAAAGATTTTTAATAAACTTTATTATTAAGAAAATGTTTTATTAAAATGAAAATGTAAATTTGGATATGGCATATTCCAAATGCCATAAGAATATCCTTTGAAGGTTTAAATAGCCTCAGATATTTCAAATTCACTAAAAGACAAAAGGGAGCGGACTCTACGCTGGCGGTACCTTAGCACCTACAGCGGTTCCTTATCGATAAGGAACCGCGGGGTCCAATAAGGAACCGCGGGTAGATATAGCCGTTTGATGTTTGTCCTATAAATAGTGGATCAAATCTGCATTCTCATTAACCCTTTTTGGACATCTCTTTCAGCCTTCTTTCTCCTATCTAATCCTAGTCATTTGTATTTGGTCACTTAATGTGTTAAGTATGTTTACTCATGATTATCCTTTTGATCTCCTTCTTTATCTTGTCCAAAGAGAAGATCACTCACACACTTGTGATGTGATTAAAGATGTATCATTGATGAAGATCACCTTCTCCTAAAGATCTAGTCATGTTCATCATTTGTTTATTTGTGTCTTGTGTAGATCCAATGTATTTGTGAATACTTGGACTAGTTGTGTTCATCCAAGCTATTTGTGAATACTTGGATTAGAGTTGTGTAAATCCATTGCACATGTGTGTGCTTGGATTTGTGTTGTGTAGATCCAAGCTACATGTGTGTACTTGGATATGTTTAGTTGAGTTGTAATTGGTTGTGTTAGTTCTTACTAAACTATTAAGTGATGTGCTTGTGTATTGTTAGTTCTCACTAAACTATAAAGTGATGTGGTTGTGTCTTGTGAGTTCTCACTAAACTATAAAGTGATATGTAGTTGTGTTGTGTGAAGTTCTCACTTAGCTTCAAAGTGAAGAGTCGTGAAGATTGGTTCTAGCTTTGGATTAGAACTCGACATTTAGCCTTGTGTCAGAAAATGGTGAATAGGCAACGTTGTGAAGATTGGTTCTAGCTTTGGATTAGAACTCGACATCTAGCCTTGTGTCGTAAAATAGTGAAGTGGGCGACGTTGTGTAGATTGGTCCTAGCTAAGATTAGGTCTAGACATTTAGCTTAGTGTCGGAAAATAATGTAAGCGACGTTGTAAGGTTTTCTCCGCCAAGAAGGGAGCTTGTGGATATAGTTGAAATCTCGAGTAAGGTGTACTCGAGGAGTGGAGTAGGAATGAGGATTGAGCCTCGTTGTCGAACCACTATAAATCTTGGTGTCTTCCTACAAGGTCGTTTCTTTCCTTACTCATTACTTACATTCATTATCATTATGCTTTCTACACATTGTTAATGCATTAGAATTGAACCTAATCATTATGAAACTTGCTTTCAAGTAAAAGATAGTTTTGTGCACTCACCTAATTGAAAGAAATTTTAAGTAGGAGATAAACCGAGGAGAAACTATTCACCCCCCCCCCCCCCCTCTAGTTTCTACATTATGGATTAAAGTGGGATTAACAATTTCATAAAAAATTGTATTTTAAATATGCCCAAGAGCCCATATAGGTCATGAGGTATCACCGTCCATGAATACATAGAGGGGTGACCTCATCATGCAATTAGAGGGATTGCCTCTCATTAAAATAGTTCAGGTGGAGGGATTAACTCCATGTAACGAATGCAAGGCACACATCACAGTTACCATGTAATCTTGCTAAACTTGTCCTAGGATGCACCCATTCGCCCCACATGATAGTAAAACTAATGGCCAATAACTGAAAGGGACGCCGTGAGCAATCACTCTCGTCGCGGAAGAGTCATAACACCGATGCCTCAAGTGTTATGGTTATGTACCTCCATAACTAGGTGAAACATGGCATGCATGTATATAGCTCAGGCAGTTAAAAATAATAACATAGTAATTACTGAATTTTTTTATGGAAACTACCAGGAAAAATAGATGGCAGCAAACGGGGAATCCTAATCATAGAAAAAGAATGTTCATACTGAAGGATGGAATATCCGTACCTTATTTCCAGTAATGAAAACGAAGATGAAAACGGAAGAACTACTCCGACTTCACGAGTGCGACATAATAAAAAGGGACATGATTAAGTTGTATGTTTAATGTATACTTACTAGTTATTAGTTTACTTTACTTGTTCTGACGCGTTTTACTTGTTCATGACTTGTTTTAAGTGTTCTTTGACCTGTTTTACTGATTCATGTTTAAATAATGTGTTTCTTAATGTTTCATGTGTTCTGATTAGTGTATTCCATATTTTATGTGTTAATGTACTTGTTGTTTCATAATGAGTAACTTTCTAAAAATAGCAGGTTTCTATATATAGTAACTTTCCAAAAATAGCAGGTTTTCATATATAGTAACTTTCCAAAAATAGCAGGTTTCCATATATATAGTAACTTTCCAAAAATAGCAGGTTTCCATATATATAGTAACTTTTCAAAAATAGCAAGTTTCCAAAAGTAAAAAGTTTCCATAATTAACATGTTCCCATAAATAGTAATAAGCTTATTTAATAAGTATAAAAGATAAGCTAGAGCTTATTAAGCATAATTCATAAGTCATGGTGATTTAAATGTCCTAATATAGTAAAGTTTATTATAATAAAATACTTTAGTTTTAACATGATAATTATTAATTAATAATATAATTAGTTTATTAAGGATTATTAATTAATAATATAGCTTGATTTATCTTAATAATACTTTATCATAAAATGCTAGTTATATAATTAAATTAAGGTATAGTTTTAATTTAATTAAATCCATGTTTAACTTGTAATAAAATAATTATGCAAGTTTCATAAATTATTATAATAAAATAATTATATCCTAAGTGTCATGAATAATTATATTTTAAATAATTATATCTTACATCATACTAAATTTTAACTAATATTTCATGTTTTAAATTAATTAAATTAATAAAGGTAATTTAATAAAATCATCCATGTGTACCCGAGCCCCTAAACCCGAGTCTACCGAGACACCCGTGTCTCGGTCACACTTATACAAAACAACCGAGCAACACACCCCAACACAGTCGGCGGTTACGCAGCCTAGACTGCTGCCGGTTGCCAGTGTTAGCCACAGGTTCCCACCGGGTGCACCGGGTTCCCCCTGTTGTGACCATAGTACCCACCGAGAGCCCCGTGGCTCTCGGTTCCTACTGTTAGCCCAAACACACCCACTGTGGGGTGTTTGAAGGTTGCGGCTGCCATCAGAAAAACACCGCCGCCCCTTATGGGGTGTGGCTGGTTGAGTAAAAAAACACCACCGAGAGTCATACGACTCTCGGTTTGCGTGCACAGCCGAACAAACCAAAACCAAACCCGATCCCTTCCATGTTTTTATCATTTAATCCACATGTATTCATACATTTTAGTTGGTTCATGAATTAAAAGAATGAATTAAAAGATTAAGGTGTAAAAGATTACCAATGTGTAATGCTTAAATGATTTAGAACATGAACCCGTGATCAAAACCAAAATCAACAAAGTTTTTCTCCCCTTTTCTTGTGTGAAAACCGACGGATACAAAGAGTGGTGGCTAGGGTTTTGTGATTTCTTGGAAAATGTGATAAATGAAAAGTGTGGTTAATTTCCCTAACATGTAAAATTGGTAAATGGGTCGGGCCAAAGGCCCTTCTTTCTTTTCTTTCTTTTAGGCCGGTCATACAAGGCCTTTTACATGCTTTTCGATTGTCGTGTTTTAAATAGATAACGTATAGGTTCGTGTTTTAATTCTCGTGTTTTAATTCTTGTCATGTTTTAAGCATTATACGTAAATACTTATTAATAATATACGTAATACTTGTCGTAATGAATTAATATACGTAATACTTGAATTAAATGTTCATGATTCGTGTCGTATATTAATAAATATTAAAGTTTTATTTTAATCGGGTTTTCATGCATTTAATGTTCATGAGTATTTTATAGCGGGTTTTACAACTCTTCCCCTCAAAAAGAATAATCCGTTCTCGAATTAGAGATACGATATGACTGGAAAGGACATGGACGTGACATGGTTGAAGAGATTATGGAACGTGACGTGGCTAAAACGAACATATTCTGATTATGAAAGGAAAAGAGGATAAGAAGTCTAGATGAACTCGTCCATTTCCAAAGTGGCTTCCCGCTCGGAATGGTTCCTCCAAAGATCTTGACGAAAGGAATCATCTTGGTCTTTATGACCTTGCCTTGACGATACAGAAAGTTTCTGGTTCATCAACTTAAGATAGATCCTCGTGAATCTGATCGAGTGGATAAAATAACGTGCAAGGGTAAATGAAACGTTACGATGTGAGATAGCCTGGAATTATGACATTTGTAACCTCTGAGTAATGAAGCGCGAGACATATTGAAACGTACTACGTGAACAATTGTGAACGTGATACGCGAACAATTGTGAACGGCATACGTGAACAATTGTGAACGTAATACGTGGAGATATGGCGAATGTAATATGTGACACATATTGTGAACGTGCGATAACTGAGGAGGTAACGCCAAACGATGCGAGATGAGACGTGAAATGCGAAACGTCTGTCAGGAGATGGAAGGTGGTGTTAAACTTGAGTCTGGTCTCCCACGTTCTCCGTAAAACTTTTCCAGAACGAAATGCGGAACGTAAATCATAAGATAGAATACGATCATGAACATGAACAATATAATGAACGTGAGTGCGAAAAGCAAATCAAGAAATGGAATAAGGATGTGAACGCGTACAAGGTCGTGAACGCGAACTTAAGACGTAATTGCGAGCGTCTAGGTAAACGTGAAAGTGAACGTAAACATGAACGCGAACGTAATTTCTAGCTGATATGATTGTTGACAGAATACCGTGACATCGTACGATTTCTTGTTGAACTCCCTGTAGACTTGCTAACTACGTAATTCTTTCGGATGAAAGAAAACGTGTAGGCTAGTTTAAATGGTCAGACGACGACCCAGATAGCACTATGCTTCTTCTGAGCCTACGGTGGTCCGGTAACAAAATCCATGGAGATCTTGTCCACTTCTATTCAGGAATTTCTGATGGTTGAAATAACTACTAGCATGTTGGCGTTCTATCTTAACCTACTGGTAAGTCAGGCATTTAGATATGAACGTAACTGCATCTTGTTTCATGTCGCTCCACCAAAATGTGGTTTGAGATCATGATACATTCGTAGGAACTGGATACATAGAAATTTTCAGAAGACTATGAGTCTCGGTAAATTAGACCTCTCTTAGCATAGGATCCTCTGGAACGCATAAATTTGTGCAGGATTCTCTCCTTTGTACATAAGCTTAGTCATAGTGACTAACCGTAAGAACAATGTGATTTCACGTGTCATTATGATCGACCAAAATTCGTACTTGAAAGAATTCAGTATGAAATTTCTTCTGTCATAGAATTGTATCATAATGCAAAGATGGTCTTCATGCTCTTCTCTAGACTTAGAGAAAGTCAGAATGTTAGAAATGATCAAAATGACGAACTTGTCCAGAATTCATGGAAACTCGATTTCTCAAGTCCATAGTTACTGATGGGCATTCGTAAGACCTAAAGACGTAAACACGAATTCATACTAACCATAACGTGTGCGAAAAGCAGTCACGACAGTGTCCTACTCTTTCACTCACCACTGATGATAGCCTGAATCGTAAATCGAACTTGGAAAGTGTTTAGAGTCTGGTAGTTTATCGGATAGATCAATAATACTTGGGAGGGAATAACTATTATGATTGGTGATCCTGTTCAATTTACGGTAATTGATGCATAACTCCATGTTGCCGTCCTTCTTCTTTGATAAACAGAACTGGCGCCCCCAGGGTGATACACTCGGCGAATAAAGCTTCATTCCAGCAACTCTTACGGTTGTTTCCTCCAACACCTTGAGCTCAATGTCACTTCACTTCACGAATGGGTGGTATACTTGGTAGTTCTTCCGGAAAGGTAGTCTGGGAATTCTGACACAATCGGTTGGTTATGGGTTTAATAACTTCGGAAAAGTTGCTTTATAAATGGTAGCTTGAAAATTTTCGTAGCCCTGAGATGATAACGTACGTGCTGGTAAATCAGAAATAGATTATACAGATTTTCCTGGTAGAAAACCATGATGAATGTATTCAGGAGTCTGAACATCGCTGAACATGACTCGATTTTAACTGGAAAATCAATCATAGGGCGTGCGGCTAATTCAATCCATAATCAGAATCATATCGTACTCGCATCTGTCCAAGGAAAGTGCGTTAGCAGAAAGGATCTTGTCGCCAAACTGGCATGAAAGCCCTTATAAACATAGGTGATACAACGGTGTCTTTTATGGACGTCGAATATATGTAATTCTGATCGAAAATGAAGGTGCCATGTCAATACATGAAGTAAACGTGGTAGATCTTACTGAATGTGTTTCGCCCGTCTCACACGTAATACACACCACGTGTCCAAACGTGAACAATACGCCAGAGATGGTACTGAAATTTCTAATGATTTGTTTTACATATGGCACAACAGATTGGGTATACCCCTTGGAGGGTACCCTGAATTACTAAGGCCTAGTTCAGAAGTTATGCGCGAGTCGTGTGTCTTGACTCATGTTTTGAGAAATATATGCATGACATGTGTCTTGACTGGTGTCTTGACTGGTGTCTTGACATGTGTCTTCAGAAAATACACGTGAGACATGTGTCTTGACGGATGTCTTGACATGTGTCCTCAGAAAATATGTGTGAGACGTGTGTCTTGACAGTTGTCTTGACATGTGTCTCCAGATGTGAAAATGAATAAAGTTGAAATTCTTAGGTTGTTATGCCAGGATTGGCAGATCGGTTGGACTGCTGACCCGTTGTATTTCTGATCACGCCCGTTATCGGAGTTTCTGTCGTTTGAAAATTATATATTGTTACGGTAGTTGTCACTGCCTCCTTGTCTGTCAGTTCCATGACGGTCATTATCATGACGGTGATTCATGTAACTATTCAGCTGAGTGGCCGGCTGGTACCGGTTCCCACTCATATGCCTGAATAGAAAACTGAATGACGTGTGACATTTAACTAAAAAGGTAAGGACATAGATTGTGATGGAAATCATCTGGTGTGAAGCATCTTCCTCGTCCGATCGTTTCGATCTAACGCCTTTTTCATCGTCTTGCAGGGTCTCCAATTATGAGCAGCATCATCATTTTGTAAAATATCGGCAAATGGAATACGCCTGAGATGACTGAGAATCGACTAGCGAATACTCCTTGAGTATTGTAAGTGAAATATACATGGATTACAGTACGTGTAGTACACATGGGATATGGTACATGAAGTACACGTGGAGTATGGTACATGGAGTACACATGGAATCTACATGAGATGATCGATATGGGTGTCGACCATCTGACATGATTTTAATGATATAATTGATTATGGTTAGAAAAACCAAACTGAAGTGAGCAACAAGATAGCCTAGCTATTCCAGCTTAGACATAATTCTGGTTGCATAGAGAAACACGAAAACATGGTTCAATGAAGTTCAACCATGATTTGCATGAAAGCATGATTAATGAATACCAACCATGACTTATCATGAAAGCGAGATTAAATGAAATCCATCAGTGTCTAGCATGAAAGCATAATCAACCTGATGAAAACATGTTCAACATAGGGAGACATAAAACATAATCAACATGAGAGATTTAACATTGGCTGGTGTGGACTGCTATGGTTTAGTCCACGAAATTAGAAGAAAAGACATGTGACTAAGTATGGATGATTATGGTTCAATCCATCCTTGTCAAATTTCAAGGGAAAAATATCATGGATAGAATTTAACAATCATGGGACTAAAAGGATGGTTGGGGTCTAATCCATACTAGTCAAAACATCAATGGAACATGGCTATTATACAGCCATCTGACAGTTTAAAATTAGAACAACGTAAAATGATTAATCTGTTAGAAACATAGGATAAACATAAGAGATGCACGAAATAGTTTATGAAGGCGTAGTCGACGAAAATCTGACATGAGCAAGGGTGAACGCCTATGGGTCGGTTCACAACACAAACTTTGAATGAGCAAGGGTGAACGCCTATGGGACGGTTCACAAAACAAAATTCGAATGAAAATCACATGCGACTAAATATGGCAAGTCTTGTACCAACCATTACTTAGTCAAAAACTTAGCATACAAACAATGAAACATGAAATAAATGAATAAAAATCAACTCTCAGTTTAGGAAGATCCTGATGACTACCCACTAGTCACAAGTCATGTTTTTTAGAGGTTACAGGTCGAAACCTTGGTCTCTGATACCATAATTATAACACCCCACTTTGATAAGTGAACCGTTACATGATAATTATAGCGTGTTATCAATGCATGCAAGGTAATATAACACCCCATTTGGTAAAATGGAATATCACAATATTATATGGTGTGTCATCAAAGCATGCAAGGTAAATGTCTAAACATTCATGACCATAAAAGGAAATACCAGAAACAAACATCGGTAGTACAAGTAACTCAAACACAAGCAAATATAAGTACTGTAAAGGAAAGGACTAAACAATGTCCAACATGAAATAAAGTAAGACAAAGTATGATAAATGCATAAGATATAGAAGGCTGGATAGCTTCCATCCGAATGCACATACTCTTGAGATCCTACTTGCGACCTTGGGTACCTGCCGTTTGGGAACATGGAAATGGAAAACGGCTGGACATAACGCCCAGTGCACATATATACAATAAAGCATGGAAAACATAGAGTAATGAAAGCATATAAAGAGCATATAAAGCATGAATAGCAGCAGAAATAAATAAGTCCTGGGAAACCTAGACGTGTAACGTTTTTACTAGTTTTAGTTCTGAAAACATACCTTATGTTTACTTACGAAAATTTGTATTAGTTTAATATACCAAAAGCCAATATAGGTCATGAGGTCAACAACGTGCATGAATACTTGGAGGGGTGACCTCGTCATGCAATTAGAGGGGATGCCTCTAATTAATATGGTCTGGGTAGGGATCAACTCCTTGTGAAGGATGCAAGGCACACACCAGATTTACCATGAGATCTTGACTGAAACCGTAACTAGGATGCACCCATACACCCCACATGATAATATAATAATAATAAAGGCCAAATAAACTGAAGGGATGCCACGAGCTATCACTCCGCCGTGGTGAAGTCATAACACTAGTGCCTCCGGTGTTATGGTTATGGTACCACCATAACTAGGTGAAACTATCATGCATGTATATGGCTAAGGTAACTAATAAAACATAAGCATTTAAATCTGTAACTACTAGGAAAACAGTTGGCTGCATACGGGAAATCCTAATAAAGGAAGAGATTGTCCTTACTGAAGGACGGTAATATCCATACCTTGTGTCCAGTAGAAGGTAACGGAAACGCTGAAGAACCTACTCTGCCTTGACGGATAATACTGCATAAGAATAGGGACGTGTATGAGTTGTTTGAGATACATGTGTTTTACTGGTTCTGTGTGTTCTTAGATTATTATTCATGTTTTGTCATGTTTTAATTGTTTTAAGTATTAACTATAGTTATTATTGTATTCTGTTGTTTATTACTCATGTAATAAGGTATTATAATACTTGCATTTTAATACTAAGTAACTTTCTAAAAATAGCAGGTTTCCTAAAATAGTAAGTTTCTAAAAATAGAAAGTTTCCAAAAATAGTAAGTTTCTATATTTATAAATAAGTTGGATTATTATAAATATAAAGTAAACTTTATTAGCAAAATACAAGTCATGGATTAAGTATTATAGCCTATTAAATAATTAACATGGTTGATTTAACAAACGATAAGTTATATGAATTTAATTAAAATAACATGTTTAATTAACTTAGGCTAAGTAAATACTTAGGTTAGTCATGAAATATTAATTTTAATATTATAACCTAAGTTATGTATTTAATTAAATTAAATAGTCTTGAAATACTTTAATTAAAATAATAAACTGATTTTAAAATTTCTCGAGCCCCGAACCCGTGTTTAAAAATTATCCCGAGCCCGAAAAGTGCCTAGCCGACACCACATAGCCGGTGGCTGAAAACCCACGCAGCCCACCAGTGGCTAGACCGGTTAACCGGTTGCCACTAGAAGCCACTTGTTACCCCTGCCGAGCCTCGACTAGCCACTACCGAGCCCAAATAACCCCCGGTTGCAGTCGGGGTTCCCACTGTTGCAACCCCAGCCCCACCGAGACCTTAATGGTCTCGGTTGACACGCGGTTCGAACCAAAAAACACCCCGACCTTGCGTCAGGGTTCCCTGGTGTGCGATCGACCCAAATCCAACCAATGCCGAGACCTTGGGTCTCGGTGGTGGCACGAACAAACAAGCCGAGAGCCTTGTGGCTCTCGGTTGTGTCTCGGCCGAACAAAACCAAACCCAAACAACCTTTAATCTTGGTTTACAATTAATCATAACATGTTTTTATGATTTGTTTTTATGATTTGTTTTTATGATTTGTTTTTATGATTTGTTTTTAAGATTAATTATTATAGAATCATGAATTCAATAAAAGAATTAAAAGAAAAGGTTGTGGTAATTATCGAATGCGTAGATGATTAAAACTTATGAACACGAACACGTAGCACTAAAATCAAAGATCAAACTCGAACCGAACACCCCTTGGTGCTGTTGAAATTCGACGGCAAGGAGAGAGAGGCAATACTGAGGTTTTTGTGATTTTTGATAAAACTGTATTATGTTTTATTTCCCTGGTGTTTTAATTGTTTATGGACTAGATTTGGGCTAATGGGCCAAAGGCCCTTTTTCTTCCCTTCCCCTTGCCTATGCCGCGACCACATGGAGCCCACAAATTAAAACCGTAGCTTTTCTATGTTAACAAATATTTAAGTATGTTCGTATTTAATTGTCGTTTAAAAAAGTCATGTTCATGTTAATTTATAATATACATAAGTACATGTTATCTAAAGTTGTGACACCTGAAATATATTATAAATGAAAACTTTTAATTTATACGTATTTTCGTGTATTTATTGTTTACGTGTAATGTTCATGGTATTTTAATGCGGGTTTTACAACTCTTCCCCTCTAAAAGAATAATTTTTCCTTGAATTAGAGAAAACGTAAAGTGAAAGAAAACATACCCGAATCAGAATTGGAAATGAGGGTAAGAAGTCCGTATAGACCTCTCCGTCTCCCAAGTGGATTCACACTTAGGATGATCCCTCCAGAGGATTTTGACGAAAGGGATCGTATTCCTCCGCATGACACGATCTTGTCGTCCAAGAACTCTCTCGGGTTCTTCGACATATGAAAGATCCTCTCGAATCTGATCAAGCGGATACTGAACAACATGAACGGGGTGATAGTTGTATCCTCTGAGTAACATGGAACACATTGTGAACGTGTGATAGCTGAGGCGGTAACGCTAAACGATATGACACTTCACCAACGCGTTCTATGATGTCGAACCGTCCGATGAAGCGAGGACTGAGCTTCCCTCTGATTCCAAAATTCTTAACTCCTCGTGCAGGTGATACCTTGAGGAAAACGTGATCACCTACGTTGAAAGATATATCTCTACGATGTTTATCATCATAGCTCTTCTAGCGAGCACGAGCTTCCAGAAGCTTCGCCTTGGCGACGAAGACCTTCTCATTGGTCACCTCAATCATCTCTGGACCCTCAATTAGTCGTTCGCTCATCTGTTCCCAGCAGATTGGGGCGCGACACTTCCTACCATGCAACATCTCAAACGGTGCACACTTGATGCTAGCGTGCCAACTGTTGTTGTATGCAAACTCCACTAGATAGATATAATCATCCCACCTTCCTGTCTATTCCTGAGCACACGCCCGCAGCATGTCTTCAAATGTCTGAGTGGTATGTTCCGACTGTCCGTCGGTCTGAGGATGAAAGGCAGTGCTAAGCTTAAGTCTGGTGCCCCAAGCTTTCTACAGACTCTATAAAAACGTGAGGTGAAACGGGGATCTCTGTCAGAGATAATTTCTGATAGAGTACAATGCAGTCTCATGATCTCCTTCTCCTTCTGAAAAGTGTCTACCAATTTGCTGACCGGATGCTCCTTACGGATTGGCAGAAAATGAGTAGATTTGGTCAATCTATCCATAATAACCAAGATGGCGTCGTGTTTTCTCTGAGTCGCCAGAAGGCCAGTAACAAAATCCATGAAGATTTTATCCCACTTCCATTCTTGAATATCTAATGGTTGCAGTAAACCACTAGCTCTCTGGTGTTCGATCTTAACATGTTGGCAGATCATACATTTAGAAACGAAGGTGGCAACATCCTGCTTCATACCACTCCAACAGAAATGCTTATTGATGTGGTGGTACATCTTGGTGGAACCAGGATGTATGGTAAATGGAGACATGTGAGCTTCAGTCAGCACAGCTTCCCCGAGTGTAGAGTCATTAGGAACAACTAGTCCGTCTGATGATCAAGGTTCTGAATGATGCCCAAATTTCACCATCGTCTTTTTGAGCTTCCTTGATCCTATAATGTAAGTCTGGTTTCACTCTAAGATTCGCCCAGTAAACATGTTGTCCTCATACACATAACTCAATATCGTTCATCTCCAGGTCACGGATGATCTCCTTTGCAATCCAGATGCCAGCAATCATACCCGACCTTCTGCTTAGAGCATCTGCCACCACATTCGCCTTACCATGTTGGTATTGAATGTTGGTGTCGTAATCCTTCAGTAGCTCTAACCATCTTCTCTGTCTCATGTTTAGTTCCTTCTGGGTGAAGATGTACTTGAGACTCTTGTGATCTGTGAAGATGTCACATGATTCACCATACAAATAATGCCTCCAAATCTTCAATGCAAAAACAACTGCTGCAAGTTACAAATCATGAGTAGGATAGTTTTCTTCATAAGGTTTAAGCTGTCATGATGCGTATGCAATAACCTTCCCATGTTGCATAAGAATACAACCTAGACCCTTTCCTGAAGCATCACTATAGATCTGAAATCCACCTGTACTAGATGGGAGAGTAAGAATAGGTGCAGTCACTAACTTCTACTTAAGGTATTCAAAGCTCTTCTCTCGTTCTTCAGTCCAGACGAATTTCTCTCCTTTCCTCATCAGCTTAGTCAAAGGTAAGGCTAACCGTGAAAAGTTATCTACAAACCTGCGGTAGTAGCCAGCTAAACCCAGAAAACTTCTGACCTCTGTTGCAGATGTAGGTCTCGGCCATTTAGTGATAGCTTCAACCTTTGCAGGATCCATTGTGATCCTCTCTACATATATAATATGGCCCAGAAATGCCACCTTGCTTAACCAGAACTCACATTTGGAGAACTTGGCATACATCTGCTTCTGACGAAGAATTTGCAAAATTATACGAAGGTGTTCCTCATGTTCCTCCTTAGATTTGGAGAAAATCAGGATGTCATCAATGAAAACGATAACGAACTTGTCCAGAAACTCATGGAAGACACGCTTCATCAAATCCATGAAGACTGTTGGAGCATTTTTGAGTCTGAATGGCATGACTACGAACTCGTAGTGCCCATAACGTGTACAGAAAGCAGTCTTAGAAATATCGTGCTCTTTAACCCATAACTGATGGTAGTCGGACCTCAGATCGATCTTTGAGAAATACTTGGCGCCCTGAAGTTGATCGAAAAGGTAATCAATACGCGGCAAAGGATAACGGTTCCTGGTCGTGATCTTGTTCAGCTCACGATAGTCTATACATAAACGCATGATGCCGTCTTTCTTCTTCACGAATAGTACCGGTGCACCCCATGGCGATGCACTGGGACGGATGAAACCTCACTCCAGAAGATCCTGCAACTGATCTTTTAACTCCTTAAGCTCAATAGGAGCCATGCGGTAAGGAGCCTTGGAAATTGGCTATGCTCCTGGGATGAGCTCAATTCCAAACTCGACTTCACAAATAGGTGGTATGCCCGGAAGTTCATCAGGAAATACGTCAAGAAATTCTGACACAAGAGGCTGATCTTGAATTGATGGAGACTCGACAGTAATGTCATGAATGTTGGCTATGGAGCCCTGACAGCCGTGTGTTAGTAATGCACGCACCTCCATGGATGAAAAAATTTGTACAGACCTCCCTGGCAGAAAACCATGGTGTATGTACTCTAGAGATTTAACATCATCGAAAATAACCCGATAAGTTTGGCAGTCTATCGTAGCCTCGTGTTTGGATAACCATTCCATGCCCAATATCATGTCAAAATCGCACATGTCCAAAGGAAGTGCGTCAACTCTACGGATTCTATCATCAAATTCTAGGGGAAGATCTCTGTACACCTGGGTGATTCGCACAGAGTCCCTAAGTAGCGTGGAAATGCTTAAGGCATTATCTAATGGCATAGGGGAAATCCTAACACGTGTATCAAAAGCAGTGGATATGACTGAATGAGTCGCTCTAGTATCAAACAAAACACATGCTGCCAGGCCATTCATAAGGAGATTCCCAGTGATGGTACCTGAAGTCTTGTTCGCCTGATCTCTAGTAGTAGTGAACACGCGACCTGAAGTAGGAGGTGGTTTGGAGTCGGCATGTCTAGAGGAGCCTTCTATCTCACCTTGGCGACAATCCTTCTGCTGATGGCCTTGGTGGCCACACTTGAAACAACCACCAGTACCTCGCCGGCAAACAACAGAATGTCTGCGCGAACAAGTAGGGCAGATAGGATGCGTGAACCCTCCAACAGGCGTCCTGGCTAGCTGAGAGCCTGTTTCAGGATTACATGCATGAGACATGATCATGGAACATAAGCTTGATTACATAGATGGTTTAATAGTTACTAGATGAAGTAGAATGGTTAGGCTGCGAACCTTTACGGTCCTGATCCCTGTCGTTGCCATTGTTCCTGAATATGAGTCGTTGGAGTGTCAGAATACCATACATAAAACAGTTTATCATGAAAGAAAGCAAATGCAGGGACCTGCTGTTGTTAGAGTTATTGGCATTGTTACGGTAATTATCATTCCCGTCACGCCTATCTGAACCAGAACGGTCATTGGACTGACAGTTTCCCTTAGATGATTGTTGCTGAGCGACCGCAGGTTTCTGGTCGCCAGTCTTCTGTCTGAAATATAAAGTTGAACAAAGGATGATATAGGTATGAAAATACTGAAAGAAATGAATGATTTACGGTTGGTGATTGAAGATACCTCTTCACTGATCGATCATCACCAAACTCCTCTCGTTCTTGAAGCATCTCAAGCTTACGGGCTGCATCGGCCACCTGTGTCACTGAACGTAGCACACACTAAATTGTTGGCAACCGAAGTACGAAGAGGCCAACGAAACTTCTCAGCTTGCTCCTCCGCAGTACCAGCTGCACCTAGAAATCCAGCCAAACGAAGAAACCTTTGCATGAATTCATTACTGTTCTCCCCAACAACCTGTCGGATATTATAATAATCCCTCTTGAGTTTCTCCTGCTCAGCATGTGGAAAGTACTGATTAAGGGAGAGCTCCTTAAACTGGTCCCATGTCAACAGTGCAACCCAATCATCACCATCGTTGGACTGCTTAATAGACTTCCAGCACTGTAGTACATCACCTTCAAACTTATAGCAAGCCAGTCTTGCCTTGAAAACACCGTCACAACCCATCGCATCAAATATCTTCTCAATGTGAGAAATCCAAGCTTCAGCCTCAGAGGGGCTGTCAGTCTGCTCAAACGAACGGGGTCTCTGCTTGTTGAATCGCTCCAACCAAGTCATAAGGGTTACAGGCGGTGGAGGTGGAGGATTGTTGTTGTTCTGTTGATGAGGGCCGAACTGAACGCCCTGAACCTGGACTTCAGCATGAACTTCGTCCCTGATTTCATTGCGAAGTTGGGGAAGGAGGGCTTGCAAAACTGCATTGACAACTGCAGCCAATTCTTGAGCATTGCGTGTGTTCACCATTAGACAGTTTAAAACAAAATGCAACATAAATAATGAGTCTGGTCAAATATGACATGAATAGAAAAATACATGAACAGTGTATAAAACATGAATTTATTTATGATGCATAAAACAGTTTTTAAATGCATGATCAGTTAAATATGATGATATGTCCATGAGTGAACGCCTATGGGTTGGTTCACAAAACAAAAAGGCAAGTGTGGACGCCTATGGGTCGGTCCACTAAACAAATAAAATGTTTCGATAAAACACATGCGACTAAATAGGGCCAGTCCTATACCAACCATTACTTAGTCAAAATTCCTGCGACAATGAGATGAATGCATGAAATGAATACATGAAATGAAAATGAAATGAATGCATGAAAACCAACTGTCAGTTCTAGGAAGACGCTAGTGACTACCCGTAAGTCACAGGTCATGCTTTACAGAGCTACAGGTCGAAACCTTGGCTCTTCTACCATAATTGTAACACTCTATTTGGTAAAATGGAATATCACAGTAATATATGGCGTGTCATCAAAGCATGCAAGGTAAATGTCTAAACATTCATGACCATAAAAGGAAATACCAAAAACAAACATCGGTAGTCCAAGTAACTCAAACACAAGCAAATATAAGTACTGTAAAGGAAAGGACTAAACAATGTCCTACATGAAATGAAGTAAGATAAAGTATGATAAATGCATAAGATAGAAGGCTGGATAGCTTCCATCCGAATGCACATAATCTTGAGATCCTACTTGCGACCTTGGGTACCTACCGTTTGGGAACATGGAAATGGAAAACGGCCGAGCATAACGCCCAGTGCACGGATATACAATAAAGCATGGAAAACATAGAGTAACGAAAGCATATAAAAAGCATATAAAGCATGAATAGCAGCGGAAATGAATAAGTCCTAGGAAACCTAGACGCATATCGTTTTTACTGGTTTTAGTTCTGAAAACATAGCTTATGTTTACTTATGAAAATTTGTATTAGTTTAATATACCAAAATCCAATATAGGTCATGAGGTCAACAACGTGCATGAATACTTGGAGGGTGACCTTGTCATGCAATTAGAGGGGATGCCTCTAATTAATATGGTCTGGTTAGGAGGGATCAACTCGTTGTGAATGATGCAAGGCACACACCACATTCACCATGAAATCCTGACTGAAACTGTAACTAGGATGCACCCATATGCCCCACATGATAATATAATAATAATAAAGGCCAAATAAACTGAAGGGACGCCACGAGCTATCACTCTGCCGTGGTGAAGTCATAACATGGTGCCTCTAGTGTTATGGTTATGGTACCTCCATAACTAGGTGAAACTGGCATGCATGTATATGGCTAAGGTAACTAATAAAACATAAGCATTTAAATCTGTAACTACTGGGAAAACAGTTGGCTGTATACGGGAAATCCTAGTAAAGGAAGAGATTGTCCTTACTGAAGGACCCGAGAATATCCGTACCTTGTGTCCAGTAGAAGCTAACGAAAACGCTGAAGAACCTACTCCGCCTTGACGGATGATACTACATAAGAATTGGGACGTGTATGAGTTGTCTGAGATACATGTGTTTTGCTGGTTTTGTGTGTTCTTAGCTTATTATTCGTGTTCTGTCATGTTTTAACTGTTTTAAGTATTAACTCTAGTTATTCTTGTATTTCGTTGTTTATTATTCATGAAATAAGATATTATAATACTTATTGTAATACTAAGTAACTTTCTAAAAATAGCAGGTTTCCTAAAATAGTAAGTTTCTAAAAATAGAAAGTTTCTAAAAACAGAAAGTTTCTAAAAATAGTAAGTTTCTATAATTAGAAAAAAGCTGGATTATTACAAATATAAAGTAAAGTTTATTAGTAAAATACAAGTCATGGATTAAGTGTTATAGCTTATTAAATAATTAACATGGTTGATTTAACAAACTATAGGTTATATAAATTTAATTAAAATAACATTAGCAGGGTACCCGCGCGATGCAGCGGCGGGTACCCTGTGACTAAATTTTTCGATGTTATAATTCATATTTTTTAATGCATGGATCAAATGAAAAATCTAATTGAAAAATGGTTTATTGTATTTAGTTTTTTTCCTTTTAATCATTTACATAACTTTACTTGAACTTTCATCTATATATTACATATAATGCTAAAAGTAATAATATCTCTCGATTGAAATTACGTTTTTAAGACATGTTTTTAGATAAAACTATCGATTCAGAACATATAATGCACAAACTAAAGTATAATGCAATAGTAAACCATTTTTAAATTATATTTTTCATTTGATCCATACATTAGAGTTTTTGTAATACTATAATTTCTTTGAGAAGTATATGTATATTATATTTTGCATTAATATAGTATAAATGTTTTTTAATATTTGTACAATGTGCATATAATATTGTATATTTTTGTAATGGGGTATTTTATTAAGAGAATTAATTACACATTAAAAAGTTTGTAATTATTGTGTGGTGAAACACTTGTACACTTGGCTTATTGAATTGTATTACTTAAATAATATTTTAGTTTGTCCATTAAAAGGAGATACATCATGTTAATTTAGTTGTACTACATAATTTTTTTTGCATTATTAATAGGAGAGAGAGAGTCTAAAATACATTATGTAGTACTAGCCGGCTACCCGCGCAATGCAGCGTCGAGTAGCCGGTGACTAATTTTGTGGATTTGACTAAACCACGAAACCACCATTACAAAAACGAGCATCTTTTACAGAGACAACGACCATTTTTTTGGCACCTCAAAGTTGGCGACAGCGGGTGGTGATTGAGAGAGATCGATAGTTTTGTTTTTACACATTATACATCCGTGTTTTAAGATTTTTTAAACTTTATATACTAAAAAATTAATTGTTTCTATAAAGTTGTTAGACAATGGGTTTTAAAAATGATTTTATAAATTAAGTTACAACATCATCGAGACATTTAATTTTTTGTTGTAACTTCTAATAGTACTTATTAACACTTAAAATTTCCGTTACAAAACTGTATTTAATTACAATAATTACTAGATTTTTAGTATGTATTAATTTCTTAGCAAAAAATTGATCTTTCCATTATAAGAAATGTTTGAGACTTAATTTTTAAGACTTCTAATTTTAGAAAAAGGGTTAAATATTTTATATAGTATTATAGATTATAGATAGATTCTATATTTGGCTTGTACATATGACTTGTAAATTTATACCTCTTAACTTTTTTTTTACATTTAATAGGAGAGAATGTGCAATTTGCTTTATAAGGGGGTAAGATGTTTAATTAAATTAGGCTAAGTAAATACTTAGGTTAGTCATGAAATATTAATTTTAATATTATAATTAATTTTAATATTATAACCTAAGTCATGTATTTAATTAAATTAAATAGTCTTGGAATAATTTAATTAAAATAATAAACTGCTTATATATATTCTCGAGCCCCGAACCCGTGTTTAAAAATTATCTCGAGCCCGTAAAGTGCCTTGCCGACACCACATAGCCGGCGGCTAGTGGTGTCAGTCGGCGGCTGAAAACCCACGCAGCCCACCAGTGGCTAGACTGGTTAACCGGTTGCCACTGGTAGCCACTTTTTCCCCCTGTTGAGCCTCGGCTAGCCACTGCCGAGCCCAAGTACCCCTCGGCTGCATCTGGGGTTCCCACTGTTGCAACCACAGCCCCACCGAGACCTTAATGGTCTCGGTTGACACGCGGTTCGAACCAAAAACACACCCCGACCTTGCGTCAGGGTTCCCTTGTGTGCGATCGACCCAAAACCAACCAAGGCCGAGACCTTGGGTCTCGGTGGTGGTGCGAACAAACAAGCCGAGAGCCTTGTGGCTCTCGGTTGTGTCTCGGCTGAACAAAACCAAACCCAAACAACCTTTAATCTTGGTTTACAATTAATCTTAACATGTTTTTATGATTTGTTTCTAAGATTAATTATTATGAAATCATGAATTTAATAAAAGAATTAAAAAGAAAAGGTTGTGGTAATTACCGAATACGTAGATGATTAAAACTTATGAACACGAACACGTAGCACTAAAATCAAATATCAAACTCGACCCGAACACCCCTTGGTGTTGTTGAAATCTGGCGGCAAGGAGAGAGAGGCAAGACTAGGGTTTTTGTGATTTTTGATAAAACCGTATTATGTTTTATTTCCCTGGTGTTTTAATTGTTTATGGACTAGACTTGGGCTAATGGGCCAAAGGCCATATTTCTTCCCTTCCTCTTGCCTATGTCGCGGCCAGATGGAGCCCACAATGCAAAACCGTAGCTTTTCTATGTTAACAAATATTCGTGTGTGTTCGTATTTAATTTTCGTGTTTTAAAAGTCATGTTCATGTTACATTTATAATATACATAAGTACATGTTATCTAATGTCGTGACACGTGAAATATATTATAAATAGAAAGTTTTAATTTATATGTATTTTCGTGTATTTACTGTTCACGTGCACTGTTCATGGTATTTTAATGCGGGTTTTACAGGTAATATGTCTTAAAACATAAATGACCATAAAGGAAAGCCGGAATCAAACATCAGCCCCCAAACATAATCTCAAAAGGTGCATAAAGTAAATAAAGTGCAAAAGGAAAAGAAGTATAAGGTAGCTCACGTTCTATGCACGTCCTCTCCATGCTCGAGTATGTCCTTGGGTACCTGCCGTTTGGGTCATGCAAAGAAAATATACGGCTGAGCAATACGCTTAGTGAACGGATATAATGACAATGAAATGAATAGCATAAACATAAGTAAAGAATGAAATGAAAGTGTAGCAGAATAATGTAAGTCCTGGAAAACCTGGTTTATATTTTGAAAAGAGTTATGTTTATTTCATAAAAACTGTATTTTAAATATGCCCAAGAGCCCATATAGGTCATGAGGTATCACCGTGCATGAATACATAGATGGGTGACCTCATCATGCAATTAGAGGGGTTGCCTCTAATTAAAATAGTCTGGGTGGAGTGATCAACTCCATGTAACGGATGCAAGGCACACAACACAGTTACCATGTAATCTTGCTAAACTTGTCATATGATGCACCCATTTTCCCCACATGATAATAATAATAATGACCAGTAACTGAATAGGACGCCGCGAGCAATCACTCTCATCGCGGAAGAGTCATAACACCGGTGCCTCAAGTGTTATGGTTATGGTACCTCCATAAATAGGTGAAACATAGCATGCATGTATATAGCTCAGGCAGTTTAAAATATTAACATAGTAATTACTGCAAAGTTTTATGTAAACTATTGGGGAAAACAGATGGCAGCAAACGGGGAATCCTAATCATAGAAAGAGAATGTTCATACTGAAGGACGGATTATCCGTACCTTATGTCCAGTATTGAAAACGAAGATGAAAGCGGAAGAACTACTCCGACTTCACGAGTGCTACATAATAAAAAGGGACATGAATGAGTTGTATACTTACTGGTTATTAGTTTACTTTACTTGTTCTGGCTCGTTTTACTTGTTCATGACTTGTTTTAAGTGTTCTTTAACATGTTTTACTGTTTCATGTTTAAATCATGTGTTTTTTTAATGTTTCATATGTTCTGATTAGTGTATTCCATGTTTTATGTGTTAATGTACTTGTTGTTTCATAATGAGTAACTTTCTAAAAATAGCAGGTTTATATATATATTAACTTTCCAAAAATAGCAGGTTTCTATATATAGTAACTTTGCAAAAATAGCAGGTTTCCATATATATAGTAACTTTCCAAAAATAGCATGTTTCCATATATATAGTAACTTTCTAAAAATTGCAAGTTTCCAAAAGTAGAAAGTTTTCATAATTAGCATGTTTTCATAAATAGTAATATGCTTATTTAATAAGTAGAAAAGATAAGCTGGAGCTTATTAAGCATAATTCATAAGTCATGGTGATTTAAATGTCCTAATAGAGTAAAGTTTATTAATAATAAAATACTTTATTCTTAACATGATAATTATTAATTAATAATATAATATATGGTTTATTAAGGATTATTAATTAATAATATAAGTTGATTTATCTTAATAATACTTTACCATAAAATGCTAGTTGTATAATTTAATTAAGGTATAATTTTAATTTAATTAAATCATGTTTAACTTGTAATAAAATAATTATGCTAGTTTCATGAATAATCATAATAAATTAATTATATCCTAAGTTTCATGAGTAATTATATTTAAAATAATTTTATCTTACATCATACTTAATTTTAATTAATATTTCATGTTTTAAATTAATTAAATTAATAAAGGTAATTTAATAAAATCATCCATGTGTACCTGAGCCCCTAAACCCGAGTCTACCGAGACACACGTGTCTTGGTCGCATTTAAACAAAACAACCGAGTAACAAACCCCACCACAACCGACGGTTGTGGCTTTCTAGCCGGCGGCCATGCAGCCTAGGTTGCTGCCGGTTGCCACTGTTAGCCACAGGGTTCCCACCGGTTGCACCGGGTTCCCCCTGTCTTGACCATAGTACCCACCGAGATCCCCATGGATCTCGGTTCACACTGTTAGCAAAACACACCCATTGTGGGGTGTTTGGGGGTTGCGACTGCCATCATAAAACCACCACCGCCCCCCTTATGGGGTGCGGCCGGTTGAGTAAAAAAACACCACCGAGAGTCATACGACTCTCGGCTTGCGTGCATAGCCAAACAAACTAAAACCAAACCCGATCCCTTCCATGTTTTAATCATTTAATCCACATGTATTCATACATTTTGTTAATGCAATAATGACTAAAAACGTTACTTGCATTTTTCGGTCTCGCTTAGTTTTGATTACGACAATATGTAAAAACAAGCATTTACGAAAACAACGAAAAACGAATTCTTGAGTTCAAGTATTTTTCATTTTACCCATTTTCACTTAAGGTATGGATAAACAAGTACTAACCTTAATCAAGTGATCAAGTGATTTAATCTTTTCTTAAAACTCACTTTTTATTAAATGTGACAAGTTTTTATTAAAATTTATTTTTAAGAAAATGTTTTATTAAATTAATTATTTGAAATTTGAAAATGGCATATTCTTATTTGATTAAGAATATCCTTTCAGGATATTTTTTATACCCAGATAAGACCTCCACCACTAAAGGACAAAAAGGAGCGGAGTCTAGTCCGGCGGTACCTTAGCACCTAGGCGGTACCTTATCGATAAGGTACCGCGGGCTATGATAAGGTACCGCGGGCAGATATAGCCGTTGGCTCCTTTGTCCTTTAAATAGTGGACCATTCTCAGCTTTTCACCTCACCTCTTTTGCACATTTATTTCCAGATTCAAACCCCTTCTTTAATCACTCAAATCTTTGATCATTTGTTTGATTATTACTTGTTTAAGAAGTGAATCTTGTTTTTCCATCCCTTCCTCTCCAAGTGCAAAGAGAAGAACACTATCCTAGTGAAGTGTTGAGTCCACCACCAAAGATCCTTTGAAGATCTAATTTTATACACTTGTAGTTGTGTCATAGTTGTGAAGATCCAAGTAGTTGTGTTTATTTAGAAGTTGTGTATGTACTAAGTATAGTTGTGTAGATTGGTCCTAGTTACGATTAGGGCTCGACTTTTAGCTTAGAGTCGGAAATTGGTTAAGCGACGTGTACGGTTTTCTCCACCATAAGGAGCTTGTTGTGTAGTGAACTCTCGAGTAAGGAGTACTCGAGGAGTGGAGTAGGAACGAGGAGTGAGCTTCGTTGTCGAACCACTATAAATCCTTGGTGTTCGGTTTGATCTTTCTTTACCCTTAACTCTTTACATTCTTTATTCTTTATGCATATACATGTGTTAGTATTAGATTAGCTACACTATCATTCTTTATTCTTTGTGGATATATTTTTGTTAGTATTAGTTTAGCTACACTATCATTGTTCATATTGTGCATAAGAAGATTTCACATATTTCCTCAAGCCTAAGTTTTTGAAAAAGGATTTTTGGAAACCATATTTTAACAAGTAAATATAAGAAACTATTCACCCCCCCCCCTTCTAGTTTCTACAATTGGTATCAGAGCGGGTTGCTCAAGTATTTTTAAAGTATATTGTATTTTAAAACTTGAATCGATCTATGGATTCCAACAAGTACCTAGAAGGGCAATCTATGCAAAGACCACCACTTTTTGAAACCGATAGTTTTATTTATTGGAAAAATAGATTTGAAACTTATGTGAAATCAAAAGATTTAGATCTTTGGCATGTTATTACCAATGGTGATTTTTTACCCTTTCAATTTAATGAAGTTTCTAAAACAAAAGAATTGGTCACTTTTGACAAAGCTAATGATGATACTAAAAGGAAACTTTCAAAAAATAATGAGGCTAAAATGGTGATTTATAATGCTTTGCCTAAGAAGGAGTATGAAAGAATTTTTATGTGTGAAACCGCTAAAGATATTTGGAACACTCTTTTAGTAACCCACCAAGGTAATAGCCAAGTCAAAGAAAGTAAAATCGATCTTCTTGTCCAACAATATGAACAATTTGTCATCTTAGAAGATGAAACTATTGATAGTGCATTTGCTAGGTTTAACACCATTATTACTAGTCTAAAAGCACTTGATGAAGGTTTTTCTAGCAAGAACAATGTTAGGAAGTTTCTAAGGGCCTTATATCCAAAGTGGAGAGCAAAAGTCACGGCTATTGAAGAGTCGAAAGATCTCTCAACTTTATCACTCGATGAACTCATAGGAAACTTGAAGGTTCATGAGATGATAATTTTGAAGGACTCGGAATTAGTGAAAACCAAGAGTGAAAGGAAATCTCTTCTACTTAAAGCCAAGAAGGCACAAAGTGACCATGATAGTTCCTTGGAAAGCGATGACGAGGAGTATGCATTGGCGGTGAGAGATTTCAAGAATTTCTTCAAGAGACGAGGTCAACACGTTAGGCAACCCAACTATGACAAGAAACCATTGTCAAAGAATCGGTTTGTCAAGAACGAAAAAGGTGATAGGAATTGCTTTAGATGCGGTGATCCAAATCACTTCATTGGTGATTGTCCAAAGCCCGCTCGTGATAAGAACCACACGGCATTCGTTAGTGGCGCTTGGAGCGATAGCGGTGAAGATGATGATGACAACCCCAAAGAGGAGAAATGTCTTATGGCTCACACTTCTAAAGAGGTACATTCCGAAACCGAATATTATAGCAATGATAGTTCCACTTTAGATGATATTGAATTTGAAGGCAAATATGATAGCTTACACAAACTTAGTCTTAAATTCATAGAAAAGAATAAAACCTTAAAATCAACCAAAACTAAGCTTGAAAATGAGATCAATGAACTTAGGGAGAAATTGGCTAAACTTGAGAAAAACAAAGAGGTTGATTTAGGTTGCTTAAGTTGTGAGAAACTTGGATTAGAGAATGAAGATCTCAAGAGCACCTCCATTAAATTGGAAAAGTTCATGAAAGGTACTAGTGCTCTTGATGATATGTTAAACAAACAAGTTCATTCTAAGGAAAAACTTGGTCTAGGTTTTAACTCAAATGAAGCCTCAACTAGTGAACCAAAACAAGTCAGGTTTTCACAGAAAACACCCACCGGACGCGGTTCCACATTGTATGGCGTGGTTCCTTATCACTATGGAACCGCCGCCATAGATAAGGTACCGCGGCCAGAAGTTGATGTTTGTGAAAATTCTGAACTTTCTGAAAAATCTAAGTTAAATGAAAAACTAAAGCATCTTACTGTTAATAAGGTACAATTACCCATACTTGACGACAATGCTATTGGTAAGTTCTATAAGCCGTTGAGTAAACCTCTCATGGGTAATAGAAGTTTATCTAGACTATCCTCTACTCCACCTAGAGTACGGAATGAGTCTAAGCCTAGAAGTAGAACGACAACGCCTACAAGAGATAATCAAAACAACTCACGACCTAGAAGTAAAACTCCAACACCTAGAAGAAATAATAATAACTCTAAACCTAGATCAAACACACCTAGGAGAAGTAATGAACAACAAAATGGTTACATGAATTACTACCCTCCTCCATTTTGTTCTCCATGGGGAATCCCCTCCTCATTCATGCATCCCAACCTAATGCAAGGGATGTTTGGAACTAACAATTTTGGACCCATGAGATATTGGGGACCAAATGTTTGATCTTGTGTGTTGTTACCTAGATATGCTTGGGAATTGATTTGGAGCCCGATGAGTGGATTAAGGATAGTGGATGTTCTAAACACATGGCGGGTAATCGAAGTTTGTTCTCGCATTACAAAGCATATGATGGAGGTAACGTCACAATCGCTAGTAGTCTACGTGGTAATATCATTGGCAAAGGTACGGTTTCTCTTGACTCCATGACCATTGAAAATGTTGAGCACGTAGATAACTTAGGTTTTAACCTTTTTAGTATAGGTCAAATTTGTGATAATAAGTGTAAGGTCATCTTTTTGGAACATGACAGTGAAATCGTAAAAGATGGAAAAGTCATTGGAAAAGGTGTTAGAAAGCATGGGCTTTATGTCATGAAGGTTAATAAGAAGTCAAAAGACAACATATGTCTCGCGACTATAGATGATGGTTCTACTCTTTGGCATAGGAGATTAGGTCACGCTAATATGCGTTTAATTCAATCTTTAGTCTCTAAGGAGTTGGTAAGACACCTCCCCAAGATTAAGTTTGATAGTCACTTTTGTGATGCTTGCAAAGTTGGAAAGCAAGTTCACTCAAGTCACAAAGACAAGAACTTGGTTTCGACCTCTCGGTGCTTAGAGCTCCTACATATGGATCTCTTTGGACCTTCCGCCATACGGATTTATGGAGGTAACCTTTATACCCTAGTTATAGTTGATTACTATTCTAGATTCACTTGGACTAGATTTTTGGCATCTAAGAATGAAGCTTTCGATCACTTCGAAATCTTTAGTCGAAGAATTCAAAATCAACTAGGATGTTCAATTGTTTCTATTAGGACGGATCATGGTAGGGAATTTGATAATGAAGTGCAATTTGGTGCCTTTTGTGAAGCTCATGGTATTACCCATAACTTCTCGGCTCCTCGCACTCCACAATCAAATGGGGTAGTTGAAAGGAAGAATAGGACTCTCCAAGAGATGAGTAGGACGATGTTAAACGAGCAATCTTTGCCTCAAAAGTTTTGGTGCAATGTCGTGGACACATCGACTTATATTCTCAACCGAATTCTTATTCGACCTTTCCTAGGAAAGACCCCCTATGAGATTCTTAAAGGTAAGAAACCCTCATTAGAATACTTTAGGGTGTTTGGAAGCAGGTGCTTTATCCTCAACACCAAAGACTACCTTACCAAGTTTGACCCAAAGTCTTACGAAGGTATCCTTTTAGGTTATTCCCAAACTAGTAAAGCCTACATAGTCCTAAATAGAACCTCGGGGGTTATTGAAGAATCACTCAACGTAACCTTTGATGAAACTCCTCCTTCACCCAAGACACCACCATTGGTTGATGATGACTTGGATGAATTAGAAGTAGTTAAAGCCAAAGAGGTTAGAAAAATAGGAGTTGAAGACCTTAGTGTTGAAAAGGAAGTAAACATTAAGGAGTCTAGGGATCATACTATCAATAATGTCATTGGTGACTTAAATCAAAGGACCCTAAGATCTCAAGTCCAAAACCAAAGCAACTTCTTTTGTTTTGTCTCCTTGATTGAACCAAAGAATGTTAAAGAAGCTTTGACGGATGGGAGTTGGGTCATTGCGATGCAAGAAGAATTGAATCAATTCGTTGCCAATGATGTTTGGGAACTTGTTCCTCCACCTAGAAGTTCTACCATTATAGGAACCAAATGGGTATTTAGGAATAAGCTAGATGAGAATGGTGTTGTGTCTCGTAACAAGGCTAGACTTGTAGCTCAAGGCTATAATCAACAAGAAGGGATTGATTATGACGAGACATATGCACCGGTAGCTAGATTAGAATCTATTAGAATCCTTTTAGCCTACGCTTGTGCCTTAGATATTAAGCTTCAACAAATGGATGTAAAGAGTGCATTTCATAACGGTTTGATCAGTGAGGAGGTATATGTGGCTCAACCTCCCGGCTTCATTGATTTTGAGAAACCGGACCATGTTTACAAGCTTAAGAAAGCACTTTATGGACTCAAACAAGCACCCAAAGCTTGGTATGATAGACTTAAAGCGTTTCTTGTTAAACATGAGTATACCATGGGAATGGTAGACAATACACTCTTTACAAAGAAGAAAGGTTCTCACCTCATAATCGTACAAATATATGTTGATGACATTATATTTGGCTCAACTTGTCAAGAATTGTGTGATGACTTTGCCAAAATCATGCATGATGAGTTTGAAATGAGTATGATGGGAGAACTTAACTTCTTTCTAGGACTCCAAATTAAACAAATGGACGATGGTATTTTCTTTAGTCAATCTAAGTACGCTAAAGAAATGCTAAAGAAATTTGGATTAGAAGAATCTAGACCAATGAAGACCCCTATGGCCTCGGATACTAAACTCACCGTAGATGATGATTGTGAGTCGGTAGACAACACCAAATATAGAGGTATGATTGGTAGTTTGTTATACCTAACGGCAAGTCGACCGGATATCATGTTTAGTGTTTGCCTTTGTGCTCGCTTCCAAGAGGCTCCCAAAACCTCTCACTTTGAAGCGGTTAAGCGTATCTTCCGATACATTAAAGGCACTATACATTTAGGATTATGGTATCCTAAAGGAACCGGCGTAGAAACCATTGTCTATGCTGACTCGGATCATGCGGGAGACTATGTGGACCGGAAAAGCACTAGTGGAGTTTGTACCTTCATGGGTTGTTGTTTAACTTCTTGGTTCTCCAAGAAGCAAACCGCTCTTGCGATATCCACCACGGAAGCCGAGTATGTGAGTGCCGGAAAAGCATGCCAACAAGCTCTATGGATGAAGCAAGCGCTTGTTGATTACGGGATTTCTCTTGATGATGTTCCCATCATGTGCGATAATAAAGGCGCTATAGACCTAAGCAAGAATCCCGTGCAACATTCGCGAACCAAACACATAGAAATTAGACACCATTTCCTTAGGGATAATGTTCAAAAGGGGAACATTACTATTGAAAAGGTGCCCTCCGAGGACAACTTAGCCGATATCTTCACTAAGCCACTTAAGAGGGAACCTTTTAATTACTTGCGTCTAGGTCTAGGATTAATGGAACGTCTTCCTTAAATTCTTTTCTTCTTGTGTGTTTTCTTTTACCACTTTAAGTCCTTGAAAAATCTTCTCCTCTCCTTTTCAAAACTCTCAAAGTCTCGTTCGAAAATGGTTGAGAAATTCGTTTGACATTGTTAATTCAATCTAAAAACGATTTTTCATAGATTCTCGCTATTAATCTAGAGCTTACATAATTCATATGTATGATTCTCTCAAACATAGCAAGAACAAGATTGAATCATGGAGGATCATTGTGTCATGACTCAAGGTCTTGTCTTACACACCTCCTACATTGATTTCTTTTTATCCATGTATTTTGGTCAAATCTCTATTTGGTAAGTTTGCATATGTTTTCTTTGTCTATTTTTTCTTTTAAGCATATCCCTATGATAAGTTAGACTAGAAAAATAAGATTTGCTGAAAAATCTTCCTCTAAACACCAAACCCTGCTTCTGCAGGCGGTTCCATATGTGAACCGCGGTACCTTATTGATAAGGTACCGCCACCCTAGATAAGGAACCGCCTACAGTGGCCTTCCTTTTTCGGGTTTTTGTCTGAAACTCCAAATTTGCTCCAGCATTTTTGAGAATCTTTGTTTCAAACCCTTTGACCACCCCAAAAATACCCTAAGCCTTCCCTATTTAAACCATAAGCATTTTGCATTACTTCACATCCAAAATGTCTTATTCTCCAAATGAAAGCCTTGAATCTCCTCCATTTTCTCCAATTGCTTTCAATCCAAACCCACCCAAGAACACTCTTAATCACATTTCTCCTACCAAGAATGTTGATTGTGGAACTTCTTTTCTTCCACCACCACCCTTTAGTGTTCTTCCTCTTTCTTATGATAATGTCATGCACCATGGAACATATTGTCATTGTTGTCAATATCAACATCTTGCTATGGCACACATCTATGAGGAGTTGAGCTACATCAAGAGTCTCTTAATCAAGCCTCCTCTTCACTTTGATTATGAGATCTCCAACAAGCCACCACCACCACCCTCTGCTATTACCTTGTCTTTCATGTAAGCATTGATTGCTTATCCACAAGACACCAAATTCAAGCAAATCTTAGAATTCTAGAATAACTAGGATTAGATTTATGCTTTTGGCTTGTTTGTTTTTCCATACTTCTTTGTATGATGTTCTTTTAGTAACCTATCTTGGATCTTTGTCTTTGTGTTTTCTTCTCTTCTAATTTTTTTTGTGACCTATTGCTATATATTGTTGGTTGTTTCTTTTGTTCAACTAACCCTTCTATGTAGCTTGTCACCATATCTCGATTCCTCGGTGCCCCAAGCTAGGGGAGTAAGCACCAAGGGGGAGTCTTTGCAAAGTCCGTTTCTTCAACACCGGATTACGCAACCTTTTTGCTTCGACAAAGGGGGAGAAATGAATAAACTCGTCTTCGAAAATCTTGTTTTTGTGTGATTGAGTTTATGTATTGTCAGAATCAAAAAGGGGGAGATTGTTAATGCAATAATGACTAAAAACGTTACTTGCATTTTTCGGTCTCGCTTAGTTTTGATTACGACAATATGTAAAAACAAGCATTTACGAAAACAACGAAAAACGAATTCTTGAGTTCAAGTATTTTTCATTTTACCCATTTTCACTTAAGGTATGGATAAACAAGTACTAACCTTAATCAAGTGATCAAGTGATTTAATCTTTTCTTAAAACTCACTTTTTATTAAATGTGATAAATTTTTATTAAACTTTATTTTTAAGAAAATGTTTTATTAAATTAATTATTTGAAATTTGAAAATGGCATATTCTTATTTGATTAAGAATATCCTTTCAGGATATTTTTTATACCCAGATAAGACCTCCACCACTAAAGGAAAAAAAGGAGCGGAGTCTAGTCCGGCGGTACCTTAGCACCTAGGCGGTACCTTATCAATAAGGTACCGCGGGCTATGATAAGGTACCGCGGGCAGATATAGCCGTTGGCTCCTTTGTCCTTTAAATAGTGGACCATTCTCAGCTTTTCACCTCACCTCTTTTGCACATTTATTTCCAGATTCAAACCCCTTCTTTAATCACTCAAATCTTTGATCATTTGTTTGATTATTACTTGTTTAAGAAGTGAATCTTGTTCTTCCATCCCTTCCTCTCCAAGTGCAAAGAGAAGAACACTATCCTAGTGAAGTGTTGAGTCCACCACCAAAGATCCTTTGAAGATCTAATTTTATACACTTGTAGTTGTGTCATAGTTGTGAAGATCCAAGTAGTTGTGTTTATTTGGAAGTTGTGTATGTACTAAGTATAGTTGTGTAGATTGGTCCTAGCTACGATTAGGGCTCGACTTTTAGCTTAGAGTCAGAAATTGGTTAAGCGACGTGTACGGTTTTCTCCACCATAAGGAGCTTGTTGTGTAGTGAACTCTCGAGTAAGGAGTACTCGAGGAGTGGAGTAGGAACGAGGAGTGAGCTTCGTTGCCGAACCACTATAAATCCTTGGTGTTCGGTTTGATCTTTCTTTACCCTTAACTCTTTACATTCTTTATTCTTTATGCATATACATGTGTTAGTATTAGATTAGCTACACTATCATTCTTTATTCTTTGTGGATATATTTTTGTTAGTATTAGTTTAGCTACACTATCATTGTTCATATTGTGCATAAGAAGATTTCACATATTTCCTCAAGCCTAAGTTTTTGAAAAAGGATTTTTGGAAACCATATTTTAACAAATAAATATAAGAAACTATTCAACCCCTCCCCCCTTCTAGTTTCTACACATTTAATTACTAGGTTCATGAATTAAAAGAATGAATTAGAAGATTAAGGTCTAAAAGATTACCAATGTGTAATGCTTAAATGACTTAGAACACGAACACGAACCCGTGATCAAAACCAAAATCAACAAAGTTTTTCTCCCTTTTTCTTGTGTCAAAACCGGCGGCTACAAGGAGTGGTGGCTAGGGTTTTGTGATTTCTTGGAAAATGTGATAAATGAAAAGTGTGGTTAATTTCCCTGACATGTAAATTTGGTAAATGGGTCGGGCCAAAGGCCCTTCTTTCTTTTCTTTTTTTAGGTCGGCCATACAAGGCCTTTTACATGCTTTTTGATTGTCGTGTTTTAAATAATTATCGTATAGATTCGTGTTTTAGTTCCCGTTTTTTAATTCTTGTCATGTTTTAAGCATTATATGTAAATACTTATTAATAATATACGTAATACTTGTCGTAATTAATTAATATACGTAATACTTGAATTAAATGTTCATGATTCGTGTCGTATATTAATAAATATTAAAGTTTTAATTTAATCGGGTTTTCATGCATTTAATGTTCATGAGTATTTTATAGCGGGTTTTACAGTAAGTATGTGACTGGAGTGGTAATCTGACTATTGAATATTAGAGTAAATGTGTGTGTACAAATTAATAATAAATATGAGTAAGTATTTATGCCCAAGTTAAATCCAACCTCGAAGTCGTGTCTCATCGATAGGCTTGGGCACTATACACGAGGAAATATATTGTCCTTAATTCCCTAGATTTTGCGGCTTTGGTAGTGCACTTAATCCGGACCGCTGGATAAAGGCTTGATACCGAGGGTATTTGCGCCCTTGTCGTTTTATCTTTCCTAGTGCGATCGTGATTCGGACTTAGCCATTAGCCTGAGAGTAATTCCGGAGCCAAGCTCCGCATCCATGCGCGAACATGACCTCCCCCCCCCCCCCCCCCCCCAGTGCTTATTTATTAGGACTACTCTAATGACACGACACTCATCATTCTGCTAGTATTTGAAACTCATTATTTTCTATATCCGAGTGTCACTGGGCCCTGATATGTGATTTGATCCGTTCAAATTGACTTGTGGGCCAAACGAGAGTCCATCAGGCCCATTTCGGGGAGTGTGTGGTTTTGCCTTCACTTCTACATGTCCTCTTCTTTCTATTATATAGTTCAATACTAAAGTTTAAAAAAGTGCCATTTCCAAACAACAAATTATAGTAAGTTGAAAAATGAAAGCTTATTATTCCAATGAAAGCAAACATAGTCAATCAAGTTAATTTCCAAATTAAAGCGAACATAGTCAAAAACATTAATTAACTTAGCAAAAGTTCATGCTTTAAATAGTATAATGTCAATAAATCTAACACAAGAGTCTCGTCCTCTCACTGATCCAACTCTCTGTTAGCCCATACGACGTATTAGTTAGAATAATGTTTGTCCATCTCTTTCTCGGTCAAACGAAACAAAGCCTTCACATGACCTTTTCCTACTTCTGCCACTTCCACCCCGATTACGTAAAAGAAAACCTGAGTGTCCGCAGGGGTTATCAGTATCATCTTTTTAATTCGGATCTTCTTCCCAAACCAAATTTTCACTAGCTTTTATGCCTAAGTTTTCCCTTTTGAAACCTCGCACATCAACTTGGATTTCAAGTCCCCGCACGTAGCTGCTTCATTTGGGGATCTTCTTCTACTAATAAACTCTTCCACGATAGAGTACAATGTGTCATGTGTAAAAAAAGAAGCAATCAGTTTCTTTCGTATCTTAATAACTTAAATATAACATACAAAAAATATATGCTACGCACCACTTAAAAAACTCCATTTGTGACCCTTCAATGTAGATCTGATACTCAAGAATTGGCATGGGAGGCCAATTAGTTTGGTAGTAACGGACTTTCTTTCATATGTTACATAAAAAAAAATTATTTACCATTAAATCAAAACTAAGGGAAAGCAACAAAATATAAAAAAACGTCGCATAACGGGTCTAATACAAAACCAAAATTTCGAATATCTGAACTTTAAACATACATCCAAATTTTTGGATATATAATTGAAAATTCTAACTAAAATAACGAGTCTAACTAATGTGAAAATATTTGGATTCAAATTTTGGATATCCAAAATTTTTGATATTTGAATTGAAAAAGGTTAACTTAAATTTTGGAAATCTGAATAAAATCTTTTTTATATCTAAATTTAAAAAACTTTTTTTGGGAGTTTGTTTTTAGTCAAAAACCGAGTTAAAACTATTTATACCTGTAAAAAATTTCATATGCACTTGATGACTTAATATTCTCGATCCGCCTATGTCAAAACATATTTGGTTAATATTTGTTAGTTTCTTAATTTGTATGCATCATGTCACAATTACCTCACTTTTCGATTATTTTTTTATGGTTCAAGAATTAATGTTTAAAAAAGTACCATTTGCAAACAACAAATGACAGTAAGTTAAAAACTAAAAGCATATTATCCCAATGAAAGCAAATATAGTCAATCAAATTAATTAACTTAACAAAGTTTCATGCTTGAAATAGTATAATCTCAATAAAATAGCTCATTAGTCTCTTCTCTTACTAATCCAACTTTCTATTAACCCATACCACCTAGTAGTTAGAATAATATTTTTCCATCTCTTTCTCGATCAAAAGAAACAAAGCCTTTATATGACCTTTTCATGCTACCGCCACTTACACCCCGACCGAGTCAAAGAAAACTTAGGTGTCCGTAAGGGCTACTAGAAACATCTTTTTAATTCAGATATTCTCCCCAAACCACCCCGTTGATTCACCATTTATCATAAGACTTTTATGTCTAGGTTTCCCCTCCCGAAACCTCGCACATCAGCCAAGATTTCGAGTCTCCGGCTCGAGAATCGACGACCCAAGCACGTAGCTTCATTTCGGGATCTTCTTCTGCTAATAAACTCTTCCACGATAGAGTAAAATGTGTCATCTGTATAAAAAGCGGTCAATTTCTTTCATATCTTAATAACTTAAATATAAGATACAAAAAATAATATGCTACACACCACCAAAAAGACTCCACTTGTGACCCTTCACGTAGATATGGTAGTCAAAAATTAGCATGAGAGGCCAACTGGTCTGGTAATAACAACCTTTCTAATCAATGCAACAGCCATTTGAACCTACATTATTATATAATAGTTGTTGTTAAGCCATGTTGATACACTCAAGTTCATAAACAAAATGATGAAGAACGTAACTAAAATAACGAGTCTAACTAATTTGCAAATATCTGGATCCAAATTTTGGATATCCAAAATTTTGAATATCTAGAATTATTTGGATATATGAATTTAATGAACTTTTTGTTTGAGTTTTGGTTTTAGTCAAAATCGTATGATACCCCATATACTCACTTCTAGTTATAACTATTTATACTCGTAAAAAAATCATGTGCACTTGATGATTTAATATTCTTGATCCGGCTGTGTCCAACATATTTGGTTAATATTAATTATTTTCTTAATTCATATGCATTATGTCACAATTACCTCAAACCATCATGTTGATTCATATGCATCATGTCACAATTAACTTAACATAAGTTCATGCTTAAAATAGTGTAATCTCAATAAATTTAACCCAGGAGTCTCGTTCTCTCACTGATCCAACTCTCTATTAGCTCATACGACCCAGTAGTTAGAATAATGTTTTTCCATCTCTTTCTCAGTAAAAAAACAAAGCCTTCACATGACCTTTTTCTGCTTCCACCACTTCCACCCCGATTGGGTCAAAGAAGACCCGAGTGTCCATAGGAGCTATCGTAATCATCTTTTTAATTCAGATATTCTCTCCAAACTATCTTGTTGATTCACCATTTATCATAAGCATCTTTTCACTCACTTTTATTTCCAGGTTTTTCCTACCGAAACCTCGCACATCCACCAGGATTTCGAATCCCCGAGTCGAGAATCTGCGACCCAAGCACGTAGCTGCTTCATTTCGGGACTTCTTATGCTAATAAAATCTTCCACAGTTGAGTACAATGTGTCATCCGCTAATATAACGTTTTGTTTGAGTTTGGGTTTAGTCAAAAACAATATGATACCTCCATATACTCACTTTTAGCTTAAACAATTTATACTCGTAAAAAAATTCATATGCACTTTATGATTTAATATTCCCGATCCGCATGTGTTTAATATATTTAGTTAATATTTGTTATTTTCTTAGTTCGTATGCATTATATTACAATTACCTCACCTCATATTTTTTTCTCGCCCTCATAATTTGATATAGACTTAAACAGCGATATATTTGTATAGAACAAGCATTGTGAATCCCAAAAATGATATTGACGTATTAGAATCGACCTTTGTGACAAAAATACACATATACGTAGGGATGAGCTCGGTACCGGTCCCGTCCCGAACCCGTCCCGAATTAGTGGTACCGATTATTTCCCGAGCATAAATTTATGGTACCGGTACCGTACCGAACGGGATTCGGGTATCGGTACCGGTACGGGAATCGGTACCGGTACCGGGAAATCGGGATTTTCCCGTTCTTTTTCGGGAATTTCCCGATTTGGTACCGGTCCCGTCCCGAATTAGTGGTCCCGAATTTTTTTTCACCTTATTTCGTAGTCCCGGTACCGTACCGAACGGGATTCGGGTATCGGGAATCGGTACGGTTCCGGGAACGGTTCGGGTTCAATTCGGGATTCGGGTCCAAATGCTCATCCCTACATATACGTATTCCGTAAATAGAAGACACACATAATGATAGAAGAAGATACACATGGTTTATATAACGACTTATGTGGTTGCATTCTCATTATATACCATAGTTGGATATATGCTATGTTTAGGTAAATCGACCGCCGTTTTCAAAAGTTGACGAGGTGAGCGACCGCTCAAAGCCCCAATAACCTCAAAATTTATCTCAACGGCAACTATTTATGCAATGGGTATCACATATTTTGCTCGTATAAAAAAAATAATTACGTGAGAAAATATCTTCAATGGTCAGTTATATGTCAAACGTTTATATAGTTATTTTACATTATATTTTGAAAGGGTCTACTTTTCAAGACATTAAGACTTATCTTTTAATAAGATTGTTAGTCAATGCGGAAAACTTTTTCTAATTAAATAAAGTAGTTTGACTACTTTTGTAACTTTTTATCCACTCACTTTCGTAAGGGTTTATCAACTCTTCATATAATTTTATCTATCTCTTAGTATCAGAGACGGAGCCAGTGGGGGGCTGGAGGGTGCTCTCCCCCCCCCCCCCCCCCCCCCCCCAACCCAGCTCTGGCGGACCTACTGTATGACCAGTTAGTTCTAAGAAAAAAGCTTGCAGATTGAAGCGTTTTGATGTATGTGTGAAATATATATTTTTGTTTTAATGGTGTTTGTGAGGTGAAGAAGATAACCCAGTTGTACTTGATATATTTTTAAATGATGTACTAGTGATGTACTTATTCCTATTAAAAGTTTTAATTTTAACCCCTATAATTCCTAATTTATTACTTTTGAACCGTCATTATAGAAAAACCACAATATATTTAAACATTTTCTAACCTTTTATCTAGCTCTCAAAACAAAATTTTATTGTTGTTATCGAAATTTTTTCGAGCCCCTAATGTAAATTCCTGACTCCGTCCCTGGTTAATATTTATTTCAATTGCCGTTTAGAGAAAAAAAATCATGCATGGCCAGGTTCTCCTTCAATAAGATACATGCTTTTAACACTAGGAGTTAAGAGTTAGGACTAGTAGGTATGACATGCACATCTAATTTTAACAATATGGTACTTGGAAGTATGTTGTCAAGGTGATTAACGTTATTAAAACTTTACAATGCCAACAACTTTAGTAATGACAAGGATTCATGTATTGTATAATAGTTACCGAGACAAAACTGGTCATCAAGTATAAAAAGTTACTAAATATCTACTAGCCGTCTAATAGTGTTTCATTATTTGGATTTTGGAAGAAAAAAGGTAAAAATAAAATAGATAGAAACAGTAAACGTTAATAATTCTAATAAAATATGTCCCCATGATCCTGCCGTTAATGGTGGTTATTGGTCGTTGGTTTTACTCTCAACGCATATGACATTTTTGTCCCTTTTATATACGTATCTTTTTATTTTGTTTTTTTTCAGAATTGTATTTAATTCGATTAAAGAGTATGATGTGAAATTTCTTTGGATTTTCATGCATAGATTCATTTTTAAATTACTTTTAATAAATCCTTTTGAGAGTGAGATTTCACCCACCGAATCTTTTTGCTCACTTTCTTTCAATAAAAAATTTAACTTTATTTGTTCATAACTTCATGTTTGTCGGCAAATAAATATTATTTTCAACCTTTTTTAAGTCGTTATGGTATTTTTTTTTATATTTTTTGTATAAATAACATAATATTGTATTGTACTCCAAAATGCAACAACTTTCTTGTAGTTGTATTCACGTAGGACATATATGTGATAATTTTATGCATTGAAGATTAAGGTAAACGTAATAAATAATTAGAGGCCTCTAGAAAATGTTCAACTTGAACTAAATTATAATAAGTTCATGATAAGTTATAGTTTAAATTAGAATACAAATATTAGTGAATTATTTTGAGTTAACAAATGATAATGAACCGACACACAATTTTTAAATTTCTTGAATGAAACATCTCAAAATTGTAGGATCATGTCTAAATAGGCCATAAATCCGCAATTGATTTGTGCATACATCAAGCGAGATAAATTTTCCACATTACTCCTTCACAAGCAAAGTCATATATACTGACTTTACACAGTTTGCTTTGTAAGCAATTTACTATAAATAATCACACTCATATGACATTAACAAGACATTTTACATGGCATCTGACTTGGAACATTTTGTACAAGGTTTTCACATGATTTTTAAAGGTCTTACATAATAACGATGAAAAGTCATTTTACATTTATAAATTACAATAAATCGCATATAAATTTTAATTATATGAGAGACTCTTATTTCTAACATATAACGTATTTAAATGTAAATATTAAAAAAATAAAATTTCTTATTTAAATAGAGGCTCTATATTGCACATTATTTGAGCCATCTTGATGTTGTAATATATATTACATTATTTTTAACCTTTAATCTATTTAGTATTTGGCATTCTTTACGAGATTATAATCTTGTTAAAGGTGATACTGTATATCTTTCCTTACTAAGCATTTTCTAATATTTGTGATTTGTTTCATATATTAATGACGACGAATAAGGCATGCATGATTGTAGTTTATGACGTGCTTATTTATGTGAACCATTTTTAAAGAGTATCATTACTTTTTCACTGCAACTATTTCCTAGAATAATGTGGCATGTTGATTGGGTAAGAAACGTGGTTAACGTTTAAACAAAAAAACCTTAACTCTTAAGGGGTAATAAACGTTAAGAATATGGTGACCTAATTATTAGTCGATGATACAATTTTGAAGTAAGCAAGCTACTTATTTGTCACTAGTTCTACTACTATACGCTATTTGGAAAAATATAATTTGTCATTAGTGCTACTACACTATATATATATGTTTGAAAAATATGTTACGTGATTTAATATAGCCAATATAAACTTATAAGCAACATGATAATTGTATTATTTCTTTAGTTATTACGAAAGTGATATTTCTTCATTTCATGTGGACGCTTATGCAAACAACAAGGCTCCTTGTTTTAATACGTACCGTGAACTTTCAACATTTTAAAATTCCAAAATTAAGCTTTTTGTCTTAATCGAAAACAATGCGCTTAGTTTAAATATCCATAATTATCGGATATTTCAAATAATTGTATCTTAATAAAATTGTGCGAAAGATAAAAAAAAGGTAGTCGAATTGAAGATGGGGTAATTTTGAATGGGTAAAAGTTACAAATGTTATACCTACTATCTATTTTGACTTTTTACGAATTTTTTATGTGTCATATACATATTCAAACCTAAGAGCACAAGGTGCACTCGGTTCAAGGCATGGGAAAACATCAAAAATTTCGTACGGTATGATCAATGTTGGCTAAATGATCCCACCAAACCACAAACTTCATAACGCCAAAAAACACCCTCCTTGGTTGGCTTGAGCCATGTGAAATTTTTTTTGAAGAACCGGTACGGTTCTCGCGTTTTCGCGCGAAAACGTGCGTCGTGCCCTAGGCGCGAGACACGAAAACACGATTTCGGGTGTGGTTTGTGGCTTTTTCCCGTCACGTTTTCTCACGGCGCGAGCCATTCCCCTCCCGTACCATGTGCTCTAACTACTAAATTACCTACTGATATGGGTGGACCTATATAAAAGTTGAGTATAATACGGGTTATATCTTATTTTAAAATATAATTTTTTTTTTAAATATGCATTTCATAGACATATGCAACACCTCTTTTACCTTAATGTAAAACAACTAGTATAATATTAATTATTATTAAAAAAAAAATTGTGTAACAATCTGTTATATGTTAAACGCATCGAGCCTTCAAGGGTTACAATATTTGAAGTACCTTAACATAAGTTTGTTTTAAAAGAGCTCCAGATAGTTTCAATTTTATTTCTTTAAGTAAAATTTGTTTTTCACTTGTCATGAAAGTGACTTTTTCATGTTGTTTCACGTTTTCATTTTAATTGACTTTTACACACAGTTTAACATACATGTTTGCCCGTGTTTCTTTTATATATCGCGTAAAACTACGGAATTGGTAGGTAGTTTATAAAATTTCTTGATTTAAGCTTTTAGTCTCATTTATTAGAAACATAAAAATTATGTTTAGCGCACAAGCTTACGAGAGCTTATAAAAACACAGTTTATTGTTTTTAAAAAATCTAAAATACTCTTAAAATAAAGTATGGTTTAATTGATATAACTTGTAATAATATATAAAATAAAATTAAAATAAATTATTAAATAAAATACGCTACAACCTCTGCTCTAATAACATGCTCCAATAATTCTTTCAGCAATCTAATTCAGCTTCTGCCAATATTACGAAACATACCTCAAGCAAACTTTGTAGTCAATGCAGACTTTTAGGTGTCTATTTTTTTCGTAAATAATTAGTATTTTTTATTTTGAGACACGTATCTATATTATCTTATAAAGTATTTAAGATTTTTCTAAATAAAAAGGCTTAAAATTAAGAGATTTTTACTAGCCTTGTATGAAAATACTTGTTTTCAATTTCAAATTGTAACTGCTAACATTAATTTTTGTATTCAATTATTAGTAAAGTTGTAAATTAAGATAGACATTGAAACAACTTATTATAAAAGCTAATATTGTAACATCTCATTGTAATAGAGATATAAAATAAAAAATGCATATGATCACGGATATTATATAATAAAAAAATTTGGTAAAAACAAATTTTCCCATCAGATTTTTCGTGATAGTGATTCGACGACGAACATTCTGTATAATAGAAAATCGTTAAACATCATTCGCCTCAAAACTCGATCATGCTATATAATAAAGTGAGATATATATAAACCAATTACATCACTTTTTATTTATTTGACATCATGTTTTTCTGGCTTATCACTCTTTCCGTAAAATATAATACCATATAATTTTTAGTGTTATAACATACATGATATTACTTTTTCCTTGTGACACCAAAAATGGTGCTAATAGATACACATGAAAAGCATTTGCATACACGCATTGACGGAACCAAGACACAATTACAATTTGTGCGTTTAATAAAAATTATAAAAAGGTTATGCATTTACAAAATTCAAAATTTTTTAAAAAAATAAAAAAAAATGGAGCAAAATTTTGTGAATGTCTCCAAACCCTTTTGTTCCGTCTATCATACAAGTACAATTTTGATCTTACAAAATACGAATACTTATAGTATTAAATGCTGTAGACAAACATATAGATATGAATACGACTAGTCAAACCATACCTCTACTATTTACCAAAAATGCCAAAACGTGTTAATTTGTTTGTAACGAAAAAGGCTACATATATTTAAAAGTGTTGTTTGTCTGACGACCACAACTACAAACACATCTTCTTAACATATTTTAAGCGTTTATAATCTTCTATTCAATATCACGATAGTACTATTCTTTTATACTAGAACGGTACATGCGCAATGCGACAACGATTATTTAATAACAAATTTTGAGACTACAAATATTAATTTTTTATTCATTGTAAATTTATAAAAAATCAAATTAAAAAACCTAGACTAAAAGTTAATAAAAATATATCAAAATGGATTTCGGATTAAAAAGCACAAAATTTTAAAAAATATAGTGAAATTATATTATAAAAATAATAAATAAATAAATAGATTTTTCAATTTAAAAGAAAAAATGTTATTTTAAAAGGTTGTTATAAAAGTTTGTTAAAAAAAGTTGTATGAAAAGATTATAATATATAATGTTGATGAAGATATCACCAAACTTGCTTTAATTAGTAGATAAAAAAGTCTGAATTTTCAGTCTTACTATTTTAAGAAGGTCCATAAAAATTACTTATTCACACGATGCTGTAATACGTACACATTTGGTCAACAGAAGTATGATATATGTTCTAGTATAATAATCCATCGAAATATGTTCATTCGAATCGTGCATGTGAGTGCGTGCCCAAAATCACTCCTAAATTTAGGATTCGGTTGAAGAAAATATTGTTACTTGTCATTTTAAGAAAGTTGTCATGATGATATACATGCTATACTTATGGTAATATTACATACGTTCTAATTATTTACATTTGACTTTTTAAAGTTTTTCTTTTAATTATTTTTATGTTTATTATAAAATAATTGGTTCAATATATATGAATATACAGATATAGTTTTAAATGTATTTTTTATTGATATAACTTTTATCAAATACTCTGTATTGTATAACAAAAAAAAACATGTTAAAGTTGCGAAAAAAAGACACTGAAAGTAAAAAATTAACAGTTATTTTCGAACGAAAATTGTTTGTGTAAAAAGATTTTTTGGTCAGAAAAATGATTTGTATGCCTAAGTTGTATGCCTATAAATAAACCTACTAATATGATTGGTTGAATTTAAATTTTGATTGGTTAATATTAGGAGAGAGAATGGGTGCTTAACATTTGTCTAAATATGTATGGTATAGGTCTATTTGTAAGTCTATTATGTAAGCCTAAATATCATAACTCTTTTAGTCAGATATTAGTGTTGGAACTCGTGTAATAGGGTAGGTATAAAGATCGTACTACAAACTAGAGGATCTAAATGAAACAATGAAGTTTTAAATTTTTAATAACATCAGGCTACAAATCAAATGTAAAGTTTGAAATGCTGGATTTATTGGTTATTCTGTTAAGATAAAGGAAAGTAAAGAACGCATAACATGTGTATGTATATTTTTATTTATACAACAATAAAAAGAAACTCCAATTAACATACTTAACAACCGAATCATTTTATTTATCAATCAATAAAATCTCAGCATGAACACGTGTGTAAAGAGTTTTGTTTTATAAATTAAAAACTCATGGTGTGAAAATGCTTGAGTCAAATGATTGTAATTTCAAATCTCGAGACGTGCATAGCGTAATGAAACCAACATAGTAATTAAATGAGTCATTAGTAATTTAGTGTTTTCTTGTATTGTTTGGTTAAATCGTGACTTGATCGTGTGATCGGATTTTGGTTTTGAGCGAAAAACATGATTAAATCGTTAGTTAAATCAATTGAATCGTGGTCTAATAGCTCAATTAAGCCAATTAAAAAACCAGTTTTGAAAATCAACAAGTGATGCGTTCAAAAACTTGATACAAACGACAAAATTTCATTCCATTGCAATAAGTTACAGCATTACAACTTGTGTTCGTATATAACGAACACTACTACTACGTCCTCTTTCTTTGCAAAGAAATTTATTTTATTTTGCGATTTATATACTTGTTGAAAATGATAAGTGGATATGCCACTTACAACTGGGTCGAGTGACTGTTTGGGTACAGTATGGGCCGCTGATATCGGGCTTATACTACAACATCAAATCATAGAGCATCCATGATTAACAAAACAAAAAGTCAAAAACAATAATCATCCAACAGTAGCGAATTTGAATTGAAAACCCCACATATGTTGACTGTATGTATGTTTTTATAAATGCATACATTGTATTTAGACTGGTGAGAGTAGGGTGAAACCCACTCACCGCCACCTTAGTTTTTTAACAAACCCACCCAAACTCACCCACGAGGGTAATGACACTCACCCAAACTCACTCACACTCACTTTTCATACCTATTTTTTTATTATTTAAATACACATCACTCACAAAAAACACCCAAAATTAAACCTAACCTAAAAAATAAAAAACATTTGGACCCACATGTATAAAACTCGTTGGGGTGAGTTTGACTATGTTTTTTTGTTGCCTGAAAACAACTCGCACGCGGGTTTAAAGGGATGGGGTGGGAGCTGCGCGTGGCTTTGACCAACCCACGAGTGTGTTAAGTCCCACTTCCACCAGCCTTAGTAACAAATGTTATACAAGAGAACAAAATACACAAAGACAAAAAAGACCAAACCTAAAAGGCTAAACATGTTAAAAAAAAAAAAAAAAAAAAAAAAAAAAAAAAAAAAAAAAAAAAAGGCTAAACGCCACAACAAAACAATAAGCCACAAGACCAAACAAATCACATACATAATTCTTCCAATAAGACACAAGACAAGACATGTTAACTGCATGCATGCAGGGGAGGAGCTAGCAGAATGATTAACGGATGCTGACGGTGACGGACGTTGGAAATTTTAATTTGCGGTGAAAAGAAAATTGACGATAGAAAAGCGAAAGTATTAGAATCCGAATAAAAAGTTGAGTATTATAACTTAAAAGTTAACAATTTTTAGGTTTTACAGTGTTAAATATTGAAATTCAATGTGTGGACTGGGAGGCAATTTGAAATTCGAGTGGGGAGCATTTTAAAAAAACGCTCAAATTTAAAGAAAAAATACATTAAAATCTCGTCTTTTTGGTCGAGCTATGAGAGGCGCCACCACCCCGACCCTATAATGTATGTCCGCTCCTGGATGCTGAGTCTACTACGTATTACTTTTGATCTCCTTAACGCTATAACGTGTTGCGTTATTCATGGCCAACCTCCCTTTAACTAAAAATTCTAGCATCACCCATACATGTTATTTACCATAAATATATTTATCTGGGGCACTATTTGTTTAGTCATTTTATGCGCAAGTAGTTACACGAAACCTTGTAGTTTACACATACTTTTTTTTTTTCGAACAGCGATTTTCATTACACATACTCTTGTATTATTACTTCATGTAAGAAACAACGAAACTCGTAACGGAACTCATAAGAAACAAGTCAACAACGCATATCTGAATTCTGATGATGCCTGAAAGTTCAAACTGTAAAAAGGTTTTTTTCCATGCTTAATGATTTGCATAAAAACAGTTTTCAGCGAGGAAAATTTGAACATATCCGTACGGAGTCGGTAAATACCACAATTTTGACTCATTTGTGTCTACATCAATCGATTATTGATTTAGATTTATATTTCTCTCTGCAAGTAAATTTGTTAATGTAAATTAGCCCCGGTGTGTTCAACCATACATTACTATAAGTCATCTTCACCAAGACAACATTTATAAAAACAGATCCTTACTCAACCCGACAAGACTCAGTTTTCCCATACTATGTAGATAGCTACTTGACTCGGATCAAGTGACCAAATATATACGACAGCAGGCGAGTTTTGCATGCCCAGACTAATCTTACATGTTGTCATGCGAGTCAAGTGTGTTTGTCTGGCGCGGTCCACTGACAAAACAATAATAACATTGCAAATTCTCAAGAAAGACGAAGTTTAAACAGGTTTAAAAATGAAAACAATAATATACAAACTCAAAACCTGTATAAGAATCCATTCCATACACTTCTAACCTAAGTAAACTTCACAAAATATACATATTATCACCAAACGAACTTCCAAAATAATCTGGAAACCTTTTCTGTATGTTCATCATCTGAGAATTATTGGTCACAAAGTTGAATCAATTTCGAGAAAAAATGATGGGACATATAGGCAGATCACCTCCAAACAGTCTCATTTGCATCTGTAAATATAGCATTGTGATGCTCTATTAAGCATTGCAAAACCTCTATGGCACTGAAGTCGATCGGCGTGCCATCATCCAAGGGGATGGCCGAGGATGCATCCATGTCTTCGTCCTCGTCTAAATATCAAACAAAAATGTCAGTTCTCTCTCGAATCACATATATACATGTTGGCAACTTTTTGTAGTAGAGGTAATGGGTTAAAACAGGCAGAAATTGCTACTTTATGGCCTTATGGGTACATGCCAACTCGGGTAGGGACAGCCCTGCCTACAAACATTTTTTTGTGTTCTCGTTCTATTAACTTTATAACAGCTTGTCTTTAGACAAAAAATTTCACTAGATTCACACAATTTCATTCTATCTATTTTTCTTTTTTTTATTTTAATTTTCCTTTTTGACTCGTCAGACTAGCCATCTCAACTTAACAGACTTCCATTCTCACTAAATTCTTGACTGAATACAATCAAACATAGTACATCCTGAATGAAAACTTCAAACTTGTTGGACCTCGCATCCATATTTTGAAAATTATCCTACTGAAAGTGGGAAATCAATGTTAAGTTTGCAGCCTCAAAAGTCAGACATGAACTCTTTTTGATACAAACGCACACTAACATATACAAATACCATGGTTAAAGAGTTTAGACGAAGGAATATATGCACTCAAACACAAACCTGCAAGCATATCCCATTCATTATAGTTCTGTACAGGATCAACATTTGTGTTGGACTGGGGTTTTGATGGCTGGTTCCAGAACTGTTTATAAGTTTCTGGTCTCTGTCCCTTCTGCCACATAATGATAGGTGCCATTTCCATAGCAAGGCTACCAGCATCCATCTGCAGAAAGCAAGCAAGCAGCCACATAGAACGTCAACTCATTAGGAATGCTGAAACTGGTGTGCGATATTAAAAATATATATAAGAGCATTGAGTCTACAGTTGCATAAAGAAACTGAGGTTTAAATATAAAATGATGATATTGTTCAAACCCTCTTCTCAAAGAAAGAAGTGATCAGTATGCAATAAAAATAACAATTTTGCAATTAAGTTTAGTCAATATTTAGTTAGGGCAGGCTAAAATGATATTATAACCCAAATAAGTAAAGACAAGTATGAGTAGGCTGAAAAAAGGCACATGTATGAAAGACGTGCATTCGTAGTATACATGTGTATCCGTGTGTGGTGAGCGTGTGTGCGCTACCAAGCATATAGAAGAAAGGGCATACAAGAATTTGTTATAAAGGATGCATAAACTACATGACACAAAAATATATAATTAATGGAATTAAAATATATCATTATGAAGAGTGGGAGATCCTAATGTAGAGAAAAATCGCACAAATTCAAGCAACAGTAAATGATCCGGAGAAAGCATTAACAGAAAAGATACAGAATTATAAAACCTGAATTCTATACTAGCAGTTAGTTACAGTATGTGGGCTCAATCTCTAACTACCAGTAGTAACCACAGAGTTTTCCTTCTCGTTAACAACCTATTTTTACTTCAGAAAAATGTTATAGTTAAATAGTCTATGAACGGAGATGGGGGTTTCTTGTCAGCTTATAGGGAAGTTATATAATAGCAACATTTCAAGAAAGCATGTACTTAAGAAAAATTATAATATTTTAGCATTACTATGTATATATGAGATAGAGAGAGAGATTGCCTTGTTAAGAAGTGATTTCTGACTAACACGAAGCAATAATGCAGTAACGAGTTCCAGTGTCATGTAATTGACCGTGGGAAGCTTCTTTAATATATTTCTCATCAGTGGTATGCTGGAACGGACACCTCGGATTTCATTATGTAGATCTATAGTGATTAATGGCTGTGGAAGGCTAGCCAGGTAACATTTGACAAGAGCAGCTACATCGATTGGGTTCACGCCTTCAGGTAGTGGTGCATTCAAGTCTATAAGACAAGAAAGTAAGGGAGTCAGTTAATAAAAACAGATGAAACTCTGAAGAAAATTGGATCGCAATTAGTACCTTGGTTGTATAATGATACCAGTTGCTGGATGGCCTTCTTATTTCCTTCAGACTTGAATAAATCAGGAGAGTTCAGTCCTAAAGAAACAAACCTCCGGAAGTCATTAACAGAAGATGTTACAGAAATTCAAATAGATTCTTATTTCCTTCAGACTTGTATATATATGTCAGTTAAATCTTTTAGTTTAACCACTTTGACACGCGAAAGATTAAACATAACCTATTTAAAGGTTAAATAAACCATGTGTAAATTATCAACAAGATCATTTGAAAGCTTTTCCTACTCTAGTTTAGTTTCTTAAATTATCAAAATTCTAACACCCAATACTATTCCACCTTTATATATATGTCTAAAAATGCCACCTCTAATCATACCTGATAATACGAGAAAATCAGCACATTTGACCAAAAGGAAAGGTACTGGCTTGGTGGAGTCTTGGCGCTGCACTGTAACCTCTAATGGCACACCAAACACTGAAGCAAACAATTGGAGGCTTTAGCTACAAATAAAATTGATCAAGTTGAAATGTGGATCACATTTCTTTCGGGTTTATATGCCAGTTAAAACAAAAAGGATACTTACCATCAGTGCTTGCAACACCCTGCCAAATTAAAGAAAAATTGTAGTCAATATATGTTATTTTACTTATATAAAAGGGGAATGTCATAAGAAACAAATACCTTTTGCCACCGTTCAATATCAGTCAATAGAGTTTTGCTCTTCTGGGCAGTTTTCTTTGCCACCTGGAGAGAAGTTATTATCTCGGAAAGTCAGAGATGCCGGCGATTAGGTTAACCCATACATAAATTACGCAGCATAAAACAAATATCTAAATGTATTTAAATGATTAAGGTACCACAGTAAGCATAGGAACTTTCAAGTAAAGGCGAACTCCATTGCTCCAATTATACAACCTATTGCCAAGTCTGCAACTATGAAACTGTTTACCGCAATCCTAACTCTCTCTAATAAGTTTTATGAATAGCTATACAAAACCTCAATTTTAATGAAATAGACTTCTCGTGACATGATATCCAATTGGCTATTACTGGTACTGATATTTAAGAGCCATAAACAAAGCTTCAACTTTTTTAGGTGTTCCAATTAAGAGTGATTTTGACAGATAAGTTTGAATAACTTTTTAAGTTAAGAACTTGCCGTAATGGGAATGTGGAAAACAAAAAGTGAACTACAAAAATGATATGAAAGGTTTGACCTTTAAAACTCCAAAAACGATTGCAGATAACAAGATAAGGATCCATATAAATATTGGCATTGACACCGATATCATATACTGTATCTAACATGGCTTGCTTTACTTTTGTCGTACCAGCGGCTCAGAGTTCAAACAGCATCGATGGCTTGACTTATAACTGACAATTGATGGTAACTCTGTATGTAGCTCAAGTTTAAGAAATTCTATGGGAGCAAACATATTTATTTGTATGATCATAACTAGGACCATCAAAACAACCAAGACACTAGAAAATTGAAAGTTTAGTGGTTCAAACAACTCAATTTAAGTGGCCGATTTGATAGTCGAGGCCCCAATTTTGGCACAACATTATAATTCATGATATCAAATATTTCCAATCATATACGGAATCATTCAAGTCCAAACCAGTAATTCACATTCAGAAGTCTGAACAATACATCTCATTTAAGTACTGCTTGTATAATTAAGATTCTGAATTTTCAATACATCTTGTATTTTATTCTACGAGTAGCGAAAAAAACTTTCAGTGTTTTTTTGTAATGTTAGACTAGTACAGTTACTTTGTCTATATATCTTCAGTAATTCAGTTCGGTCATGATCTGCAAGACTGCAAATCATTAATTTCAGAGCAGTTCAATTTAAGTTCCTATTTCCATGTTTGTTGGCCCTAGCTAATGGTCGCCCTGAAACTTTCTATTTAGTTTTTTAGTTCAGCGCGTGCAACAGCCATAAGGTATCTCCAACAGCTTTATAATTCATATATACATATAGATAAACCATATATTTAAACCAAGCAATTTATCCGGACTAGTAGTTACCTCTTCGACTTTAGTTTTCCCCACAACAACCTTCTCTTTTGTCTCGGACACACCCCTTCTCAGAAAGAAACTAGTAGTAGCAGCAGCAGACACAAGACGTTCTTGCATTGCCTGCCTCGTCGATGGCTGCTGAAATAAAGACCACCGGCTTTTGACCACAGACCCTACTCTTCCCGCCACTTCAGAAACATTGCCTTTAGCATCTTTTGCAACATCGCCAACAAAAGATCCTGCAGACTGCCCTGCTTCTTTCAGCTTCGTCCCTGAATTATTCAATTATAATCATTCGCATAGACTTGAGAATAGCAAAATCAAATGGCATCTAGATAGACAAGGTAAAGCCTGGTATTAATATGTTAGTTACCTGAAGAGGAGAAGAAACCACTGGCTCTCTCTTGCCACTGAGGTGAAACGGCTGAAGGCATTAAGCACCAATGAGGAAACTGGTAATCGACGAATAGACTTATATTATCAAGGTTACTCCTTTGTGACTAGTTAGTTGTGCTCAACTGATCGAGCGTGTCAGAAGGTGCAAGCAGCTTTCGATATCCAACGCCTACATTGAACAATTCGAAATTTTGTAATCATAGAACATCTAAATTGACTCTGCAGATTATCGTAATAGGTCAAGTCATGAACGTTATAATAAAAAAAAAGCACCCTAAGATGAAATAGTGAGAGTTGATGTATCATTTGCATAATGTTTGATCTAGTTGTTTCATATTAGTACAGTACAAAAATCCATTAATATTATCATACACGTAAAGGAGATTAATCACAATCATTTCAACTGTACCAATATATACTAGTTCAATTCAGACTAATGTTTCGCAAAACTAGCATTAGCATAGCTGTAATCGCTTGTTCTTATAAATTGTTTCGTAACCTTGGTTTTATAAAGCGTGAAGGTCAAAAAACCAAAGCGCAAAGCGACAGGGCGACATCACAGGCCTTACATAGGCAAGGCGCATATGTATACCTCATTAAAAACAACAAAAAAAACAAGCCATCTCATAGTTAGCCGAGTTCATGCCAAAAGTAACCAATTTATATCCAGGTTCAAAGTCATATATGTTTTTTTTAGCTAATTTAGTCTAAGCTAGCTATCAATTTAACTTACTTATACTAGTAATAAGCCCGTCTAAAGAAGTATAATACACATCATAAGTTTAAATTCATATCTGCCCAGTATACATAGAGATGCCAAAAAGCGTCCAAGGACTGACTAGTTGTAGCAAAGCCTAAATGACGTAAACCGAAACCTCAACAGCTTATTTTATCAAAGCATTCGTTGCGAAACAAGCAGCATATTACAGAAGCTAAACGCGCCAAAAAACTTGTCTACAATCTATTAACTTTTACCTAAAGTCAACAAAACGTTTATTTTTTTTTCTCCAAAACATAATTAACATTTTAATACAATTCATGACCAATAAAACTTATTAAAATCTATAAAAAAGTATAGAAAAACAATAATCACATAAAATTCTTACCTAAAAAAAAAGAAAAAAACAATACATCTATATAGAAACAAATAAACTGGAATAAAATGATGAGTATTACCTTTTCGATTAATTAATAGTAATGAGATTTATGAAGAGGGAATATTTGAAGAACAGCTAAAGATAAAAAATAAAAAGTTTGTTTTTATAAAAAGAGATGAAGATGATGATTCGGTTTTATTTTTATTTTTATGTTTGGGAAAGTGACAGTAGGCGTGAATATTTTGACTTTTCAGTTTTGACTAAACTAATTAACCAATTGGGATGCTGCTGGTGTAGCCTTTTGTTTGTGGAGGTGACTCTATTGGATTGTGGCTTTTGTTTTTGAGATCAAGTTAAAAAAAGTTGGCTGAGAGAGAGTCGAACCCGGGTGGATTGGTCAAAGCCACCTTAACCATGCCACTCCCTTCAACCGCACTAAAACTTTTATTTCTGATATTTATCTAGTTTTACATTTTGTTAAGCCTTTAAAATCAGTTAGGAGGATTCGATTCACAATCGCCATCTTTCATTTAGGGACAAAGACGGATTTAGTCAAGTTGAGCAGTTGACATCCAGTAGATGGTAAAGCTAAAAGATTTTTACATATTTGGTCACCACCACAAATGCTTAACTTTTCAGTCACAAGTGTTTAACAGCAAGTGATCAACTAACCATAAAATGCTCAACTGACAGTGCTCAACCAAAAAATGCTCGATTTTAGTACAGTACTTTTTAATTTTATTGAAAAATGCAAAAAGTACCCCTTTTTCTTATTCTAGATATCCAAATAGGGAATATTTATTTGATTTATTTCTTTTGTTCTAAATTTTTAACTAGAAACACTAAACATTAATTTGGTAAAAAAAGTTAAAAAAAATCGTTTTCTATATATTTGTTGAGAACAAAACAAACATAAAAGTATATGTGTCAAAAATAAAAACTAAAAGACTTTGAGATAAACGAGCAGAACTTTTAAAAAAATGAGGGCTCCCATAAGTTTTCAAAAACTTGAGGGTGTCTATAGTAAACATTAGTCGATACATACATAGGCCATAGCACTAGGGCTAAGCATCGGTCCGGGACTGGACCGGACCGATAACCGAAATTTTCTGAAACCCCGGACCGAGACCGGACCGAAATAGTCCGGTCCGGTCTGGATTGGTCCGGGTGCGTCCGGTTCGGTCCGGTCCGGTCCTTTTAGACATATTTGACAAGATTTTGATAAGACCGAATCGGATCTGACCGAGGACCGAATTCGTCCAAAACCCTAAACCGAGAACCGGACCGAAATTGCTCGGTCCGGTTCGGTTCGATACGGTCCGGTCCGGTTTTTCGAACCGAATCGGTTTTAGGTCTGCCGTGCTCAGTCCTACGTAGAAGTGGCAAATGGGTTGGTTTGGTTGGGTTTGGGTCATGGGTTAAATGGGTTGTGAGTCAAATGGGTTATGGGTCAAATGGGTCATCACTTAATAATAGGTCAAATGGGTTATAGGTCAAATGGTTTGGTTCGGGTCAACCCACTAACTTACAATATTTTCCGATCTTTTAACATGTTCAAAAGTTTTTATCTGTATTCGTTCGATTTTTACGTATTGGTCAGTTGTTTTAAGTTTTTCATCGATTTTTTTACGTTTTCATCAGTATTTTTACGTTTTCGTCAGTAAATTTACGTTTTCATCAGTAAATTTACGTTTTCGTCTGTAAATATACGTTTTAGTCAGAAAATTCACGTTTTCGTCAGTAAATTTATGTTTTCGTCAGAAAATTTACGTTTTCGTCAGTAAATTTACGTTTTCGTCAGAAAATTCAGGTTTTCGTCAGTAAATTCACGTATTCGTCAGAAAATTCACGTTTTCGTCAAAAAATTCATGTTTTCGTCAGAAAATTTACGTTTTCGCCAGTAAATTTACGTTTTCGCCAGAAACTTTACGTTTTCGTCAGTAAATTTACGTATTCGTCAGAGAATTTACGTTTTCGTCAGTAAATTTACGTGTTCGTCAGTAAATTTACGTTTTCGTCATAAAGTTTACGTATTCGTCAGTAAATTTACATTTTCGTCAGAAAATTTACGTTTTCGTCAGTAAATTCACGTATTCGTCAGAAAATTTACGTTTTCGTCAGAAACTTTACGTTTTCGTCAGTAAATTTACGTTTTCGCCAGAAACTTTACGTTTTCGTCAGTAAATTTACGTATTCGTCAGAAAATTTACGTATTCGTCAGAAAATTTACATTTTCGTCAGTAAGTTTACGTATTCGTCAGTAAATTTACGTTTTCGTCAGAAAGTTTACGCTTTCGTCAGTAAATTTACGTTTACGTCAGAAATTAACGTTTTCGTCAGTAAATTCACGTATTCGTCAGAAAATTCACGTTTTCGTCAGAAAATCTACGTTTTTGTCAGAAACTTCACGTTTTCGTCAGTAAATTTACGTTTTCGTCAGTAAATTTACGTTTTCGTCAAAAAATTTACGTTTTCGTCAGAAAACTTATGTTTTCGTCTTTAAATTTACGTTTACGTAAATTTACTGATGAAATATACTGACGAAAACGGAAACATAAATTATCTGATAAAAACGAAAATTTACCTTTGAAAACGTAAATTTGCTTACGAAAACGTAAATTTACAGTCGAAAACTTAAAATTACTGACTAAAACGTAAATATACTGAGGAGAACGTAAATTTACTGACGAAAAAGAAAATTTTCTGACGAAAACAAAAATTTTCTGACGAAAACGTAAATTTTAGGACGAAAACGTAAATTTACTGACGAAAACGTAAATTTTCTGACGAATACGTAAATTTACAGACAAAAACATAAATTTACTGACGAAAACGTAAATTTATTGACGAAAACGTAAATTTTCTGACGAATACGTAATTTTACTGACAAAACGGAAATTTAATGACAAAAACGGAAATTTACTGACGAAAACGTAAATTTTCTGAATAATACGTAAATTTACTGACGAAAACGTAAATTTACTGATGAAAACGTAAATTTTCTGACGAATACGTAAAATTTTTGACGAAAACGTAAATTTAGTGACGAAAACGTAAATTTATTGACGAAAACGTAAATTTACTGTCAAAAACATTAAATTACTGACGAAAACGTAAATATACTGACGAAAATGTAAATTTCCTGACGAAAACGTAAATTTTTTGACGAAAACGTAAATTTTCTATCGAATACGTAAATTTACTAACGAAAACGTACATTTTCTGACGAAAACGTAATTTTACTGACAAAAACGGAAATTTACTGACGAAAACGTAAAATTTCTGACGAATACGTAAATTTACTGCAGAAAACCTAAATTTACTGATGAAAACGTAAATTTTCTGACGAATACGTAAAATTTCTGACGAAAACGTAAATTTACTGACGAAAACGTAAATTTACTGATGAAAACGTAAATTTTCTGACGAATACGTGAAATTTCCGACGAAACGTAAATTTACTGACGAAAACATAAATTTTCTGACGAAAACATAAATTTTCTGACGAAAACATAAATTTTCTGACGAATATGTAAATTTAATGACGAAAACGTAAATTTACTGACGAAAACATAAATTTACTGACGAAAACGTAAATTGACTGACGAAAACGTAAATTTAGTGACGAAAACGTAAATTGAGTGACTTAATAATAAAAACTAACTTTTTAGACTATTTGGTTTTTGGTACAATAATATGAACCATCTGATCTATTTTTAAACCATTAGACCCATTCTCAAACCCATTTGACCCAATTTTCATTTTACACAAAGAAAAGGGTTGACCCATTTGACCTATGAGTCTATTTTTGCTCAACATATTTCAACTAATAAGGTTATAAAATTCCAATTAACATACTTTTGGTGGAATGGGTTGAAATTGCCACCTCTAGTCCTAGTACCACCAACAAAACATACCTCCACATCCCAGTTTTCTACAACACACGGTTCCAGTGCGAACCCTAAATCAAAAACTGGTAAATTTGAAAATCGATAGAAGAAATTATGTCTGAATTTATTTATTGTTACGATTACAGTCATTTAAAAAAAAAAAACTCTTTCTGTTTTCGGCTCTTCGGTTGGCGGTGAACAAGGATTCTTAATTTACCATTGATGTAATTCAGTTTTACTCTTATCTTTTAGTTTGGGAACATGATTGATTTTAAATTAAGGACAGTTGAGTGTCAAAAGTTTTGATTTTGATATTAGGGATTTTTTTATTTTCCGGAGGGCATGCCAGATATGAATATGTTGATTGAAAGTGGTTTTTTTATAAATTGTACGGAATAATTTATAGGGTGTAAATATTACTCTAGTTTTTATGCTATGAGTATGATATTAGTTGAAGTTCAGTAAGTCAGTTATGAATGATATGATATTGTAGGGATAGGCACAAGTCGATAAGGAAGTTATGGTGCCGTAAGTTCGGCTTACTAAACACGTTTAGATGATAGCATAACTGTTATGTCACCTGATTTTTAATATAAACAGTCAGTTATAAGCACTTTTGAATAACTATTTTGAAGTAACCACTTTAACTTGAGCACTTTTAACGATCCCAACTAATCCTTTTGAAAAGTTGCAGCCGGAAACCAATGACCAACAACTTGACTATCTCATTAATATGCATATTTCCAACTAAGTTTTAAAGGTGTACCAATCTAATTCTTTTTGCAGTGACTTTATAATCGAGAGGTCGGATTATGTATTCAAAACCTAACACCTCTTTTCACTGTGAAATTGTTTGTTTAATGTTAACGGTAACAAGATAATTCATGAGGAAAAGTTGAGCCTTATAAGTCTTTTAGATCAGTTTTAAGTTTTAACCACTAGATCTCCACCCTCATGGCCTCAACCAGAATGTCATTTTCTCCCTTCACTTAACACTACGTGTAGGAAAAACTTCCGTATGTTCATATTTTGCTCAGCTAAAATATCTAGCGGACAAGACACCACCACACATAAAGCAGTAAATTAAGCTTTATTAGGATGATAGAATGAATTTAAGATCTAAATTAAAATTACAAATATCCGGTTGGTTGATGGGTAAGAAAGTCATGTATTTACAAAAGACAACAAGCCATTCAAATAGTGACTCCATTGAAATAGTGATTGCCATTTTCTGATGGCGATTTCTCTTTACCTTTCTGTTTTGAATGTAATTGTTTTAAGCCCCATATGCGTATTGAACGATCATCACTTGCTGATGCCAACATATGAGGGTTTGCTGGATTCCAGCTAACATAGTTAACCGCCCCAGTATGGCCTCTTAGTGTCTCGATTAACTCCTCTGTTCCTCTGTGCCATATATAAACCTGAAACCTTTTTATAGGAAACTATACATCAGCCATTTCACCTTAACCAAATAGCTGTTGGCTCAATGATATCTAAAAGTAGTGAGAGATCCACTATGATAAAACATAGTAAAGTCTATAAATTTGTCATGTCAAGCCACATTAATAGCATTTTCATTTTACAAAACATATCTCACTACACAAGAAATGGCGGCCAAGTGTTTGAATGTTTGATTAATTATCTTCATTTTATGAAAGGGTTATTGGCGCCAAGTAATCTACGTTTATGAAAGGAATTAAATCTTGATGGAGGGAGTGTTAATTCTTTTTTTTTTCAATTATCTGAATGTTGCAGTGGAACAGGAATGAGGCCAGGGGGCCTAGTGATTGTCTCAAATGGAAAGACTATTGATGTACTTCCATTTACAGTCTCGACTTAGTTGTTATTGGTACTTTGAAGGTTCTGAATGATTGACATTAGGAATTATGAGCTCACTTGATTTCCAGCTGCACGATCGCTTGCATGAGTTCGTTGTGGAGCGAGAGAGAATGGTTTCTTGCTAAGTTTCAAGAAACAAAAGACTGGTTGTATGAAGATGGTGAAGATGTAATTAAAGCTATATATCGCCAAACTTGAGGAGCTCGAATAGGTTTCATGTCTCTGTCAACACGATCTTTGGTATTATATAAGCATGGCACTTGAGAAGTGATGCCTCAATTGCATTTGTTGCACAGACCAACACAGCAGGTCATACCACATTTACATATTTTACAGCATTTGTTGTTATTCTCTTGCGGTTAATTGTTTCTAATGTCTTTTTCTTTGTTTTCGTTTGTGGCATGCAGTATCAGGTAGCGGTCAAACACCCTCATTTGATATTTAAGGATGTAAACAACCATATTCAAACATTTTACCTACGCTGGAAAACTACGAGTCACTTTTGGTAGTTGAGTCACAATGGTTTGGCAGACGGTTAGAGCTATGGTGTGGTTTGAAAAAACATGTGCTAATAGAAGGATTCACATTACCGACTATCAATATGGCCTCCACTATGAGAATCAACAACCGAGTAAAAATAGCTGAGCCTGTTTCACTCCACTCGGATATGGGTTAAATTATTGTAAATGGAGATGTGCATATGTCATGCCTATTAGACTCTTTAGTCTTCCAGCAATGTGTTGAAAGAAGGTAAATACTAAATACTATTCTTTTTTTTTTTCCTTCAAGTTTTTTTAAATATGAATTCAGGTTTTTCGACTTGATTTGTATGTTCATGTTGTTTAACTAGGATTGCATAATTGAAATGTGAATGTATGATTGCATACGCTGAAGGATTGTTTGAAATGTGAATGCCATGATTGCATACACTGAAGGACTGCTTACCATTGATATGTGTAAGAAATTTAAGAATTTGATTGCATATGCTGCTATGTTTGCTTGAATGTTAGGGGTAACATGAATTTTTATACGAAAATGAGATTTATAGTATAGTCTCCTTTACCATCTAGATGTTTGTTTTCTTATTAATAACAAGTTGATGGTTGTTGTTTCCAGTATGGTGTAAACATTAAACTTCAGGAATTTTGACGATAACCCTTCATCTAGATCATAATCTTCTTCAAGAGACGAATAAGTTGCTAAGTTTTTCTAGGAAGAGCATATAGTTGTGTGAGTAGGTTTCTAGCACCATGCATTCTGTTTTTTTTGTGTTTGTAGCGCACATTTTCTTATCAAGTATGTTGTCTTCTGTAGTTCATTATGTTTGTCCCCAAGTAGAATCTACTTTTTTTTAAGAAACTAACATATGATGTTGTTAATGAAATGACCCAGAATTTAATTTATTTTGGAAATTGGATACAGTTCCTGCCAATGGTGAGCTTGCCACCATCTCAGAAATTCTTGCTCCAAATTATTGTACCGATGAGATTTTTAGTTTCATTTGACTTTGACCCTGCAACTCTAATGTTTTCAGTATTTATTTCAGTTTGTACAACAAGGGAACGACTCTATGTACCGCCCTTTGTTCGTCCCAAATGACACTTGCACTCTTGCTGCTAATAACTTCATCCCATGTCAATGCAATGTTGCCTACAATTAGGTGTAAGTCAACGTCCAAAGTCAATTTTCAGTTTATGTTAACTGTTCTTGAATCCTAATGGTGGTTTTATTGGTCTTCAAATTGCAATGAGAGCCATCAGGTTTCAGTTCAGAAAACGGCCAAACTTGTCCTGCTACAAAGTTATTAGGCACAACTTTTGATTTGCGCTACATATCCCCTACAACGTGTTTTGTTAGAGCTGATTATATAGTTATCTAATTATTTCCAGTAACATGAGCAGTTTTACACAATGGAGTGTCTTATACACCAGCTGCAAGTGTCTCAAATGGGATCCCACGACCTTTTATTAGCCTAAATTTGTGGTCTCCTGGTGCATAGGAGAACGGGACTGTTATCAAGGTAAAACTTTCATTGATAATATTTATTTCTTATTCATTATTGTCCTGCTAACTTTAAATAAAAGACTAAAACACTAAATAATATGCAGGGTATTCTAGATGTCCCTATTCTCTTCATATTTGGAGAATTCGTTTCTCCTACCATGATCACAAAACTTTGAAAGTCATGCCATTTTAATGTAGTTATTCTCAAAATATTAGCCAAAATCAATGTACGTGTGCTTAACTCTGCGACCAGCCAAATTTTGATAAGTGTTTCTTGCTAATATTTTTCCCATTGTAACCATACCACATATGGTATCATTGCATCATTTTCTACAATAACAATGTAAATCTGTAGGTGGAATTCTGCAATTATAGTGCTTTCATCAAAAGTAAATCAAGTAATCACTAGATAAAGCCCTTTTTATGGAACTGGAATTAGATTGTCGTGAAGATAGTGTTGTTTCTTTCCTCCATTACTATGTGCAGAGAGCTTGCTTCTGTAATTGTATACCTCATGTGATCAGTTTTGTATTTTTACACTCTTCTCATTTATAGTAACATCGATTAAAAACAACGAAAAAAATAAAGATGAAACTTCTTATGTTTGTTTGATAGCCGATTTCTTTCCTTTCTTTTGCTTTTGTTTAAATTGACCGAGACCAGCAACATATAAATGGACGTTTCCATTAAATGAAGCCATATGCGCAGGGTCTGTGCTTGCTATTTCAAGATATCTTAGCAATGAACACCTACTTTTTGTTTGATTTATTTAAATCCAAGACTCACCAAATGCAGGTATGCTTAAACACCAAATACTGGGGGTACTCGATTCACCAATAACATGAATGCTCAAACAACGAAAACCAGGAGTAGGCCACAAAGAGACCAACACTGGAGCACCCGGGGAACCTAAGCCACAATGCTAATAGCAAAAAAAAACGCTATTATAAAATTTAGAAAAAAACCCGTGCGTGCACGGGTAAACGATTTTACGTGGGTATAAAAAACACAAGTAAAAGAACAATGAAAGCGCATACATCACATAAATAACAAAAAACAGCCAAAAGACAACCAGAGAATTAGAAACCAAAGGGTCATAAAAGCAAACAACGAAGACACCAAAAGAATAAGAACCATAACGTTTCACGAATTAACCAAAGGGTCACAAAGTTGCGTGATATTGTCGGGTTACAATAAAAGCAGTGACAGGAAGTTATCAACTAATAAGTAGCTAGTTTTTGTTCCTCAACAGCCTTAGATTCGGGTTAAACCCTAGAGAGATTTAAGACTATCCCTCCGTCTTTTATTCCAGTATTAACAACTTTGTATTGCGAACTGATAGTAAACCCTCTATTGCACTCTTTGTAAAAGATGTACTTTTTTACTATCGCATCAAAACGCACACTACTGCTTCCGATTGTTGTGACCAACCTATGGTATCTTAACTTATCCCAGTTACCGAATCCCAGATCTAGGAATATGCGTAGGCCTTCATCAGTTTCTTCATACCTCTTGACTCCAGGGAAGTCAATATTTGATCTCTTCATATATCTTAACCCATCATGTGGTCCAAACTCCTCTACTGTATAACCTACCGAAGGCCTTTCTGTACTTGTTGAAAGACCTTCTTGGGGGGCCTCGGTACCAAGTGGATCTTGTGTTTCAGTCATCCTTGAAAGGCTGTGTTCGGGCGCCTTTGTACACAGCATGCGAGGTGTTGAAAGGGGTGCCCTATCAGAAAGCCTATGACGTGTCCTGTCTATTAGATCTGAAATCATAGGAAATCATAGGAAATCAATATTCTACCTAGCAAACAAATAAAGAAAATTAAAACAAGAAAAAGTACCAGAGAAACTCGACAAAAGACGAGGATTAGTTGCGATCCTTAGGCACACGGGGACAATAACTTGCATGGCTGGACCTCGAAGTGCGACAATGGAAGATCTGGTGAAACCAATAAACTGCTGCATGATCAAAGAAGAAGCCATTCCTAACAATGAGTAAATTAACGATGATGGTAAGGGGATGTTGTTTAATTTATACACCATCGAAGGTTTATGTATATATTTTCTACTTCTAAAATTAGGAATAAAAAATAACAAAATCTTTACCAATTATGAGGAAACTACTTATTTAAGAAGATGGAAAGATTACTTAAAAATTAAAATCTACATTAAATCATCGATTAGCTAGTTATATTTTGTTGACATATATGTAAATCGATCGGAGTGTTATTAGATAAGATGCTTGGTTTGTTTAATTTGATCCCTTTCTCTCAAATTTCTTCTAGCTTCCTACAAAGCTGCTTTATATCTGGCCTAATTAAGCGAAGGCGACCGTATTTGATGTTACCTTACCTATTTATGGACGTAAGTGTTTGCTTAATTTTCGCCACAATTGTACTCTTGTCCACAATTTCGCACGTTTAGATATATAAAAATATTTAATAAAAATAACACCATAGTAATAGTCATGTTTACTTGCTAATTTTATTTTCTTTTCTACTAATTTTGAGTCTCCAATTTAGCAAAAGGTTACACGAAGTTTAGTGGGACAAATTTTGATGTACTCGACCAACTAGTTAGTTGATGACATGTATTAGAATTTCAATTTGTCAGAATTTGAAGAATTTTCATTACTTCATTCATTAATACTAGCATGCACCCACGCAATGCGCGGCGAGTAATTATAATCATTTTGAAGCTAACAAATATTAATCTCTTATCCATTAAGTTTGTATCGTTAAAATTGTAAAAAATAAAAAAAAACCTCTAACTTTATAAAAAGTTAATAGTTAATAAAAATATAGTAGCAAAATGGATATTGAATTAAAGGGCATAAAATTTTAGAAAATATGGTGAAATTAAAATAGATTTTTCAATTTAAAAGAAAAAATGTAATTTAAGTAGGTTGTTACAAAAGTTTGTTACAAAAGGTTGTTAGAAAGGGTTATAGTATATAATGTTGATGAAGATATAAACAACTTGCTTTATTTAGTAGGAAAAAAAAATCTGAATTTTCAGCCTTGCTATTTTAGGAAGATCCCAAATGATTTATAAAGTAGTATAGATTAAATGTTGAGTTTTTAATTATATTTATCATCGTGTCTTTGTGGTCGACTGGTTGATGAATTAAACAAGCATTAGTTTTGCTGATATCTTTTTTAGTAGTGTTTTTTAGTACCCTCTTTTATTTGTTGAGTTGCTTGTTAATTTTGTGTGATGGTTAAGACTTTTATTAGCCGAATGATTCATAGCTCATGAGATTATTATTATTTATTATCAGACTTACCTCAAGTTAGTTATTTTACTGTGTAAGATTTTGTGATTTGTTTATATTTGTTCATTAATAATAATTAAGTATGGGAAATTATCAATTCTTTCATGGCATCAGAACTCTATGTAAGATCCATCAATAAATTTTGCTATCCTCTGATCATTGGTTACATGCCGAGGATTCCTTTACTTTTTCTTTATTATTTTTCTTGCATTAGGCTTTTTTTTCGTGATCTATGCATAAACCCTAAATCCTAGCCGCCAAGAAAAAAAATGTTGATTGCCTTCAATCAACCATTTTTTTCTTCATTATATATTTGTTCTTATTGCCGGAGATTTTTGTCGTTGACAACAAAAGTTGGTAATCAATTTGCCACTCCCTTCTAAAGGCAAAGCAACCCACGCAAAGAAGGATGCGCAAGCAATTAACAACTACACTACCAAATACAATTATGCTTCCGCTAAAAAAGATGAAGAAAATAAGATGTAGTTCTCAATATTTATTCCATAGGAAGGGGTTGTAATAGATATTTAGGACATTTATCGACGTCCTAATAAACTCGAACATTTTAAAACTTAATTTTTGTCCTCAAAAACATGTTTATGCAACCAAAATGGCGTCCTAATAGACCACATTATAGGATGCTTTCTGATGTTCTATTATATACTTACTCATCTCTTATGTTTTGGGACACTTTTACACGTCCTGACACACATTTTTATTCGACGAACACATAATGAATAAAATTTTGTTTTAGTACCAAGAAAATGGTCCTAATACATAGGTACTTTATTATGACCAAATTTGATGTTACAATACATTTTGTCACATGTTTAGCTAATACCGCTAGTGTCCTGACAAGTATCCACGGAACATATTACACTCCTTAATTCAGAACAAAAACACAAAACCATCCACTTAACTAAATTTTAAGCAAGTAAACGGAATATAACCAATAAGCATCAGATATTTCATTTCTATAAGATAATTTTTCAACCAAGTTATTCCAACATCCAAGATTACAAAGTCTTACAAAATTAAATATAAATACTGGTGAAAGTGGGAAACAAGCAGCATGAAGCCATGAACAAGGAGGAATAGTCTTGACCCATCCAACGATAATAATAGAAAATAAAAACAAAGAAGTATGTTGGCGCTGTTCCATTATTATCATTCCTGGTTACTTTAGGTCTACACCCATCCAATTCATGCCTGAAAGTTGAGAAGTCGATTGCCAAGATCTACTACAATAAATATGAACAAATAGATTAGAAATAATGGTTATGTGATCATTTCAAAGCCGTTTACAGTAACGTCTTTATTCTATGTTTTTGTGTGTTCGGGCTTAGGTATAATCCTTACTAGAAAGCACTAACGATTTCCTGGGTCACTGCACTTTGCACAAATGTTCATTGTTTCCGTTCTACTTCTTTTTTCATTGTTTGTTCATTTTGATCATAATTTCCTACCAATATAACCTTTTAGCCATTACTAGCCTACAATAATTATAGATTCAATTCACTACACTTTTCTTCAGTATTCACCCGACTCCTCTTATTAGACCGACAAGCTTTAAAATAAAACCACTCATGAACTCAGTACCCCATTAAGAAAATTGAACATGAATTTAAAAAATATTCTAATAACCAATGGAACTATAGTGAACCAATTAAACAAGAAAAAAACTACATACCTTCAGCGTAGTTAGAGCCTACTTAAATCACATCTTCAACTTGCTGGTTATTGTTACGATCTCTAGTGCTAACTTCATTATCCCTCCTTGACATCATTCCTAAGTTATAATATACAGATGAAAGGACAATAAAAATTTAGTAATTTAGAAAAAAATACATCTTTTATAAGACAAGAAAAAAGACAGGGAAAATGTCACAGGGTTTCGAGACTAACTCACAAGGACTAATTAAAACAAGAAATGACCATAATTGCTCGATCGCATATGACAACTTCAATACACTAACATGAAAAGTGTAAAACAATAAATGGCACTAACGTTGCGTGGGCAAGAATCGGTAATAATGAATCGAAATGGTTCTAGCATAAGCATATAGTGAAGTTGTTTTATTATGTGTTGTAGAACCCATACAACTACAAAACAACTAAGCTTCTATCGCTTACAACTACAAAACAACTCAGCTTCTATCGCTTACAACTACAAAAGGTGTTATGCTCCTCAATCTTTATAAACAAAGGGATCCTTTAGGACATTACTTGGTCTCTCTTTACAAACAACTATCATACCACGAAAATTAATCAAGCAACAACAAACTTCAAGATATTCAGTTTAGGCCACAGTTTACTGCACGAGTAAAAAGAACGAATTGGCAATTGTAATTATGAGTGTCCTTTTATTTTTGAGAGAAACTAATTAAACTAATAAATTTATTAGTCTTAATGAACTTAAAAAAGTGCCCACTACCCACATAATTTCTATTATCAATGTCAATTAAAAAAATTCAATGCTGCTAACATGATGTTGATACAGTAGTTAATTAGCCTTAATTACCTCCGATCAGGAATTCAAACTCAATGAAACAAACACCCTAGGTTAGTAACATGAAATTATTAGGTTAATCTGAACTAATTACCTTAATAATGAACTAAAAAATAGAATGAAGTAGGTTCCAGGACAAAGGTGGAGAGCAAGTATTCAGTGTTATACTGATCAACACGTGAGTGTAAGTACTATATAAGTGATAATAAGAATCATGAATGTGGTGGAATGACTCTGCTGGTCAGGCAGACATGTCAAATGTGTAGAACAATAAACAACTTTTGCCTGATTTGGCCCGTTCCCTTTTATACAACTATACTTTATGGCTTTAACCGGTTGACCCGTTAGAAATAAATGTAGCCACCTCAAGGCTTTGTCATCAAAGGTTTAGAATTCAACAGATTTTGAAGTAATTAACAATGGTAGGAACTTACTTCTAAATAGGTGGTTTTCCAAGCTTCATCGAGGCAGAAACTCATACACTAACTTCACGTGATTATCATCATCTTCACAAGATTCAGATGATGTAGCAGCACCAAATCATTGATTTCAGCCTGCAACAATATTAAAAAAAGATTCAAATTTAGCTAAAATAAAAATGACATAAATTTATTAAATGAGTTGGACAAAATAATCTAATCTTAAAGAAGGGTCTATTGCTTAGTTCTAAAATACAATGTGATCAACAATACTTAAAAAAAGCATTACATTTTGTTACCAGTCATGCAAATCGGCCTCCTTTTTTGCTAGTTAATCAACCTTATTATACAACACTTTTATACGTAATATACTCCAAAAAGATTCAATAGTTCAACTTACCAACCATTCTTGATGACCTTAAAAGACATTTTCTCTTTGATCATTTACACCAATGACAGTGCCAGTACCCGGTTTGGTAGCCGTGAGTGATGGCTCATCAATCTATCCTTTAAAAACCGACCCGTTGTAAAATCTCGGGTTGAGTCCTTGGGCTCCTAACATTAGGTGGTACGGATGTGACTTTACCTGTTACACACACCAAAAATACAACTTAAGAGTTAAGATCCTGATCATCACATAATTGAAGAACTAAAGTTTATAATTCAAAAATAATTGATTCGAGCAGTAGGTTCAGAAATTAAATTAATGATAAACACAATCAAAATGTGTGGTTAATTTACCCACACAATGATAGTGACCAATACTAATTCAAAGAACCTAGGTTACTAACACAAAATTGATAAGTAAAATTAATCTGTAATCATGCAAATAAATTCAATGAATCAAACATCTTCACATTATATGCCAAGGCTAATTTAAACAAATTAGCAGAAATAAGTACAAATTATGAACAAAAGTAGTGAATGGTGTATGAAGATACCTTCTCCACGATCCCCAAATATTTCTGTGGAGGGGAATCACTGCTCCACGGTCCCCAAATCTATAGGGCGGCAAAAACTTTTGCATAAGGCCGCCAAAAAAATTCACTCTTTGCTACTATTGTCGATAACTGTTTTTTTTATGTGATGGTGTTTTGGAAGTACATAACTTTATACTAAAGTTTTGTTACTTTATTAGTAGAAAAAAATTCAAGAATAGTCCCTATCGTTTACACTGAAAATCAAGTATAGTCCCTATTTCAAATTAAGTGCACCGATAGTCCCTATCGTTTACATTTTGGATCAAAATTCGTCCCTATCTTGGATGGGTGTTAATTTTGTTCGTTAAGTGTAATAATTAGAAGGGTATTTGTGTCTTTTCTACTTTATTCATAAAATCATTATTTATTTTTCTTTCTTATCTCTCTCCCTCTCTCACTGTCTATCTCTCTCTCTCTCCTGCAAATATATCTCTCACATCTCACATCTCTCCTCTCACATCTCTCTGAATCATTCCATTATTCCATCATTCCATCTTCATGTCTATACCTAAACACTCATTCTCGCCACATGACCAGAAGATCATGAATCAAAAACCCATATCAAACATGATTTCCAATAACAAAAGCATCCGGTAGATCATTTCCGTGAAACCATAGTGTTTCAAGAACACAAATCCTCCCCGCTTTCGCATACCCAGAAACCATAGTGTTTCAAGAACACAAATCCTTCTCACGCATTTCATCGAACACGTTAAGCGCATCATCTTATTTCTTCCTTGGGTGAAGATGATTTTTATTTTGGATTCGACTTGATATCAAATACGGATTTGTGATAAGATTGTGGTGTGAACTGGGTTTAGCAAAATGATGATTGCTTCCCTTTTTTTACTAGATTTGTGTTTTAAAACTGCGACGGTTTTGGGTAATGAGAGTGGATCGGAGATTGGATGAAGAAGAGTTTTGTTTGTAATAGATGGGAAATAGATGTAGGTGTAGGTGTCGGTGGTGGATGGTGTTGTTAACAGGTGTGTGTGAGTGCATATGTTGCAACTTGGTGGTAGAGATTAATTAAGATTATATGGTCTACACGACATGGTCTACACCCTTCTCGTATCAGCTTGTTTACGCCACCCTTCAAATTCATCATTCACATCAAAAGAACCAGAACCAAAACCAGAAACAGTCTTCTTTTTTAGTGAAGGTTCTTGTTGTTGTGAGGCAGCTTGGGCCTGGGCTAACCAGTCGCTGGTGACAACGCCGTGATGGGCTGCTCGTGTTTGGTAGTAAGTTGAGAGATTAGGGTTAGGGTTAGGGTTTTGGGTTGAATTGGTAGACATTGAAGGTGTTAGGGTTTGGGTTTCTTGCTGCTGCTGTTGTTGGTTTTGGTTGTCAAGGATGAAAGATGCGGATCTTCTCCACCACATGATTTTTTTATATAGTTTTGATTTTCTTTTGCCGGAAAGTGATGGATTTGATTACTTTTCTAATTAGAGGTTATTTTTGTCGGAAAGTGATGGAGCAGATTATGGTGGTGGTGGAGATGTGAAAGAGGGAGAGAGAAAGATAAGAAAAAGAAATAAGAAATAATGAGATTTAATGTGAAAAATGGGTGGTAATGAAAGGACCAAAATACCCCTCTATTTTCAAAAGTTAACGAACAAAATTAACACCCATCCAAGATAGGGACGAATATTTATCCAAAATGTAAACGATAGGGACTATCGGTGCACTTAATTTGAAATAGGGACTATACTTGATTTTCAGTGTAAACGATATGGACTATTCTTGAATTTTTTTCTTATTAGTACTCTAACGAGATTTATTTCGGAAGATAAAAAGTTCATGGGTTATAACATGTTTTCAGGGTTATAACATGTTTTCAGACCCGGGTCAACCGGTTGACCCGATTCTGGTCGAAAAAAGGGTTATATTGACCCGGGTTTTATATTTTCGAAACCCAGCTAGACCCGGCGGGTTTAGGATGACCCGGGTCAACCCGGTTCTCGAGACCCGGTCGGGTTTCAATTTTTTCGGGTTTTTTTTTAAAAAATATGTAAATTTTACGTATTTGTGACGAAAATTTATTTTTACATATTATATTGGTTGGTAAACAATTTATATTTTCAATATACGGAAGTTTTTATAGTTTTTATATATAATTTTTGTTAATTATTAAAAACATAAAAACATTATTTTTTTTAAAACCGGGTTAACCCGAGTCGACCTGTGTTGACCCGGACCTAGTGACTCGACCAGGTCGATTTAACACCCGCCTTTCAAAACATTGGTTATAAATGAAAAAAAAATTGAATACTTGGAGATTAACAGGTTTGAAAAATCAGGTCAAATTAAACTAAATATTAAATTTTTGAAACTCGGTTGCACTCGTCATGTTTGAAATAATTCGATCAACTAGGTTTTCGAGATATCTATCTATGTATATATATAAAGTTTATTTTTGTGGAAAACCTCGTGACCTCGTGGTAGAACTGGTAACCCGGTTACTCAATTAGGTCGATTAGAAGGCCATTTTTCTAAGTTTTCGGAAGATCGGGTTGACTCAGTGGTCAAACCGGCTAAACCGATACCACAACGACTCGGTTACTTGACTTAGTTCATAATTCCAACATGTAATAATGTTTTCAACAATTCCTTAACTACTTCACTTTTCAACATTTCTTTAAAGGACTAATTTTCAGCAATTTTATACACCTTTTGTAAGATACTAGACGTGTACCCGCGTATAGTGGCAGAATTGCTTAGCTACAGATAATTAACGATATACTGTTTAACTCGATGGTCGAATCGGTAACCCGTTGTGACTCGATCAGGTTGATCAGGTGGTCTGACAAGACCCAATTACTCGACCGGGTTTACCTAGTGGTCACGTCCGTGACCCGATCGGGTTGACCAGGTGATCGAACTCGTGATTTCCTGACTTGACCGGTTGACTCGGTGATCAAACATGTGACCCGATAACTAGACCGGATTGATCAGTGATCGAACCCGTGATCCCGTGACTAGTAAACTTGTTTCTCATTTTACCATCTTGATTCATTTAAACATGGACAACATTTGAGTTGCACCCTTATAATATATATACAGTAGAGATAAAGAAGACTAGGCGAGTATCCGCTCATAACGACGAAGGTGTCTAGTAGTCGAACTCGTGAACCCGTGACTAATACAGTTATTTTCTATTTCGTCGAAAGGAAATTTGATCCTGATAATTTCTTGCATAGTTTGATCTACCACATCCACACCTTGTCTTTTATCCATTGAAGCTTCATCCAGTATTTACCAACTTGTCTTGACAAAGTAGTTTAGAAATAACACTTTGTTTTTTGACATTGCATATTGAGCTTGTAGTAAGATTAATGAGAATCTTAAATCGCGAGTGGATATTAAGTATTTTTGTTATTTCATATTTTCTCGGTTTAAAACCAAAAAGCATATTATTATTAGATTATCCAAATGTATAATAGGCATAACCTTAATAGAATAAAGCAAGTCTATGGTAATATGTATAATATTGGTCACTGCTACAGACTATGGTAATATGTATAATATGTATCGTTGTGCATGATAGAATTCGATACGGTATCATTGTACACGATAAGAGTCGATAGGGTTTCGTTGTATAAGATATGAGTCGATAAGGTATCATTGTACATGATATGAGTCGATAGGGTATCATTGTATAAGATATGAGTCGATAAGGTTTCGTTGTACAAGATATGAGCCGAGAAGGTATCGATGTACTTGATATGAGTCGATAAGGTATCATTGTACAAGATATGAGTCGATAAGGTATCGTTGTACACGATATGAGTCGATAAAGCATATCGTTGTACACGATATGAGTCATAGGCTATCGTTACCGCCAAAAGTAACTGTCATACAATTGGCGCCAAAAGTTCCCACCACAAAATTGGCGCCAAAAGTTCCAGCCAAAAAGCACTCTGTTACAACCATAGCATATCAACTCATCCATTAAACATCTAACGTACAACCATAACATACCGACTAATCGTGATTAATGTTAACTAATCGTGATGAATGTAAACTAATCATGATGAATGTTAACTAATCGTTATGAATGTTAAAAAATTTGTATGAATGTTAACTAATCGTGATGAATGATAACTAATCGTGATGAATGTTAACTAATCATGATGAATGTTAACTAATAATAATGAATGTTAACTAGTCATGATGAATGTTAACTACTCATGATAAATGTTAACTAATCGTGATGAATGTTACCTAATCGTGATGAATGTTAACTAATCGTTATGCATGTTAACTAATCATGATGAATGTTAACTAATCGTTATGAACGTTAACTAATCACGATGAACGTGGACTAGTCGTTGACGGGACACGATGGCAGGAAAATGTTGGCAGGAAAACATTGGCGGGAAAACGTTGGCTGAAAACGCTGGCGAGAAAATGTTCTCTCACTTTTATTACCATAAAAACTCATGTTATCTTTATAACCACACACATTTCTACCACACGACCACCAACAGACCACACACACTTATCATCATAACGACTGATAAACGCATTGTTATTATGAAGATGTTAAACATTAGTTGATTTACTCTTTAATAGCCTCAAGTAAAATATCATAGATGTAATGTTTTTATGGAAAGACAAACGAGTCAGACTACTAGTCAGTTCTCTTGGAGCTTCAATGACTCCAAGCTCTTCTCTGAGGCCTCCTAGGAACCCAATTTCTTCTCCAAGCTCTTCTTCAAAAATTTCAACGACTTTAATTTCTTCTTCAAGCTCTTCAGCGTGTGGAAACTGCGTGCACTTGATTGGAAGATAATGGTACTTAAGATTACAATAGAACTTTATAGGCATCCTGAGATGCATACAATGGATTCAGCTGCACTACTACATGACCTTTACGATGACATGGGAGACATTAATTTGAACTAGTTTGTGATGTGGCCGTTTTTTTAGGGATGAGTCTATTATCATCTTTAGAATTAATGGATAATGATTTATAAAAGAGTAAATAGATTAAACTAATTTTGAAAAAATTAATACTACTTAGGGACGAGATTGTCGTCCTTATAAATAAAAGAAAATTATTTATAAAAGAGTAAATAAATTAAATTATTTTTGAAAAAACTGAAAATAATACGTGACGACATTGTCGTCCCTAAATGAAGGTTTCTGAAAGTCAACCCACTGTTGAGAAGCATACTTGAAAAAGTGGGCCCATAGACGTTTTTAGCAACGAAATTTGGTCGTCCCTAAATTATTTGTCACTGAAAGTTAAAATTCTTGTAGTGTGACCTTTTACGTTCAATCATAATAATACATAGTGGAATATGAATTCTCCAAAATTAGATATGATATGACTGTGTACTGTAAGGGTCCTATAAAATTAGATTTGATAGGACCCATGTACGAAGTGTCATATTAAATTATAATCTAATAAGACCAAACACAAGAAGCGTCTTGTAAGATACAATATAATAGGACTTTTATATAAAATGTTCTGTTATGTTATATCATAATGAGACTTTAATAAAAAAAGTGTCCTATAAATTACTATAATAAGATTCACGAAAAAAATGTCCTATAAAAAGCAATTGGTCCTGTAAAATGCTTTTTAGGACCCCATTGAAAAAATGTCCTAGAGAAAGGTCCTAAAAACCCTACTTGTAGTGTACTGGAGTAGTTCTTCTAGGTCCTTGTTAATTTTTATTGTTAAATATTAATACATATATCTCTTTCAGGAAACGATTTGATTTTTTTATTAATTCCTGTGGTTTTGGCGGGAAAAAAATAGACACGTGTCCCTTACGTGTCTTAGTAATAAACAAATCTCTATGCACTGTTTTTTATATTAGATACAACATAACACAACACATCCACCGCCGCATCCCCATTTCCCCAAAATCAATAACCCTTAATCCGGCGGCCTCATCCGACCACAAAGTGCGGTTTTTGTTTTCTGGGTTTCTTTTAGATGTAAGAAAGAACAGATCTATGTCTTCCATAGATCTACACACCTGTGTGTTTTCAGATCTATCTAGATTGATGTTTTTTTTTCTTATTTTCCCCTTACTCTTGGTTGTTCTGTTGTTCATTTTACCATGAATAGTACCCTTAAGATCGTACGTACTAGATTAAAACTTTCCAAATATAGCATGATTACGATTACGTGTTAGGATTTTACGTATTACGTACGTGTTAGAACACGATAAATATTTTACTACGCATGAGCACGCAATAATTATTTGACAATAATTAATCACGAACATGCGATCATGAAATCATGAACGTAATTTAATTACGAGCTAATATTAATTACGTATATATATTTATTACGAACACGAATAAATATATAAAGTCACGGTTAATATTTAACGAGAACACGTAAAACACGAACACGAGAACACATGAGAACACACCAATATTTTAGACACGGAAAACATTCGGGCTACCCCTTGTGGGCCCCATTACCACGAAATTAGGGAGGGAGGATGGGCTTAGCCCATCAATTTTTCACTAAAAGGAGGTTAAGGAATTTACACTACTCATTTTTTTCTACAGAAGAATTTTACAGAAAACCTAAAATCCTCCTCCTCCTTCTTTTTTTCTCTTATGGCCGCCACCTTCAAAGACACCAAAAGGGGGTGTTTGTTGATCTTGGATCTTGGAATTCTTGTTGGTGTTCGTGTTTGTTCTTCATTCTTTTGATCCACGTAATCGGTAAATCCTTTTAAACCTTTTTCTTTTGATTTGATCTTTTATTAATTAAGAACATGTTATGTTTTTTATAAAATCTAATTAGATCATAAATCTAACATGAATTGGGATTTAATAAAATCAAAAGAAATGTTTTAAGGGGTGTTTGTTTTGGCCGTAGCCTACACCGAACCCGAGGGGGTTTCGGTTTGGCAATCCGACCACCACCGAGACCATATGGTCTCGGTTGGTTGGTGTGGGTCCCACGGCAGCATCAAGACAAGGGGTACCCCGATTTGGTTTGGGGTACGGTGTCGATTTCATGTCCGGTTCATAGTTTTTAGTCTAGATCCGGTTCATGGTGGATGTTTAGTTTTTTTTATTTTTATGATCTTATGTTAAAATTAAATTAATAACATGACATGATTAATTTAATAACATGACTTAGGTTATTTTAATTATTAATAATCATGAAATTATTAACCTAAGTATTTTCATATTTTAGATTTATAATTTAATTAATTATTTAAAAACCATGGTTATTATTAATTAATTAACATGACTTAGGTTATATTATTAATAAATAATAATACATGTTTTAACCTAAGTATTTAACTTTATTTAATTAAAAACATGTTATACTTTAATTAAATATTTTAACCTATAGTTTATTTTAATTACATAAAATAATTAATAAACTATACATTATATCATATGACTTAGAAAAATAATCATGAGAACACTTAGGCTTATATACTTAGCTTATTTAACCAGCTTATTTCTAATTATGGAAACTTCTATTTTTAGAAACTTATTTAAATAAGGCAGCTATTTATGGAAACGTTCTATTTTTAGAAACTTATTTATTTCAGACAGTTAATCTATTTATGGAAACTTATTTAATTAAGGCAGCTAATCAATTTATGGAAACTTTCTATTTTTAGAAACTTATCTATTTTAAGCAGTAATTCTATTTTTGGAAACTTTCTATTTTTGGAAACTTTCTATTTTTGGAAACTTTCTATTTTTGGAAAATTTCTATTTTTGGTAACTTTCTATTTTTGGAAACTTTCTATTTTTGGAAACTTTCTATTTTAGGAAACCTGCTATTTTTGGAAAGTTACTTATTATTACACAGTATGTATAATAATACATGAAATACCAGAAATACTTAATTAGATTAAACAGAATATAAGATAAACACAGTTTAAGGCTTTAAAACAGTAAAACATGGTAAGAACACATAAAATAAGTTAAGACATGACACGAAACCAGCTACGTATTTAGTAAGCAGATACTTATTCATGTATGTATTTATGTAGCACTAGTGATACGGAAGTAGGATTCCGCTCAGTTCATCTTCTTCGTTCACTGGACATAAGGTACAGATTCCCGTCCTTTCAGTATGGACATTCTTTCCTTATTAGGATTCCCCGTATGTAGCCAACTGTTTTCCCGTAGTATAAGTTACGTGTTTGATTGCTTATGTTTAATTAATAATACCTATAGCCATATACATGCATGACCAGTTTCACCTAGTTATGGAGGTACCATAACCATAACATTAGAGGCACTGATGTTATGACTTCACCACGGCGGAGTGATTGCTCGTGGCGTCCCTTCAGCTTTTGGCCACTTATTTATATTTATCATGTGGGGCGTATGGGTGCATCCTAGTTACATGTTTTCAGTTAGGATTTCATGGTGAATGTGGTGTGTGCCTTGCATCCTTCACAAGGATTTGATCCCTCCTACCCAGAACCAGTATATTAAATTAGAGGCAGCCCCTCTAATTTGCATGATGAGGTCACCCCTCCAAGTATTCATGCACGGTGGATTTTCATGACCTATATTGGCTAATGGTAAAATATGTTAAACAGTTTTCAAAAGATAACCATAAGGCTTTTCAAACTATAAAACCAGTTTTATTAACATGTTCCAGGTTTACATTTCCGCTGCTATTAAGTCTTTATTATGTTTTAGTCATTCATACTATGTCTATATTCGTGCACTGAGCGTTTTGCTCAGCCGTTACTTTCCTTTCCATGTCCCCAAAACGGCAGGTTACAATATTCGACCCCTTCCCTGGCCAAATTCACGACGTTTCCCTGGCGACATGTCGCCAGGGAAGGTGAATCCCTGGCGACATGTCGCCAGGGAAACGTCGCCAAGAAAGGCTGGTGCGGGATTGTTTCCCTGGCGACTAATTACGGTTTCCATGACGACTAAGTGGGCCCCGCAACTCTTTGGTTCAAAAATTGGTGCCACGCTGGAGTTGGTGCGGGATAGTTTCCCTGGCGACATATGTCGCCAGGGAAAAGTTGGCTGATTAAGGAACTTAAGTAAAAAAGATTATTAAACCTCACTTTTCCCTGGCGACATGTCGCCAGGGAAACTATTCGTAACGTTGACAAGTCAACGTTCTTCTAGATTTCCCCTGGCGACATGTCGCCAGGGAAACTTGGCTGAATTTTTAGAAAGTCAAGTGAGCCCAAGTTTTCCTGGCGACGTGTCGCCAGGGAAACTCTGGTGACTTTCCTGAAAAGTTAAGCGGGTGTATGGTTTCCCTGGCGACATGTCGTAAGGGAAACTTTGACATTTTTTTTAGCAGCCTGCACAGCAGGCTGTTTCCAGATTTTTTCCGGAATTTTTCCGGAAAAAATCTACCAAAACCTGGGAATACAAATACAAAACCTGAAGATACAAATACTAAAAATCTACCACGAATCTAGTACCAAAACACAATAACATGTAACCTCTCGATCAATACAAATACATATGTCACAACTTGAGTACAAAGTTCCTAGTTACACTTATTAAACTTGCAATTCGAGGTTTACAATTATTAAACTTGCATGCTAAGGTAGGAAAAACAAGACAAGCATACTAACCATTATTGCCATTCTACCCGTCGACATTATCATTACCACTCCCGCCACTCCCACCGGCGTCACTACCGCTGCCTCCCGTGCCACTCCCGCTAGCACCACCCGATAGAAATGTTGAGAACGCATCGACAAACCTATTGTCACTTCTCATATAGTTAAACACTTGAGCCGCTTGTTCCAACCGTGGGTCGATGGGAGGAGGAGGAGGAATATAGTGAGCAGTCCTTCTCGGCACTATCTGACCGACACCGGGCATGTGGCCTCGCTGCTTTCCACCTCGGACGATACGGTTGATCTCGTCGTCCGTATGTTTGCCTACAGCCTTCATCGCAAGCATCTCCTCCTAATGAAGTGACAAAAACAAACGATAGTTAGTATATTATTTATTAGTCGGGTAGGTACACTATTTATCGGCAGGGAATAGTGAAAAACCAAGGCATATCCAAAAAAAAATTAATTAATTAATTAATTTTAAAAAAAAATACTTACATACATAACGCGGTCCGCATCGCAAGGAAAATTCCCATCCTGGTCGGTGTGCGCAATGAAGAAGTGATCAATGACAGTCGGGGGTGGCACATCAGCTTCAATTGCAGCTTGCGTGACCAAAACATATAATCAAATACATATATGTATGTAATTAATTATAGAATTTCTCACCACTTGGTCTCGAAGGCGTGCCAACGATCGGGATCCCTGCCGACTCAGCGTCTTCTGCTTAGACCGGTTCTGGGAGTTCGTCAGGCATCTTTTCTCATAATCCGGATTACTCCAAAGTGCGATCTGTTTTTCCAAGTCCTCTGAAGTAATTTCCTCTGGACGCTCGCTGCGGACTCTGCCGATATCTACCGTGTCGGTATCGATGTCTCGGACCCAATGCTTTGTCTTGAGCGTATTTTTTCGAGAATTGTAACTCTTTGTAAGCATTTGATTGATGCCGCCATGTATATCCTTCCATCTATCATGATTACTCTTGTGTGGCGTCAAATTAAACTTATCCTGCATTCATATACAACAAATAAAACAAACACAGAGTTAGAGTTAGAGATATAATTTATATATTATTTTGTTTATTTATTTAATGGCTTATATATTTATTTAATTTTTTATAATAAAAACAACTTATCCTGATAAGCATAAGATTTTTGAAAACAGCTTGTTCTAATAAGCTTATCAGGACAAGTTGTTTGAAAACAGCTTATCCTGATAAGCTTATCAGGACAAGCTGTTTGAAAACAGCTTATCCTGATAAGCATATCAGAACAAGCTATTTGAAAACAGCTTATCCTGATAAGCATATCAGAACAAGCTGTTTTCACACAGCTTGTTCTGATAAGCTTATCAAGATAAGTTGTATTCAAATAGCTTGTTCTGATAAGCTTATCAGGATAAGCTGTTTGAAAACAGCTTATCCGAAAAGCTTATTACATTATTCTCATCAAATATATATTTATTTAAAAAAATTTATATTTATTCGAATTTTTTATATACATTTAAAAAAAATTTATATGATATAAATAAATAAGATACAATTTGTATATTTATTTAAATTTGTTATTTATTTATATGATATAAATAAATAAACAAATTTATTTAAATATATACACCATTAAATAAATAAACACAATAATGTTATGAACATAAAAATGATAACTGACCTCTATGTTCGCCCAAACCAACGTCGTGATCTCATCAGGGACATCATTCCAACTTGGGTAGTACAGTGGCACGAGCCTCCTGATACAATCCCCGATGTAATTAGATAAATGCTGAGCATGCGCGCCGCGAGGCCGGAAAGATTTTTCTTCAAAATCTATCGGGACAGGGCCATGCTCACCAACTTCCTCCAACAAATCGATACATCGGGAAATGCCCCGAGTCTTTCTACCGGCCTCTCTGCCGCCTAAATTTTCTTTTCTTTTGCCTTTGCCTGCAAAAATCAAGTGAGTGACAAAGTCATAAAAATTCAAGGCAAGCAACATATATATGCACCAAATTTTTGATTGTGTTACAATAATCCAAATATTCTTACCTTTATTTCTAAATAAGGCAAAACAACCGCTGCGGATGTTTGGCGTAGGAGGTTCATCCTCACCACCATCGTCACCACCGTGTGATCCTGCAACATCTGCTGACATCTGTACAAGTACAATTAGCATAACATAGACAAATTCATGAACAAAATAATATAAGCATGCACAAATCCAAATACAACACATCCAAATAAATATACACATTTAAACAATCCACAACAATTAGATTCATTCATTCAAACAAATAAGTGTCTTTTGCAAGTTACAACTAAAGGTCAATCTTCTTCTTCACTGGAATAAACTCTGTCTTCACCATCATCATCATTCACACGTTCTTCATCACTTAATTCATGAGGGACGTCTTCATCATCAGTAATACCATCGTCTTCATCATCAACATCAATGATATTTGGCGGTGCATCAACCTCCGTTTTGTGGCCATCTATATTCAAGGTCACATCACCCAAGTCATTCAAATCAGTGGAAAGTGGTAGATCAGATGAGTTGTCGAAATGTATAATATCAGGAACGACATCTGACACTATGACACCCCCGTTGGAAAACTTTTTATGATTAACATGTTCAACGACCTTCCAGTTGGGTTTGTTCTTATCTTCAATGTAGAAGACTTGTTTGACTTGTGTTGCGAGAATGTATTGTTCATCTTTCCAAAACTCAGCTCTTATGTCGGTGAGTTGAGTCATGTTGTTTCTATAGATAAGACGTTTTTTACGTAACATGGGGCGAGTGTCGAACCACTTAACTTTGAACAACACAACACTGAACGACAAATAACGAAACACGAGGATCTATTGATGTTGACCATAAGCCATTGTGTTCTCAGGGCCAGGCGCACAAATGCCGCTGTTTTGAGTTGTACGACGTTCATCGCGACTGTGCACGATATACCTCACACCGTCGACTATGCAAGAGTTTATTGAGATTGGATGCGGTGATGGTCCACAAGCCAAAGCGAATAACTCGCTGGTTTGGATAACCTCTAGGTCTTTGTCATTGTCTACGTGACGTTGACGGATCTATGAGGAATATAGGATTAGGTACAGAAAACTATTTATAATAATATTATTTTTTTACAGGTAAGTACACAAGATAAGTCCAAGTTTACCATTTTCCCAAACCACTCGGAGAATTCTATTTTCGTGTCTTTGTCAGGATATAATCTGAAAAACGTTCATGGTATTAGAATAAGTCGCTATTGTTAAGAAAAAGAAGTTTCAAAATAGAATAAAAAACGCGTACCTTTTGAACTCGGAAATATACTTGTCGATTTCAGGACTGTTGTTTAGTACATACCATTCCACTTTCTTGAACTCTTGATAAGGGAACGGAATATACCACTTTTTCCCAAGCGGGTTACATACCGATCAGAACACCTGAAACTGACACGTTGGGGGAGGGGGGTCCACATTACGGTCGAGACGATTAAATTTAGTGGTAACATCATCCCGAAAATACTTAGAACAGAAAGTCAATGCTTCTTGTGCAACATAACCCTCCGCAATCGAACCTTCTGGCTTAGCTTTATTTCGTACATAACCTTTTAGCTCTTTCATGTATCTTTCAAATGGATACATCCACCGGGGGCGGATAGGCCCGCCTTCAATGGCCTCATCAGGTAAATGGATAACCAAGTGAACCATAATGTCAAAGAAATCAGGAGGATATATGAGCTTAAGATCGCACAAAATGTCAACCACCTTTTTTACATCAGTCAACATGTCATCCACCATTAAAGTTGCAGAGCAGAGTTGCTTAAACAAGTTACATAGGTCGATCAGTGGTCTTGCAATCTCAGCAGGCAAGTATTCCTGAAGTGCGAAAGGAAGTAAACGTTGCATCATTATATGACAGTCATGAGACTTCATGCCCGTTATATTGGTATCGTTATCGGTCACTTTGTGCTTGAAGTTGGATCTGAACCCATCTGGTAGTTTAACACTTTTGATGTACTGACAAAACTTTTTCCTGTTCTCTGGTGTGAAGGAATACGAAGCCTGAGGCTTCTTGCACTTCCCGTTTTTACTTTGGGTGAGCCACAAGCTTTTTCGAATGCCCAACTTTTCCAAGTATTGTCTTGCCTTGACAGTGTCATTAGATTTTTCATTCATCAACAAAGTGTTCAGGATGGCCTCCAACACATTTTTTTCGATATGCATGATTTCTAAATTATGTCTTAGTGAAAGAAAAGGCCAATACTCAAGCTCGTAAAAAATAGACCGTTTAGACCAGTTAGGCACAACACGAAAATTGCGTGTTATCTTCACACCCCCAAAATTCTTATGTTTAACGGGCAGTCGAATTGGCAGTGAAGCGTGTTGATCGTTAATCCGGTCCATGGTAAATGTTCTAGGACGGGGCTGGTGTTCGGGTTTACCATTGAATAAACGTGAAGTCCTGGATTTATGGCGGGGCGGTAAGAATCTTATGTGGCCAACATAAACTATTTTGCTTGCCACATGAAGAGATGGAGTGTCGTCATTACATGTAGGGCAAGCCTTGTAACCTTGCCCACTATACCCAGACAAACTACTTCGAGCCGGAAAATCATTGATGGTCCATAAAAGCATCGCTCTCATGGTGAATGCCTCGCCTGTAGCTTGGTCTATAGTACTCACACCATCCCATAAAAGTTTTAGATCATCAACTAAAGGTCTCAAGTAAACATCAATGTCCTTGCTCGGGGATTTAGGGCCAGGAATTAACAGTGTCAGCATTAAAGAACTCTCTTTCATACACAACCACGGAGGCAGGTTGTATGTTGTCAATATCACCGGCCACATGCTGTAAGTCTGACTAAGGTTGCCGAATGGATTGAAACCATCAGCAGCCAACCCTAATCGAACATTTCTTGGTTCTGCTGCAAAATCACCATACTTGGCATCAAATTTCTTCCAAGCCGCACCATCACACGGGTGTTGCATCTTACCGGGCTCCGTATACTTTCTAGTAGCATGCCAAATCATATCCTTTGCACTTTTACTAGACTTGTACAAACGTTGTAGTCTAGTAATGATCGAAAAGTAACGCAGCACCTTCTTAGGAACTTTCTTCCCTGGCGTGTTAGTGTCTTTCCATCTACTTGTATTACACACCGGACAGAAATCCAAATCGACGTATCCTTCCCGAAATAAGCAACAATCGTGTTCACAAGCATGTATCGAATCGTACCCTAACCCGATCGTTTTAAATGTCTTCTTTATTGCATAGTATGACGGTGGGAGCTTGAATCCTCTGCTTGGGGGAAAGATAGTTTGCATCCACTCTAGAATATCAGTGGATATGGTATCGGTGATTTTACCTTTGGCCTTATAATGTGTAAACTTTGCCATAAAGTCTAATCGAGTCGCTTCTACACAACCAGGGTACAGCGGCTCATTGGCACTGTGATATAACTCTTCAAACTCGTTACCTTGAGTCCGTCTGTTACTTGAGTTGGGAGGAGGTGGAGGAGGAATATAGTCCGGAGGCATATAGGTAAGATCATCAAGTAACGATGTCATGTCACTAATAAAAGGTTGTCTTGTGTTATCTATTATTGGCAGTGGTGGCGGTGGTGGTGGTGGTGGAGGAGGTGTAGGTGTAGGAGGAGCCGGTTCACCATGGTGTACCCATGTTGTATAACTGTTGTCAAACCCGGACTTCATAACGTGGTTCGAAAGAAGGTCAATATGTACCAGGAGTCTTGTTCGATAACGCTTGCTTGGACATGGTATCTCATTCAAACGATTCACAAACTTCCTGGAATGCTTGACAAAACTGGCAAGACCTAATATAAATTCTGGCTGATGACGCTCTAACCGTGTCCAACTCTTATCAATGAGTACCATAACTGTGTTTTAACGATACATTTAGTTATTATATGCAACTTAATTAACACAAGGAATTTTAAAAAATAATTATTATATATTTCATAAATAATAATATGTATTATATCAAATTATAAAAAATAATTAAAAATATATAATTATTATTTATAAAGTATATAATTATATAATAATATTTATTAAAAGATATAATTATCAAGTATAGAAAATAGTATGTTCACCTAGTGCAACTATGGAAGGCAATCCTAACCCACCCTTTGAATGTTTCGTCTCATATATGAATGCGTATAACCGATTTACTATTTGAGAAAATTTTGGCAGCATTTCCCCTCAACTCCCCAAATATGTGTTTAAGGACATATTCGCAGGAGTAAATGAGAAACACTGTCGAAATCATCTGAAATACTAAATCGGTTATACGCATTCATATCCTAAATGAGACAAAACATTCAAAAAGCAGTCCCAAACAGGGGACTTTCTGAAGTTAATTCCTAATAAATTAACTTCGGACGGGTTTTCTATAGGTTGATCAATTTCAGACGGGAATTTTCCGAAATTAATCGCTAAAATCCTAAAACATTCCTAAGGCTTAGTCCAATAAAACATTTATATCAAACAGCTTATTTTGATAAGCTTATCGGGACAAGCGGTTTTCAACCAACTTATCCTGATAAGCTTATCAGCTTATCAGAATAAGCTGTTTGTAAACAGCTTATCCCGATAAGCTTATCAGGGTAAGCTGTTTGAAAAAAGCTTGTCCCGATAAGCTTATCAGGATAAGCTGTTTTCAAACAGCTTATTCCGATAAGCTTATCAGAATAAGCTGGTTTAAAATAGCTTATCAGGATAAGCTGGTTTCAAACAGCTTATCCTGATAAGCTTATAAGCTTATCAGCATAAGCTGTTTGAAAACAGCTTATTCGGATAAGCTTATCAGCTTATATTCTCATCAAAAAGGTAGCATAAAGAGTGTTTGGTTGTGCGTTTTACAATGTAAGGAGTGTTTGTATTTACGTTTAACCAAATTTAACTAGTTTATAATCCCCGACGACATGTTGCCGGGGAAACCTAAATGAAAAAATAAATAAGTAATCATATATATTATGAATAAGAATTAAAAAAACATACCTTCCCTGTGGCTGTGGCCTCGGTTGTGGTCGGGACTGTGGTGGTTGTCGGCTGTGACCTCGGCTGTGGTCGGGGCTGCGTCTCCGGCTGCGGTCGGAGCTATTATAACATAAAACAAATCCATTTTTATTATCAATTATAATAAGATAAATAAATCCATTTTATTATAAAATCAAAATCAAAAATTAAAATTACAACCTTTTATAATCGGGAAAGATTAGATGTTTAAAGGGTTAGAAAAGGAAGAAAGGTGGCGATGGTGGTGGCAGAAGACAAAGATGGTGGCGGAGTGGTGGCAGAAGACAAAGATGGTGGCGGAGTGGTGGTAGTGCACGTGTGCAGGTGAGTGGTGGTGGTGATGATAACGATGGTGGTGATGATTAAGATGGTGGTGATAGCAGGTGGTGATGGTGGTGATAGCAGGTGGTGATGGTCGGGGTTTTTTTTTGGATAAGAAAGTGTTAAGAGAAAAGTGAAGAAGATCTGGTCAAAAAGGTCTTTTTTTCCCCGGCGACAATCCCTGGCGACATGTCGCCAGGGATACTTTTGACTTTTGTCGATTAGCCAAAAGCGCGTGTGATTGAAATATTTTGGAGGGGTGTGACAAAGTTTCCCTGGCGACATGTCGCCAGGGATACCTTTGACTTTTTAACGCATATACACGTACCTAAATCGTTTTGTCGTATCTCCCAAACCTTCCCTGGCGACATGTCGCCAGGGAAACTATCCCTGGCGAGATGTCGCCAGGGATAGTAGAATATGTCGCAAGGGATAATTTTTGTGAAAATAAAATTTCTTGTTACTTATGTATTATTATAATTAATAATAAAATAATTATTATTATTATTATTATTTATAAAATAATTATTATTATTATTACTATTTATAAAATAATTATTATTATTTATAAAATAACTATATCATCCCGGTCAGTTTAATTTCTAAATTCATTCCGATTTATTCCGTTTAGTTTCTCGATTTATTCTAATTCGGTAACCATTTAACATCTAACGTTTAACAAATGCATACCGACTCATCCATTGAACATCTAACATGTAACCAAGACATGTCGAGTCATCCATTGAACATCTAACATGTAACCAAGACATGCCGACTCATTTATTGAACATCTAACGTGTAACCAACACATACCGACTCATCCATTGAACATCTAACGTTTAACAAATGCATACCGACTCATCCATTTAACATCTAACGTGTAACTAAGACATGCCGACTCATTTATTGAACATCTAACGTGTAACCAACACATGTCGAGTCGTCCATTGAACATCCAACATATAACCATAACAAACCGGATCATCCATTGAACATCAAACGTATAACCATAACAAACCGGGTCATCCATTGAACATCTAACGTGTAACCAAGACATGCCGACTCATCCATTCAACATCTAATGTTTAACAAATGCATACCGACTCATCCAATGAACATCTAACGTGTAACCAAGACATGCCGACTCATCCATTAAACATCTAATGTTTAACAAATGCATACCGACTCATCCAATGAACATCTAACGTGTAACCAAAACATACCGAATCATCTATTGAACATCTAATGTTTAACAAATGCATACCGACTCATCCATTGAACATCTAACGTGTAACCAAGACATGCTGACTCATTTATTGAACATCTAACGTGTAACCAACACATGTCGAGTCGTCCATTGAACATCCAACGTATAACCATAACAAACCGAATCATCCATTGAACATCAAACGTATAACCATAACAAACCGGGTCATCCATTGAACATCTAACGTGTAACCAAGACATGCCGACTCATCCATTGAACATCTAATGTTTAACAAATGCATACCGACTCATTCAATTAACATCTAACGTGTAACCAAAACATACCGACTCATCCATTGAACATCTAATGTTTAACAAATGCATACCGACTCATCCAATCATCTAACGTGTAACCAAAACATACCGACTCATCTATTGAACATCTAACGTTTAACAAATGCATATCGACTCATCCATTGAACATCTAACGTGTAACCAAGACATGCCGACTCATTTATTGAACATCTAACGTGTAACCAACACATGTCGAGTCGTCCATTGAACATCAAACGTATAACCATAACAAACCGGGTCATCCATTGAACATCTAATGTGTAACCAAGACAAACCGGATCATCCATTTTTGAACATCCAACGTATAACCATAACAAACCGGGTCATCCATTGAACATCTAACGTTTAACTATTGGCGGGAAAACGTTGGCGGGAAAACATTGGCGGGAAAATGTTAACCATTTCCCTCACTTTTTGACCATAAAAGGATTCACACACACTTATCATCAGCAGATCACACACACACACACACACTTATCATCTCCTACCAAACTCACTACCACCACCACCTGATTTGGTAGCAGATGGATCCCCGTGAAGCTTATAAGTGTACATGTGGAAATGGATATATAGTGTTGAAACAGTCACATCAACACCATAGCTTTGGTAAACTTTATTATGCATGTCCTCTTTCGAAGGTAAACAATCTAAAGTATTTTTATTTATGTAATATGTGTGATTTTTAAAATAACATGTTATGTCATTTTTTTATTTTGTAACAGCCAAAAAAACAAGATTATAGATGTGGAAATTTTATATGGAAGGATGATCTAGATCTACAACTCCGTATAAGATCTTCCTCTGGATCTTCAACACCTCAAGGTTCTCCTTCAAGGCGTTCAATACATCCAAGTTCTTCTACAAGATCTTCTGAATCTGCAACCACTGAGTGCTCAAATTGCAAGATCAAAGATCTAAAGATAAAGATGTTAGAGGCAAGACTAGAAATGGAAAGGCATCCTGAAGACCACGCATGTCAATCGGCTGCAATACTTCATGAGCTTTTAAATGAAATGGAAAATCTTAGCGTTGAGTAGTAATCGGCTGCACTACTTCACGAACTTTAAGTTGATTAGTAATGTCTGTTTTTAAGTTTTCCATTTGATTCCACAAGGGCTATGCATAATATTATGAATAAATAAATGTTTGTTTTATAAATGTCTCATTTTTATTATATAAACGTCGCAAAAATAAAATAACATCGGATCGATAGTTAAAATAATAATTATTTGGAATAAATAAATATTTGTTTTATAAATGTCTCATTTTTATTATATAAACGTCGCAAAAATTAAATAACATCGGATCGATAGTTAAAATAATAATTAACAAGCAAAAACTAAATAAATATATGACAGGGAGTTTCCCTGGCGACATGTCGCCAGGGAAACATTTGGGATTTGGCGGGTAAAAGCCCGCCACACATTTTGTGTTTAATTTTGAAACTAATCACGAATGGCAAAGGTTTCCCTGGCGACATGTCGCCAGGGATAATTTTGACAGATAATTAGCAAAATTAGTTTTTGTTAAATACGATGGACGAGGTTTCCCTGGCGACATGTCGCCAGGGATAAGTTGGGACAAAGTATCCCTGGCGACGTGTCGCTAGGGAAACTTTGGAGGGAAAATTTCACGCTCTTTCACTTGGTATCTGATTTTGGACGGAGTATCCCTGGCGACATGTCGCCAGGGAAACCCTAGTCAAACTTTGACCAAAAAGTAAATCTACTTTAACGCCACGTCAGCGTTGTCGCCAGGGAAAAGGGGTTATCCCTGGCGACATTGTGTCGCCAGGGAAACCCCCGTCATCTGTTCTTTGTTTTCTTGTAGTGCTCTAGGGAAGACTCGAGCATTTGGAGGACGTGCATAGGATGGAAGCTGCTAGAGACTTCTTTTCCTTTTTGCCTTCATATACTTATGCTTGTTTAGTCTTTCATTCATTTCTTTTGGCTTTATTATGTTTTGGGCTTATGTTTGGGGACCGATGTTTGATTCCGGTTTTCCCTATGGTCATGTATGTTTTAGTACATTTACCTTGCATGCTTTGATAACACGTCATAATTACGCGTGACATTCCATTTATCAAAATGGGGTGTTACATCATGCCTTCTTAAACTAACTTTATTTTACGTTTTGGATGATTCACGTGGTGTACAGGCGCCGCCGTGTGTCAAATCGGCGGTCGACTTTGCCTACCGTGTTAAGCTTTCCAAAAAACAACTCTATCGATGCTGCAAATGGTAACTACATATTTTGTTGCATCTTTTGTTTAGTTATGTTTCTATTTATTTCGTAATTTATAAGTTAAAAATCATTTTTAGTAAATAGAATAATTGAGACCAAATAAGCGATTAGTGGTTAGTTAATTTTTAATTTTTTTATTCGAAATATTGAATCGGGTGTTTTTAGGTGCTCATTTTTTGTATAACTTACTGTGATTAGTTGTAGGTTTTTGTGATTGTGGGTTTGAGTACATAGGGATATTTATTTGTATTCACTACAACACAAGTGGGCTAATGTAACGGTAAGAATCCGTTACAAATTTGTTGCAAATGGCCAATTGCAACGGATTTACAACAGACTTCTACCGTTGCATTAATGCTCCATGGAAATTATTTTGCAACGGAATTGTGACCGTCAAAAAAAGAATTGTGACAGATTTCTCACGTCAAAAATCTGTTGGAATAAATGCAACGGATTTGCAACTGGCTTTAATTAGGAAGAAAATTGCAACGGTCTGAAATTTTCAAGAGAAATGCAATGGATTTATAACAGAATAATTTTGCAACCGTATACTTTCGCAACCGATTTGCAACAAAAAATTCCACTATGGAACGTTAGAAATTTGCAACAAATTTGCAATGGTACATAACTTCCAACAGATTTGCTACAAAAATCACATCAAAAATTCTGCTGCAAAAATTAATAGCAGATGGCTACTATTTTTTTGTAATGATGAAAACACAAAAATCACAATCCAAATTAAATTAATAACCAAACCAATATTCAAATTTTGTCATACAGTATCATGACGGTATCAAATTGTACCAAATACAAAGCATAACCACATAGTAAAAAAGAGGTTGTTACACAGCAAACACCTCAGTAGCCTTCATGTCTTCTTGCATAAACTTCTCTTCCAAATACAAAGATAGATTATATTAATTTCTTCAAAACACCATATCTGTTAAATAAACATATAACTATATGTCAAAAATTATGAATTGAGTTAAGATTTTGCGCAAGCAGCATAAATTGTCTATACACATTATGTCATATGCTTTGTTACTGTGATTAGGAGTGTTATTGAGTCGGGTTATCGGGTCATGTCGGGTCAGGTTAAATACGGTTTTGATTTTTTAAACTCAACCGCAACCCGACTCGATAAGGATTCGGGTTATCGGGTTCGGGTGCTATTCGTGTCGGGTTATATCGGGTCGGGTGATTCAGGTTGTCGGGTCACAGTGCAAATGGGCATCTAATTTGATAAATCAACAACTAAGAGTATCACTTCATAATAAGTGCACCATAATGTTTCTTCACCAACCGTCTATTACACAACCCTTGGCCTTTTTACCAAAATATGCAACTTGTAACAAGTTAATACAAGATACTTGCATTTTAACCTATTAATACAACTAAGTGCACACTGTCTGCATGCATAGTAATAATGGTTAAGTAAAAAACTACTCATATATCAGATAAAAACTGTGTCAAACTTAAAGAATTAAAGAAACACTAGCTGAGTTTATCATTTAAGAATCATATTTGAAAATAGAATGAAGTAACTTGCTTTAGCAACTTTGTTTACACACAAGCATTTTGACACGCTAAATGTGGAGTTAATGTTCGATTTCTTTAGCCCATAATGAACATATGTTCTATTCTAAAAAAAAATAAGAATTGTGTAATGAAACAGCCAAGAGTGATACTAGCACACGACTAACTAAATAAAACAAAATAATCTGGTCGTATCGGGTTAACCCGATAGCATTAACTTTCTAACCCTAACCCGATAATATTGTTGGGTTATCGGGTTTGGGTCAAAATAACCTGACAATACTTTTTAACCCGATTTAACCCGACCCGATAAGCTTTATCGGGTTCGGGTCAATCCGACCCTAATGACACCCATAATTGTGATGTACACAGTGTAAACCACTATGAGATTATATACTTTTCAAGGTCGAAAGTCCAAACCAATTAAGCGCTAAACATGACATTGTAGAAAAATCACCTGCTTAATTTGAATGCGCTTGCTAAGTAACATCATGAGACTAGCATATAATACACTTGAATCCCAAGCCTCTTTAACATTCAAAAACACCTGCAGTTTATATAGATAAAACACTTAACTCCAACAACTTTAACTAAATAAAACAAAAGTGTTGAATGGAGCACATTGGCGTCGCCTCAGTGACATTCAATAGAATCTTAAAGCTTAGTTTTCCTTTTTAAAGTGTAATAGATTTTGATCATGTGATTGTTGTTAATAATACTTGTATGAAAATTAACTAGAAACCCACCAGCAATTAAAACCATAACTCACATTTGCGATTGTTTAAAATTTGAAATCGTTCACACCAGCTGTAACCATATGTACAAATTACATTACCTACTTTTCAAGACCATCTTTAATAAGAGTGAAAAACAAGGGTGTGTTTGTTTTGATATATATGTGAATCTATAAGCTTATTTGGTTTTGGCTTATATTTCATATGCCCCAAATTTCGGGCTTATTTTGAGACTTATGAGTTTGTATAAGTTTGTCATATCATAAAAAACTTATATATAATGCCATAAATCTGAAAAGAGCCAGATAATTGCAGCTTATAAAATATAAGCCGAAATCAAATAAACTCATAAGCCCAAACAAACACCCAAAAAAAAATATAATCACATCATACATATTTCGTATATCAGTAATTAACAGTTACTCAAAATAACATCAAAGAAAGTATACCTTACGAGTGTGTAATCATACTCGGCTATAATCCCAAATCTACAATTGCAAATGACGTCTCCAGTCTTTACCTTTTTCTGTAAACTATTGAAAAGATGCCCAACAGTAATAACCAAAAATAAAATTACAAACACACATAATTATAGTTTAGTTAACGAACATAGATCCAAATTCAGGCATTAAAGATTTGCTTAATATATTCTATCTTTAATAAAACAATACAAAATCAAGAACATTAAGATGTAAAAAAAGCAATTTGACCAAAATCTGTCCTTTATTCCTGAATACTGTTTATAAAAAAAGAATCAATTCGAATCAGTTTGAAGCGTAAAAAGACACTAAACATGAGAATCAGTAGCAATAAGTTATAGGTGATGATGATATTAATGTTAACAAATGTTCACATACCTTATCACCGTGTTAATTAAGAACAACTCAATAAGGAGATATTCATAAAATACAGTAAAAGGTTTGATGAATTTTTGTTTAGATCTGGAAGTGGAAAAGGGAAAGAGAGGCGGTATTTGGAGGGATGTGAAAGTGTTTGCCTTAGGTTTTAATTTGGGGGAAAAGAGAGAGGCGGGGAAAAAACTTTGGTGAAAAATAAAGCGGGATATTTAGAATTTCATGAAATATTTTTGTGTTTAACACATATGAACCATAAAATGACTAAAATCTCCTTTATTAAGGCAATTTCAAAAAGCTAGACTTGACTAAATAAGCATATTTGGGTCGGGTACTCGGGTTTAAAAAATTTATTTGAGTTAATCCGAATAACCGGAATACTAAATAAGATCGGGTATCATGTCAAAGGTTTTAATAATTCAGATTGACACGAATAATTTTTTTTCTTTATTAATAAAATGTTATATACTTTTTATTTAAAAGAATAAAAAAATTAATTTTTTTACTTTTAACCCATATTTGGGTTGACTAAAACCTGAATTGGCCCGACTTAAATTGACTCGATCCGAACTGGCCCGAACCGAGTAATAAATTTGAAATATGGTCGTGTTCAGGTATGAAATTTGTAGTCTTGGCCTGACTTTGGCCCGACCCGAATTGACATGAACTCGACTAACGTGACCCGAGTAACACTCATACTTTCTAGTAAGTTTATCCAATCGTGTATAGTATAAACTAGGGCTGAGCTTCGGGCCAAAACCGACCCGACCCGACCCGTCCCGAGTTAAACCGAAACTGAAAAAGGTGTAAATCTTGGACCGAAACCGAAAAACTCGGTTTGGTTCGGTTGTAAATCGGGTTCTGTCGGGCTGATTGTCAGGCTGTACCGAAACCGAAAACAAGCCCACTTTTGAGTTTTGACCCCCGCCTAATTTCTTTATAATTGGAATTCCACGTGCAAACTCTGACCACCACCTCATGTTGACTCATTAATTTCCACTCTTCTTCCTTATGAGTCACATACCTAGAAAAAGCACACACTGATAATTTGTTCCAACAAAAACAATGGCAACAACATCACCATCTCTCTAAATTCATTTTCGTGAACACCATACCAACCATCACAAAAACACACATGATATAATAAATCTAGTGTAGCATATTCATCGTCCATTAGCTTCGACGTGAACTTATATATATTAATGCTAAAACCAAACCGAACCAAAAGCTTTGGTTTTTTCAAAATGCAAAAACCGAACCATCGGTTTTTCAATCGGTTTCGATTTTTTATGTTTCGATACTTCGGTTTTTTTCGGTTTAGGTTCAGGTTTTCGGTTTCTTGCACACCGCTAAGTGGTGGCAATCAAGTGGTGTTCAAGTTGACCTATTTGGGTTAACGGGTTATTATGACATTTACCTATACACGATCAATTTACTTATCTTGTTATTATACTCATGATTTAGCCTTAAATTATCTAGTCTAACAAGGAAAGTTACGGTCATCATCTATATGTTTCGTTCTTATGTATTATGAACTTTGTAACGAATGTAACCAAATCCCAACCCAAACCGAACCTAGCCAATCTACTCTCACTCTCTACAATTTGTAAAAAGAGTGTTATCAGTTAGAAAGCTCAAACACATGTCATAATACTCTTTCGCAACTTCGATTATCAAGAATCTCCTCAATGTCATCAAAGATCTTCATAGCCAAAGAAGAATATGATAAAGGAGATCTTCATAATACTCTTCCGCAACTCGATATGTTGTCGTTATACATGAGATGTTAAAACGGGCGGTGATGTTGTTCGGGCAAGGAACAGAGTTTGTAAATGAATTTTATGCGGAAACTTTAGGCATAAGTTTTAAGCGTATTTTGGCTCAAATGTGTATTGATTTAGAATGTAATTTGTACGGTTTATATGTTAATAACTAAACTGATCGGTAAATAAATTGAACCGTGTTACGATAACAACATTCGTTAAAAAGGAATGTTGTTGGCGCTTTTCATATCGAGCTTACAATTCGGTTGTTCGAACAATGTGAAATTAAAAAATGAACGTTGTTAGCGTTTTTGTATTTCAAACAGGTGAATCGAGGTGATATCATTATACACAAGAGGTTAAACGGATGCTTTATTGTGCATTGATTGTATTATGATATCGTGATGACTGTGAACTAATCATGATAAATGTTAACTAATCTTGATGAATATTGACTAATCGTGATAAATGTTAAATCATCGTGATGAATGTTAACTAATTGTGACGGATGTTAACTCATCGTGATGAATGTTAACTCGTCGCGACGAATGTTAACTAATCGAGATTAATGTTAATTCACCGTGATGAATGTTAACTCATCGTGATGAATGTTAACTAATCACGATGAATGTTAACTAATCGTGTTGAATGTTAATTCATCGTGATGAACGTTAACTCATCGTGATGAACATTAACTCATCGTGATGAATGTTAACTAATTGTGATGAGTGTCAGTGTTAACTAATCGTGTTGAATGTTAACGCATCGTGATGAATGTTAACTAATCGTGATAAACTAATCGTTATGAATGTTAACTCCTTGTGATGAATGTTAACTAATCGTGATGAATGTTAACTAATTTGATGAATGTTAACTCATCGTGATGAATGTTAACTAATCGTCATGAATGTTAACTCATTTTGATGAATGTTAACTAGTCTTTATCATCCTTATGAATGTTAACTAATAGCAGTCGCTATACATGATACATTAATCAGATGTATTGAATGATATCATTATACATAGAGGTGATATTGATATACATGATACATTAATTGGATGCGATGAATGATAAAATTATATATAAGATGTTAAGCAAATGTGTATGCACTCATTGCATTATAATATCGTGATGAATGTTAACTATTCATGATGAATGTTAACTAATCATGATGAATGAGTCATATCTCGTTTATTTCTACCGTGTATCGATCATGGCATCGTTCGGCTAAAACGTGTATCGATTTGATTGTAATCTAAGTGTGTGAGGTTTTTGTCAAAGATGGATCCAAAATGGTGAGGTTTTTGTCGTCTAACGGTTTTTAGGGACTCCTTTATGTAACACATAAAAAACCAATACGACCCATTGAAACATTACAATATAATATACAGATTTACAATGAATAGTTAGAATCTAAAAATGATTAAACACCTGAAATCCGTTAAAAAACATAACAAAGTATTTAGAAAATTATAGTGGAGTTATATAGAAAAACAAATAAATAAATAAATTATTGGTTTCCGCTGCAAATCCGTATCAATTATTTTTAAATCATAAAAGGGTTGGAATAAAATAGTGATATTAAAAAAGTTTTAATCACGATAATGATTCGTTGCAAAATCTTTCTTTTATATTTACTTTAATTTTTTTGTTTCAAATCTATTAATGATTTTACGATTGATTTGCAACGGAAAACTAAAAATAAATTGAAATTAAATTATTATAGTCAAATCCATTAATGAGTTTGCGATGGATTTGCAACGAACAATTAAAAATAAATTAAAATTAAATTATTATAAATGTTCCGTTGTAAATCCGTAACATTTATTAAAAATTTGCAACGGATTTGCAATGGAAGCTAATAATATTTTATTTTTCAATACTTCGTTGCAAATCCGTTACAAATTTCGAATAATTTTAACGGATTTCCAACAGAATGTTTTAAAATAGATATAAAAGAAAATATTTTAATTTTTGCAATTGATTTGCAACGGTTTTCTGTGCCATTGCAAATCCGTTGCAAATATGTTGCAACCCCGTTGCAAATTTGCTACGGAGAACTTCCGTTACAATTTTTCGTAGCATTTGCCCTGTTGTGTAGTAGTGATTTATGGGGTTTTTTAATATTCAGCTGTGAGATGCACATGAAATTTAAGGATTTGGGTTTCGATTGAATTGTTCTGATGTCGATTACTTAACAAAGAGCAACTTGCGTCTTTGTCAGATGAGAAATTTTTTTACTCTTTATTGTGTTTCCTAAATCCTATGCAATTAGCTTACGTCTTTCTGTTACTTAGTCATGTGCTCTGAAATTTGTGATATCGCATACATTGTTTCGTGGATTTTTTAATTCATCAAGGTGACTGCCTTTGGGACTATAAGTATCACTCATTTTCGAGCATGTGATCTACATATTTCAACTTAATAGGCCTGAATGCTCTCAAACTCACATGTATATGACGATATTACTTTTGATGCGAAAATAATTAAAACAAAGTACGTGGATTAAATTAAACTTAGCATCTGAGCTTTCTACTTTTTTTTCACAGTGGGCACCAACGAAACTCTAATGTCGAGTGCACAACCCAATAGTGGAGTTGATCGTCGAAGACATTCTCAAGAGATAACCTAAAGTAAGCAAGCTCATAAACTTTGTCTCTTCTTATAGATATTAGCCAACCAAAACAATTTTGTGAAAAGCTTTTACCTGCCTAGATAAAAAAAAGACATTTTTTCAGCAAATATCGATCCAGCTCGAAACGATCCATACACGACGAGATATGGATAAGATAGTAAGAGAAAAAGGAGGCATAAATAAGACATAATGAAGTCCAGCTTTCGAGTTATATACTTGCATTTAGCATTTTAACTTATAGAAACTCAAAACATTTTTTTGAGGAACAACTTTAAGATATGAAAAATGTTTTATATCTGGTATGCCCTTCATATTGAGTGTTTGGTTTACTTAGAGGCACATGAATCATAGTAAGGTCAGCTTGCATGTAATTAGATGTAATATTTTGGTATGTGGGTCATTTGGTCTATGTATGATAGTACACATTTGTGCTACTCTATGACAATAATGTGTTATATATGATACACTAATGTTTTGATTATAATCACTTCTGATTATTTTATTCAAGGAAAATAAGTTGGGTTTATCAACTGTTTTTAAGGGTGTTTAGGATTCAAGAGTTTATAAGTGCTTATATGCTTACTTCGTTATGAAATACGCCATAATGTTAGCACCCCTGACATCTTTATCCCTATTCCATGATATGCTTTACCTTTTACATAGTATTCTAATTATGTTCATTTATCAAATTGCAGACATGTTACTTTCCGTGGGATGCTGAAATTAACATGTCTAGGAGGCCAAATGATTGCTCAAATAGGATATCCAAACAACCCTCAACAACATGGCAAGGCACCGAAAGGGATGCTAAAAATAAAGCTATCCAACAACCCTTAATAACATGTGTACGACACTGAAAGGAATTCCGAAAATAAGTTGTCGACACAACCCTTGAGACGCCAAAAGGGCTGCAACAGCGATTGGAATCACGGTTTGGTAAGTCACATGTATATCTAAATTACAGTTCTTCGGTTTTAGTGTATATATTGTGACAAGAAAATAAAGTTTGTTATGTCAGGCCACCCTTGATAAGGGTTTACTGAATGGATGAGTGCCATACTCGATAAAAAAAAACTTATCATACCCAACAGTTACAGTAAGGTTGTAGTGATCAGTTATTATATATAATCACACGTGTAGAAATGAGCTAGATTTTTATACATATCTTAAATTTTATGCTATCAATATGATAAGTAAGAAGGACTAAGACCAAAGTTGAGTAACTATTTGTAACTTAACTAAAGAATAGAAGAGTGGTTTTTATAGTGCCATATATACGAAATAACAATTGTATTAGTTTTAATGGGTCGAAGTTTCCTTTTTATATATATTTTGTATTCTATCACAGACGCGTCTGGAGCATGTATCTGCCATGAAGGGAAGCCAAGATAAACATGAAGCTACTCTAGCAATGAAGTGGGCTCCAGATGTGTACGATCTGAATCCTACTTAAAAGACCAAATCTTCATGTGGAAGCAAAGGTAAAGACAAAAAGCAAGTTTCCAGGGTTACATGTTGTTGAACGACCAACATGAGTACGTTAGCATTACTATTGAAGGTCCTTACAAGCAGGTATTGATCAAATATAATACGTAATATTTGATGTTTGGAAAGATCGACTTTAAATTCAATCTTAATCATTTTTATAGTAGCAGGTCTAACAAGTGTGTTAACAGTACATCAGTACATGATTCAGAATCTATTGATAGTCATGTCAGTTCTCTTTAGCTTAATTGCAGATAAAAAAAGTTCACACATATAATGTTACTAATTGAAGTGCATCACTTTAACATACTTCATTTCGAGTTCTTTTGATAATAGAATATTTAAGTGACATGCATGTTCATTCGTAATTTATGAGCGTCACAATTCAAATTGTTTACGAAGCATATCAAGTGACATGCATGTTCATTCGTAACTGGGTGTTCTGTAGAATATTTAAGTGACATGCATGTTCATTCTTAACTGGGTGTTTTGTAGTACTATTTTCTTACGTGCTTATGTTTGTAAGTACAACAGGCTCGGTTGACGTAATTGACGTAGGGTGGCCAGTTCGTGAACCAGTTCTATGTACTCATGTCATTCATAGGGGCTGCGGCAACTTCTCCATTGCGATATGTAGTAGATGCAACTTCAAATTTCCAAGAACAAGCAGGATGCACAGGTGACTAAAAATTTTATGTATGCAATCTTCGATAGGAGAATAAGTTACTTTTATCTATCGAACATTTTATTGCGGTGCATAAAATTTGAATGTACATTTGATTTGCTACAGCATGATAACTATAGTTTGATAAAGTATTCTTAGTATCATGTTTGAAACTGTTATTGTGATGCATAAAATTTGAATGTACATTTGATTAGCTGAGTTTGAACACATCCTTGCCTTCATGTTTGAAACTGTTATTAATGCACAATTGATAACTATAGTTTGATGAAGTATTTTTAGGGTAAAAAACAACCTGCAGAAGAAGACTCCCGCAGCGAAGCGCGGGTCTGTCATCCTTGTTATTACCGTTTACTATAAATTGAAATAGTTTAATCTCATCACGTAAAATTCTTTTGAGAGAAATTAACAGAATATACATCCGAAAAAGATAAATCAAAAGATAAGAGAAAACATGAAAAACATGAAGGAAGCAAAAAAACACAAGGAAAAGAACAATATATGAGAAACAACACAAGACACCAGAAGAAAAAGAACCATAACGTTTCATGAATTAACCATGACAAAGTTGCGTGATATTGTCGGGTGTGCAGCGACATGAAGTTTTAGATAACAGAATGAAATTATCAACTAATAAGTAGCTAGGCTAGTTTTTGTTCCTCAACAGCCTTAGATTCGGGTTAAACCCTGGAGAGATTTAAGACTATCCCTCCGTCTTTTAGTTCTTGTTTAACAACTTTGTATTGCGAACTGATAGTAAACCCTCTATTGCACTCTTTGTAAAAGATGTACTTTTTTACTATCGCATCAAAACGCACACTACTGCTTCCGATTGTTGTGACCAACCTATGGTATCTTAACTTATCCCAGTTACCGAATCCCAGATCTAGGAATATGCGTAGGCCTTCATCAGTTTCTTCATACCTCTTGACTCCAGGGAAGTCAATATTTGATCTCTTCATATATCTTAACCCATCATGTGGTCCAAACTCCTCTACTGTATAACCTACCGAAGGCCTTTCTGTACTTGTTGAAAGACCTTCTTGGGGGGCCTCGGTACCAAGTGGATCTTGTGTTTCAGTCATCCTTGAAAGGCTGTGTTCGGGCGCCTTTGTACACAGCATGCGAGGTGTTGAAAGGGGTGCCCTATCAGAAAGCCTATGACGTGTCCTGTCTATTAGATCTGAAATCATAGGAAATCATAGGAAATCAATATTCTACCTAGCAAACAAATAAAGAAAATTAAAACAAGAAAAAGTACCAGAGAAACTCGACAAAAGACGAGGATTAGTTGCGATCCTTAGGCACACGGGGACAATAACTTGCATGGCTGGACCTCGAAGTGCGACAATGGAAGATCTGGTGAAACCAATAAACTGCTGCATGATCAAAGAAGAAGCCATTCCTAACAATGAGTAAATTAACGATGATGGTAAGGGGATGTTGTTTAATTTATACACCATCGAAGGTTTATGTATATATTTTCTACTTCTAAAATTAGGAATAAAAAATAACAAAATCTTTACCAATTATGAGGAAACTACTTATTTAAGAAGATGGAAAGATTACTTAAAAATTAAAATCTACATTAAATCATCGATTAGCTAGTTATATTTTGTTGACATATATGTAAATCGATCGGAGTGTTATTAGATAAGATGCTTGGTTTGTTTAATTTGATCCCTTTCTCTCAAATTTCTTCTAGCTTCCTACAAAGCTGCTTTATATCTGGCCTAATTAAGCGAAGGCGACCGTATTTGATGTTACCTTACCTATTTATGGACGTAAGTGTTTGCTTAATTTTCGCCACAATTGTACTCTTGTCCACAATTTCGCACGTTTAGATATATAAAAATATTTAATAAAAATAACACCATAGTAATAGTCATGTTTACTTGCTAATTTTATTTTCTTTTCTACTAATTTTGAGTCTCCAATTTAGCAAAAGGTTACACGAAGTTTAGTGGGACAAATTTTGATGTACTCGACCAACTAGTTAGTTGATGACATGTATTAGAATTTCAATTTGTCAGAATTTGAAGAATTTTCATTACTTCATTCATTAATATTAAATATTGAGTTTTTAATTATATTTATCATCGTGTCTTTGTGGTCGACTAGTTGATGAATTAAACAAGCATTAGTTTTGCTGATATGTTTTTTAGTACCCTCTCTTATTTGTTGAGTTGTTTGTTAATTTTGTGTGATGGTTAAGACTTTTATTAGCCTAATGATTCATAGCTCATGAGATTATTATTATTTACTATGAGAATTACCTTAAGTTAGTTATTGTATTGTGTTAAGACTTTGTGATTTATTTATATTTGATCATTAATAATAATTAAGTATGGGAAATTACCAATTCTTTCATGGCATCAAAACTCTATGTAAGACCCATCAATAAATTTTGCCATCCTCCAATCATTGACTACATGCCGAAGATTCCTTTACTTTTGCTTTATTATTTTTCTTGCATTAGGTTTTTTTCGTGATCTATGCATAAACCCTAAATCCTAGCCGCCAAGAAAAAAAAATGTTGATTGCCTTCAATCAACCATTTTTTTCTTCATTATATATTTGTTCTTATTGCCGGAGATCTTTGTCGTTGACAACAAAAGTTGGTAATCAGTTTGCCACTCCCTTGTAAAGGCAAAGCAAGCCACGCAAAGAAGGATGCGCTGCCAAATACAATTATGCTTCCGCTAAAAAAAAGATGAAGAAAATAAGATGTAGTTCTCAATATTTATTCAAGCTTGAACGTTCAGAAGCCTCCCTTTCAAACTGCGAGGAATATTATACGGATATGTTATGGCCCAAACCCGATTGTAAGTTTGAGTACATTAGGGTTAGGTTTGTTTGTTCAATAAGCCATGTGTGTTATAAATATATTGTCAATCTTCATTGTGTAGAAACACAAAACATTCAATCAATACTAAAATGTACATTGACAATCTTGATTACATTGGCAATCTACATTGGCAACCTTCTAACTTATGGTTGTAACTAGTGACAACTAAAAGAGTCGTATATAAACTTTATTGTACTAAAATGAAACAATGTGGCTTTTTCCTTTACTAGGTGGAAATTTATGAAAAATACGTACATTTAGTTTTAACTTTTCTCTTTTCACTTTTGAGGACGCCCATAACTAGTTTTTAGTGCTGCAATAGCATATAGTTACGTAGATATATATGCGTATAGTTGAGTGTTCACATTTACGAACCGTACGCTCTATCGTTTTGCATAAAAACTTAGCGTAGTACATAATTCAAAATACAAGTTTTTTTGTCCATACAAACATGACTTTGCAAGGGGTGTTTACATAGAGTTTTGGGGCTCGTTTGGTTACCTACATTGGGTTAGGGTTTTTATTCACAAGACGTTAAAAAACTGTTTGGTTTAAAGTCTAGGACTAAGAATTGGGGATTAGTCTTACAATCAGCTTCAAGAACACCTCAAAAAGTCGGAAACACTCATGTTGGAGCGCACGGATGTGTAGATCTTTGTTTTCAAACTCTAGTAACTGGTTATGATCCTTCTAAAAGGGGGCATGCTCCGGTATAAGTCTTATGTCTAACTAGTAAGTCCCTTTTGCCTTACCGAGCACACAAGTGTTATCATCCTACTAGAGGCGTGGAATGCGATTTTGCATTGACACCTCAAAGCTTTGATTTATGACCGCAGATGAATCTTGACGAGATGGCCCCTCTTCAACGCGCGCACCCGAAGAACGGGTCGGCATTCCCTATGTTTCTGATTCCTCCAGCAAAACATCAATCTCGAATGATTCTTCATTCCAGGAGGGAGAGGGCGATGGTCCTTCAAAACCATAGGGTACCATTTGATCATTTGGCGGGGCATCATATTGCCTTCTATCAAATATGTATAGTGAAGAAGGTTCGCAAAGCACTCGTTAAAAAAGAACGCCAGCATGAAGGAAAGCCTACTGTAATCAAGACTTTTTCTAAGCCCCGTGCCCCTACAGCGGACACTATTTTTGCTAGTGTTGCACCAAAACAAGCGATCCCGCAAAAATAAGAACATAAAACATATAATAAAAGACTTGGGGTGACCAGGAACAAAATGGGGAATCGTATTTTCTTTTCGTGCCACAAACGCTTAGACTTGACTTTTTTCTTTTTTGATTCACGGTCTAATATTAGTTCTCGAAAATATTCTGTTCGTCATCCTACCTAAATTTTTTCTTGTCGTCCGCTCTATTTTCTACTTACTACCTCATAACGTACAAAGACCCTACTATATTGCAAAGTCTTAGAGTCGACAATGATTATTCTCTTAATCCAAACAGGCGGGGACACAATTCGAACCTGCAATCTTCATATCATGAGCCTGAGTTAATCATTCCTCTACCCCGCTTCATCTATTTCCATTCCAAAAGTTCCTTCTTCGATCTAAAGGTATGTTAAACATATAAACATTGTAAAACCCACATGCTTTTACCATGAATAGTACCCTTAAGATCGTACGTATTAGATTTAAACTTTCCTAATATAGCATAATTACGATTACGTGTTAGAATTTTACGTATTACGTACGTGTTAGAACACGATAAGTATTTACTATGCACGAGCACGTAAAAATTATTTGACAATAATTAATCACGAACATGCGATCATGAAATCATGAACGTAATTAAAACACGAACTATTATTAATTACGTATATATATTTATTACGAGCGTAAATAAATATATTATCACGGTATTTACGTAACGAGAACACTTAAAACGCGAACACAATTAATCACGAACGTACAACTTAACATCAGGACACGGAAAAAGGTACGGGTACCCCAAGTGGGGGCCCTACCCGCGAATACAAGGACAAATGGGCCAAGCCCATTTGTCAAATTTTACTAAAAGGGAAAAAGGGATTTTTCACTACTCATTTTATTTTACAGGAGATTTTTAGAAAAAACCCTAAAACCCTCTTCCTTGTTCTTCTTTGTGACGCCACCCTACAACCACCACAAGGAGGTGGTTTGTGATCTCGGATCTTGAATTTTTAGTGGTTGATCGTGTTTGTTCTTCATCCTTTGGATCCACGAATTCGGTAAATCCTTTTTAAACCTTTTCTTTTGATTTGATCTTTTTATAAATCAAGAACATGTTATGTTTTTACAAAAACCTAATAATTAAACATGGATCTAACATGATTTGAGGTTAATAAAATCAAAAGTATGTTTTAAGGGGTGTTTGTTTTTGGCCGCAGGCTGCACCGAACCCGAAGGGGTTTCGGTTTGGCCAAACCGACCACCACCAAGACCATACGGTCTTGGTTGGTGTGTGTGGGTCCCACGGCAGCAGTAAGACACGGGGTACCCCGAGTTGGTTCGGGGTACGGTATCGATTTCATGCTCGGTTCATTGTTTTTAGTTTGGATCCGGTTCATGGTGTATGTTTAGTTTTTTTTATGTTTATGATCTTATGTTAAAAATTAAATTAATAAAATGATATGATTAATTTAATAACATGACTTAGGTTATTTTAATTATTATAATCATGAAATTAATTAACCTAAGTATTTTATATTTTAGACTTATAATTAATTAATTATTTAAAAACCATGACTATAACTAATTAATTAACATGACTTAGGTTATATTATTAATATATAATAATACATGTTTTAACCTAAGTATTTAACTTTATTTAATTAAAAACATGTTATACTTTAATTAAATATTTTAACCTATAGTTTAATTTAATTACATGAAATAATTATTAAACTATACATTATATCATATGACTTAGAAAATAATCATGAAAACACTTAGGTTTATATACTTAGCTTATTTAACCAGCTTATTTCTAATTATGGAAACTTTCTATTTTTAAAAACTTAATTAAATAAGGCAGCTAATCTATTTATGGAAACCTTATATTTTTAGAAACTTATTTATTTCAGGCAGCTAATCTATTTATGGAAACTTATTTAATTAAGGCAGCTAATCTATTTATGGAAACTTTCTATTTTTAGAAACTTATCTATTTTAAGCAGTAAATCTATTTTTGGAAACTTTCTATTTTTGGAAACTTTCTATTTTTGGAAACTTTCTATTTTTGGTAACTTTCTATTTTTGGAAACTTTCTATTTTTGGAAACTTTCTATTTTAGGAAACCTGCTATTTTTGGAAAGTTACTTATTATTGCACAGTAAGTGTTATAACACATGAAATACCAGAGATACTTAATTAGATTAAACAGAATATAAGATAAACACAATGTAAGGCTTAAAAACAGTAAAACATGGTAAGAACACATAAAATAAGCTAAGACATGACATAAAACCAGCTACGTATTTAGTAAGCAGATACTTATTCATGTATGTATTTATGTAGCACTAGTGATTCGGAAGTAGGATTTCTCTCATTTCATCTTCTTCGTTCACTGGACATAAGGTACGGACTCCCGTCCTTTCAGTATGGACATTCTTTCCTTATTAGGATTCCCCGTATGCAGCCAACTGTTTTCCCGTAGTATAAGTTACGTGTTTGATTGCTTATGTTTAATTAAGATTACCTATAGCCATATACATGCATGACCAGTTTCACCTAATTATGGAGGTACCATAACCATAACATTAGAGGCACTGATGTTATGACTTCACCACGGCGGAGTGATTGCTCGTGGCGTCCCTTTCAGCTTTTGGCCATTTATATTATATTTATCATGTGGGGCGTATGGGTGCATCCTAGTTACATGTTTTTAGTCAGGATTTCATGGTGAATGTGGTGTGTGCCTTGCATCCTTCACAAGGAGCTGATCCCTCCTACCCAAAAACCAGTATATTAAATTAGAGGCAGCCCCTCTAATTTTCATGATGAGGTCACCCCCCCAAGTATTCATGCACGGTGGATTTTCATGACCTATATTGGCTAATGGTAAAATTTGACAAACAGTTTTTATAAGATAAACATAAGACTTTCAAACTATAAAACCAGTTTATTTAAGACTTAACCAGGTTACTCGGGACTTAGTTTCTTCCGCTGTTATATGTTATATGCTTATCCTATTCATGCTTTATTGTACATCCGTGCACTGAGCGTATTTGCTCAGCCGTTTTCCTTTTCTATGTTCCCAAAACGGCAGGTACTCAGGGACGCTCGTAGACACTAAGAGTACGGGCATATGGACTGGAAGCTGTCTTGCCTTCTTTACTTTATGCATTTCTTTTCTTATGATACATTTGCTATGGACATTGTTTAGTCCTTTCCTTTACTATACTATGTTTGTGTGTGATGAGCTTTACTTTTGGACTACTGATGTTTGATTCCGGTATTTTCCTTTTATGGTCAAGTAATGTTTAGACATTTTTCCTTGTATGCTTTGATGACACGCCATAATTGCATGTGACATTTCCATTATCAAAATGGGGTGTTACAATTATGGTATCAGAGCCAAGGCTTCGACCTGTAGGCTCTCAAATATGACCTATGATTAGTGGGTAGTCACTACGGTCTTCCTAAAACTGACAGTTGTTTTCATGCATTCATCATGTTGTTTTCATGCATTCATCATTTTTAAGCATACATATACATGTCATTGTCGCAGATTTTTGACTAAGTAATGGTTGGTACAGGACTGGCCCTATTTAGTCGCATGTGTTTTATCGAAACTTTTAGATTTGGGACCGACCCATAGGCGTCCCCTCGCTATGTCTTTTGTTTTGGGTGAACTGACCAGAGGCGTTCACTCTCGAGCATACAAAAGTTTTCATAAAACTACATCATGCATTCATACACAAAATTTTCTTGCATAAATTTTTTCTCGTGAAATTTTACTATAAATTTTTTTCATGTATATATATATATTTTATGTTTTGATCTATTTAATCATATGTTTTATGTTATACTGTCAGATGGTTCTCACACGCGAACAGGAGCAGCTCAATGTTGCAATTCAGGCTGCTATGCAAGCCTTGCTTCCTCAACTGAGGAATGACATCAGGGCTGAAGTTCAAGCTGCCAACAGTCAGCAGCATAATCAGGCACCTTCTCCTCCAGTGACATTAGCAGTATGGCTGGAGAGATTCAACAAGCTCCGCCCTCGAGCTTTTGAGAAGACAGATAGCCCCAGCGATGTTGAAAGCTGGTTGGCACACATCGAGAAGATTTTCAACGCTATGGGCGGTGACCCCGCATACAAGGCGAGGTTGGCATGCTATCGGTTCGAAGACGATGTACTCAACTGGTGGTTAGCATTGATGCAGTCTGAAGGTGGTGACGAGTGGGTTGTTGGGTTGACTTGGGCTCAGTTCAAAGACAGGGTGATGGAGCAGTTCTTTCCCAAGGCTGAGCAGGACAAGCTCAAGAGAGAGTACCATGGGATCCGACAGAGAGCTGGGGAGAATAGCAACGAGTTTATGCAGCGCTTTCTTTGCTTGGCTGGTTTCCTTGGTGCGGCAGCAGGTACTCCTGAAGAGCAGGCACATCACTTTAGATGGGCTCTTCGCACATCGGTCGCAAACAATCTGGTGTGTGCTACGTTCAACACTGTAGCACAAGTGGCCGATGCTGCACGAAAACTGGAGATGCTGTAGGAGATAGATGAGTTCGGGGAAGCTGAAAGACCCGACAAAAGGTAGACATTGTATTCAATCGGTGACCAATCCGTATACTTTTCATATGTCAATTATTCATCTCTTAAATGTATCTTCCAGGCAGAAAACTAGGGACCGGTCTCAGCCGGCTACTCAGCAGCAGCCTCATCAGCCCAAGGGAAACGGTCAGACTAACGACTGTTCTGCTACGGATAGGCGTGGCGGTAATGATAATTACCGTAACAACGCTGGGCACTCCAACAGCAGCAGGTCCTAATACTTACGCATTTCCTTATGTTTTCATGTTATAACTCATATTCTGACACTTTAGCAAACTTCTATCAGGAACCATGGAAACGGTAGGGACCAGAACCAGAGAGGCTCGCAGCCTAGCCGTCCAGCTATCACTGGTATTCAATCTTACGATTATCCGCTTTGTCCTTTGTACCCAACTATCATGTCTTATGTAAAATGTTTTATCAGGTTCTCAGCCAGCCAGAGCACCTGCTGGGGGATACACTCATCCTCTTTGCTCTACTTGCCACCGTAGGCACCCAGGACCATGTCGCCGTAATACTGGTGCGTGCTTCAAGTGTGGTCTTCCTGGCCATATTATGAAGGATTGCCGTAAGGGCGAGATGGAGGGTACATCGGGACATGCTGATACCAAGCCGCCTCCTACTGCCGGGCGTGTCTACACGAAATCTCGAGACCAGGCCAACAAGTCTACAGGTACCATCACTGGAATCTTGTATATGTATGGTCAAGCTGCATGTGTTCTTTTCGATACGGGTGCTACTCACTCGGTTATTTCTACTGCTTATGCTAAGAACATTAGGATGCCTCCCTTGCCACTAGAAAATAGGCTTACTATTTCCACGCCTTTGAGGGACTCTGTATTAATCACCCATGTATACAAGAGTCTTCCCCTAGAATTTGACGATAAGGTTCGACCTGTCGACGCACTTCCGCTGGACATGAATGACTTCGACATGATTTTGGGCATGGATTGGCTATCCAAGCATCATGCTACCATAGACTGCCATTCATATCAAGTTATCTTCGGTGATGTTAATGCACCAGAGTACATTCATAATGGGTTCATACCCGGACGATCTGTACAAGTCATATCTACCCTGCAAGCGCGTGCACTACTGTCACATGGCTGCGAGGGTTATCTAGCTACGGTTCACGACATGGATGTTGAATCCCCATCGATTCAGGATCAACCTATCGTGTCGGAATTCCAAGATGTTTTTCCAGCAGAACTTTTGGGCATACCACCTGCACGAGAAGTGGAATTCAGTATCGAGTTGGTTCCAGGAGCTGAACCAATATCCAAGGCTCCTTATCGCATGGCTCCCATAGAGCTGAAGGAGCTGAAGGATCAACTGCAAGAACTTCTTGAACGAGGTTTCATTCGACCGAGCGCATCTCCATGGGGCGCACCGGTCTTGTTTGTTAAGAAGAAGGACGGTAGTATGCGTCTTTACATAGACTATCGCGAGCTCAACAAGATTACCATTCGGAATAGGTATCCACTGCCACGCATTGACGATCTGTTTGACCAACTCCAAGGGGCCAAACACTTTTCCAAGATTGATCTTAGGTCAGGCTATCATCAGCTACGGGTCAAGGAGCAGGACATCGCTAAGACTGCCTTTCATACCCGTTATGGCCACTACGAGTTTGTAGTTATGCCATTTGGCCTGACAAATGCTCCAGCAGTGTTCATGGATTTGATGAACAGAATCTTCCATGAATTTCTGGACAAGTTCGTCATTTTCTTCATCGATGACATCCTGATTTTCTCAAAGTCCAAGGAGGAACACGAAGACCATCTTCATACAGTAGTACAGATTCTTCGCCAGAAGCAGCTGTATGCTAAATTCTCCAAGTGTGAGTTCTGGTTAGACAAGGTGGCATTCTTAGGTCACATTGTATCAGCAGAAGGAATCACTATGGTTCCAGCGAAGGTTGAGGCCATTACTAAGTGGCCAAGGCCGACATCAGCGACGGAAGTCCGCAGTTTCTTAGGCTTAGCTGGCTATTACCGTAGGTTCGTGGAGAACTTTTCCCGCCTAGCACTACCATTGACCAAACTGATGCGGAAAGGGGAGAAATTCGTCTGGACTGAAGATTGAGAGAAGAGCTTTGAAGACCTGAAGCAGAAGCTAGTATCTGCACCTATTCTTACTCTACCATCTGGTACGGGTGGATTTCAAATCTACAGCGATGCATCGGGGAAGGGACTTGGCTGTGTTCTCATGCAACATGGGAAAGTGATCGCGTACGCTTCACGACAGCTTAAGCCTTATGAAGAGAATTACCCCACGCACGACCTGGAACTTGCTGCAGTCGTGTTTGAATTGAAGATATGGAGGCACTACTTATATGGAGAATCATGTGACATTTTCACAGACAACAAGAGCTTGAAGTATATTTTCACTCAGCGTGAATTGAACATGAGGCAGAGGAGATGGTTAGAGCTGTTGAAGAATTATGAAATTAATCTATAGTATCATCCCGGAAAGGCAAATGTAGTAGCAGATGCTCTTAGCAGCAAGTCCGAAATGATCAACGGCATTAAAATCGAAGAGGAAATCATCAGAAACTTGGAGCGACTAGACATCGAGATCATGGTACGTGGACAGCACGGTTACTGGGCTAATCTTAGAGTAGAACCCGAGTTACTCTCTAAGATCAAGGAAGCTCAGAAGGATGACGGAGAAATCTGGGCGATAGTACATAATTTGGAGAAGCAGACAGAATTCAGAGTAGATGCAGATGGTATCGTATGCCAGGGCACTAGACTTTGTGTTCCTGATGACCAAGAACTCCGGGAAGCTTTGTTAGCTGAAGCTCATAGCTCCCCATTCTCTATACATCCTGGTTCGACTAAGATGTACCATGACATCAAGCAGTACTTTTGGTGGAGTGGTATGAAACAGGATGTGGCTACTTACGTCTCCAAATGTCTTACCTGCCAGCAGGTTAAGATCGAGCATCAGCGATTTGGCGGTCTCCTTCAACCGTTAGATATTCCAGAGTGGAAGTGGGAAAAAATCACCATGGATTTTGTTATTGGTCTTCCGCCTACTAAGAGGAAGCACGATGCAATTTGGGTTATCGTAGATCGACTTACCAAATCAGCTCATTTCTTACCGATCCGCAAGGAAGATCCGGTAAGTAAACTTGCAGATACATACAGAAGAGAGATCATGAGACTCCACGGTGCACCATCAAGCATCGTCTCAGACAGAGATCCTCGATTCACTTCGCGCTTTTGGAAAAGTCTGCAGCAAGCTTGGGGTACACAACTTAAGCTTAGCACGGCTTTTCATCCTCAAACGGACGGACAGTCGGTGTGAACCATTCAGACATGGAAGATATGTTGAGGTCATGTGTGTTGGAATGGACGGGTGATTGGGACGATTACATCTGTTTGGTGGAGTTTGCATACAACAACAGTTGGCACGCAAGTATCAAGTGTGCTCCATTTGAGATGTTGTATGGCAGGAAGTGTCGCGCCCCAATCTGCTGGGATCAGGTTGGCGAGCGAACACTTGAAGGACCGGAAATCATAGAGATGACCAATGAGAAGATCGCAGTAGCTAAGCAGAAGATTCAGGAGGCACGATCACGTCAGAAGAGTTACGCCGATAAGCATCGTAGGGATATACACTTTAACGTAGGAGATCACGTCTTCCTTAAGGTTTCGCCGGCATGTGGTGTTAGACGTTTCGGGATTAAAGGGAAGCTCAGTCCTCGTTTCATCGGACCGTTTGATATCATTGAACGAGTCGGTGAAGTATCTTACCGACTGGCGTTACCTCCGCAGCTTTCGCATGTGCACAATGTGTTTCATGTGTCCTTACTCAGAGGGTACCAGTATCATCCCCTTCACATGGTTCAGTATCCACTGGAACAGATACGTGAAGATCTCACTTTTATAGAAGAACCCGAACGAGTTCTTGACAGACAAGAACGATCATGAGAAATAAGACGATTCCATTCGTCAAGATTCTATGGACGGATCATACCGAGCGGGAAGCCACTTGGGAAACAGAGGAGTCTATCCGGGCTTCTTACCCTCATTTCATATTTTGAATTCGGGTATGTTCTTCTTTTCCAGTTTACTTTATCTATAATTCGGGGACGAATTATTCTTTTTAGGGGGGAAGAGTTGTAAAACCCGCATGCTTTTACCATGAATAGTACCCTTAAGATCGTACGTATTAGATTTAAACTTTCCTAATATAGCATAATTACGATTACGTGTTAGGATTTTACGTATTACGTACGTGTTAGAACACGATAAGTATTTACTATGCACGAGCACGTAATAATTATTTGACAATAATTAATCACGAACATGCGATCATGAAATCATGAACGTAATTAAAACACGAACTATTGTTAATTACGTATATATATTTATTACGAGCGTAAATAAATATATTAGATCACGGTATTTACGTAATGAGAACACTTAAAACGCGAACACAATTAATCACGAACGTACAACTTAACATCGGGACACGGAAAAAGGTACGGGTACCCCAAGTGGGGCCCCTACCCGTGGCTACAAGGACAAATGGGCCAAGCCCATTTGTCAAATTTTACTAAAAGGGAAAAAGGGATTTTTCACTACTCATTTTATTTTACAGAAGATTTTTAGAAAAACCCTAAAACCCTCTTCCTTGTTCTTCTTTGTGCCGCCACCCTACAACCACCACAAGGAGGTGGTTTGTGATCTTGGATCTTGAAATTTTAGTGGTTGATCGTGTTTGTTCTTCATCCTTTTGATCCACGAATTCGGTAAATCCTTTTTAAACCTTTTCTTTTGATTTGATCTTTTTATAAATCAAGAACATCTTATGTTTTTACAAAAACCTAATAATTAAACATGGATCTAACATGATTTGGGGTTTAATAAAATCAAAAGTATGTTTTAAGGGGTGTTTGTTTTTGGCCGCAGGCTGCACCGAACCCGAAGGGGTTTCGGTTTGGCCAAACCGACCACCACCAAGACCATACGGTCTTGGTTGGTGTGTGTGGGTCCCACGGCAGCAGTAAGACACGGGGTACCCCAAGTTGGTTCGGGGTACGGTGTCGATTTCATGTCCGGATCATTGTTTTTAGTTTGGATCCGGTTCATGGTGTATGTTTAGTTTTTTTATGTTTATGATCTTATGTTAAAAATTAAATTAATAAAATGATATGATTAATTTAATAACACGACTTAGGTTATTTTAATTATTATAATCATGAAATTAATTAACCTAAGTATTTTATATTTTAGACTTATAATTAATTAATTATTTAAAAACCATGACTATAATTAATTAATTAACATGACTTAGGTTATATTATTAATATATAATAATACATGTGTTGGAGCATAGTTTGGCTGGGCCGGTCTGACGACTCTCCTGGCCGTTCGTCGTCTTCTCGAGTCCTCAGTAATGCTGCAAACAAAGGTAAACCGGTTAGACGTGGACCCGAGGCCGGAGCCCCGGGGTCCACCTCCGACGGTCAAGTTAGTATTTGATCGATATATTGTATAAGAGGTGTGGTTAAGAGAGAGAACCTGTTGTAGAATGAGACCCCTACCCTTGTATTTATAGGACTAGGGTTTCTTGAAAGGTAAGTTAGGTATGTGTGGGCCGCGGGCCTGTTGGGCCGGGCCGAAATACCGACTGTACGTCGACATGTCCCCCAGTCTAGTATGATATGGTCCATGATCATGTTATGCTAGACTCATTCGTGTATCATGCTCACTAAACAACCGCGTGCGGCTTGCTGCTAGGACATCCTCGTGGGTCGTCCGTAACATATGGCTCCACTCGTAATGGGCTTCCTTTAGCAAAAAGATGATGGGATGGGATTGCGAATAGTGAGCATAGCCACTATACGCCATCATGTCCCCCAGTCTAGTATGCGAGGTTGTCACCGAGGTTACTAGACTTTACACCATAACCGCTACTTGTAAGCATATCCACGTCGAAAGAAATGGGAAAACATGTATACGTAAGACGGGTGGTTGTGCTCGAATGCTTGGTTTCCCGTGTTTAGATGGTAAGGACCCCGTAAGAAGAAAACGTGTTTCTATAGCCGGGGTAACACTGGCATTGGCAAGGTATCATTCTTATTCATCTCTTACGTGAGGATGATAAAAAGGTTTTGTGAAGGTGGAGGTGGAACCCGTATGCTGCATCGTGAACATTTGAAGACGTACTTCTAATACCCACTAATGATTCATCATAGTGCGAATATTGCATTCGTCTTAAGGCCAACAGAATTCGTACTTCTGTGGCAAAGTGATGCGGATATTACATCCGTCTTGCGGCCACGGCATTTGATAACCACTTCCAAAATTTGTCACGGTTTTTCCTAGATTAAACATAGTTGATCAGGCTCCATCTAATTAAGTATAAACGATATAAATTTTGGAAATTCACTCTTAGCCGGGCCAAGTAATTCATCACGGAAGACGTACTTCCGTAACAAAGATATGAACCAACAGAAGACGTACTTGTGTGGCAGAATGAGCCAGTAGAAGACCTACTACCACGGCAAAAGATAATGATACGCCGTGGAAGAATACTTCCACGGCAAAAATAATGAGCACGTGGATGAGATACTTCCACGGCGAAAATAATGAGCACATGGAAGAGATACTTCCACGGCGAAAATAATAAGCACGTGGAAGAGATACTTCTACGGCGAAGATAAGAAGCACGTGGAAGAGATACTTCCACGGCGAACATAATGAGCACGTGGAAGAGATACTTCCACGGCGAAAATAAGAAGAACGTGGAAGAGATGCTTCCACGGCGAAGATAAGAAGCACGTGGAAGAGATACTTCCACGGCGAAAATAATGAGCACGTGGAAGAGATACTTCCACGGCGAAAATAAGAAGCACGTGGAAGAGATACTTCCACGGTGAAAATAATGAGAGAGTGGAAGAGATACTTCCACGGCGAAAATAATAAGCACGTGGAAGAGATGCTTCCACGGCGAAGATAAGAAGCACGTGGAAGAGATACTTCCACGGCGAAAATAATGAGCACGTGGAAGAGATACTTCCACGGCGAAAATAATGAGCACGTGGAAGAGATACTTCCACGGTGGAGATAATAAGCACGTGGAAGAGATACTTCCACGGCGAAAATAAGAAGCACGTGGAAGAGATACTTCCACAGCAAAAATAATAAGCACGTGGAAGAGACACTTCCACGGCGGAGATAATAAGCACGTGGAAGAGATACTTCCACGGCGAAAATAAGAAAGCACGTGGAAGGAATACTTCCACGGCGAAGACAATAAGCCCGTGGAAGAGATACTTCCACCGTGAAGATAATAAGCGCGTGGAAGAGATACTTCCACGGCGAAAATAATGAGCACGTGGAAGAGATACTTCCACGGCGAAGATAACAAGCGCGTGGAAGAGATACTTCCACAGTGAAAATAACGAGCACGTGGAAGAGGCACTTCCACGGGGAAGATAATAAGTACGTGGAAGAGTACTTCCACGGCGGAAGATAACGAGCACGTGGAAGAATACTTCCACGACGCATGAATAAGCCAACGGAAGAGATACTTCTGTGGCAAAGGCATAAGCCAATGGAAGAAATACTTCCATGGCGCATAAATAAGCGCGCGGAAGGGGTACTTCAGCGGCGAAGGAATAAGCCAATGGAAGAGATACTTCCAAGGAAAAGGAACAAGCGCGCGGAAGGAGTACTTCCGCGGCGAAAGAATAAGCCAATGAAAGAGATACTTCCATGGCAAAGGAATAAGCGCGCGGAAGGAGTACTTCCGCGGCGAAGGAATAAGCCAATGAAAGAGATACTTCCATGGAAAAGGAACAAGCGCGCGGAAGGAGTACTTCCGCTGCGAAGGAATAAGCCAATGAAAGAGATACTTCTATGGCAAAGGAATAAGCGCGCGGAAGGAGTACTTCCGCTTGAAGGAATAAGCCAATGAAAGAGATACTTCAATGGCAAAGGAAATGAGCCAACGGAAGGAGTACTTCTGTTGCGAAAAGAATGCGCCAGTGGAAGGAGTATTTCCACGGCGAAGGATAATGAGCACGTGGAAGAGATACTTCCACGGAAAAGATGATACGCTAGTGGAAGAATTACTTCCACGGCGAAGATAATAAGCACGTGGAAGAGTACTTCCACGGCGAATGATAATGGGCACGTGGAAGATAAACTTCCACGGCGAAGGATAATGAGCACGTGGAAGAGAAAATTCCACGGCGAAGGATAATACGCCAGTGGAAGAACTACTTCCACGGCGAAGATAATAAGCACGTGGAAGAGTACTTCCACGGCGAATGATGATGAGCACGTGGAAGTATACTTCCACGACGAAAGATAACGAGCACGTGGAAGAATACTTCCACGGCGCATGAATAAGCCAACGGAAGAGATACTTCCGTGGCAAAGGAACAAGCGCGCGAAAGGAGGACTTTCGCGACAAAGAAAATGGCTAATGGAAGAGATACTTCCATGGCGCAGAAACAAGCGCGCGGAAGGAGCACTTCCGCGGCGAAGGAATAAGTCAATGGAAGAGATACTTCCATGGCAAAGGAACAAACCGGTAGAAGGCGGACTTCTGCGGCAAAGGAATATATCTAAAGATATTTGTGTGACGTGCACATAAATAGTGGTATTATTATACCCTGGTAGCCCCCCAAGTTTAATGGTGCTAAACTCGATTAGTAATATTAAACTTAATCAAGTATTCAAAAAAATTACGGTCGCGTAGACCAACGCGAATGGACGTACCATAGCCGCGTACAAAAGATAGAGATTAGGCTCGAACGTGCAAACCAACGCGGATGGATCTTGCCATAACCGCGAATTGTCACATAGTATAAGACGTATCTTAACTAACTTATGGGATGCGTTATGCTATTACATGCGGCGTACCGTTACTACCATAAGGACGGTCAAAGTTTTGACAAAATTTTGTTAGACGTGCACAGTGTGTCTTTTGCAAGTCCATCATGAGTCATGTGGTTTGCGTAACTTACTACAACGTCTTGATAGTAAGGTGTCTAACAAGGATACATGATCCATGGTCGTTGGGGTTGCATCCCTCTTACACGACAAGTTGAATTATTAGGTTCACTCAATCCTCTTATTCCACCTGGGAACGATGTGTACATGTACGCCCGTGGGCAGAAGATATCCGAGTATACGGACTAGCATGGATGGACGTACCATGACCGTAGAAAAAGAGGTCTGCTGAGGTCGGGGGCCGTGACTTAGACGGAGACAATAATAATCAAATTTAAGAGATATATATAATATCTGTTTTTCAAATTAAAAGATACACGTAATATCTTTTATCAACATAAAAAATATCGATAACATTTTAGAAGATATATGTAATATTTTTTGTCAATTAAAAAATATACGTAATACTTTTTATAATTTTAAAATATATTGATAAAATCTTGCTAAGAATTAAAAAGATACCAATAATATCTTTATTTAAAATACAAAATATATGTTTGATTGTGGAATATTGCGGGAGGACGGACCTGTAACCGCGGTTTAAAAAATAAAATATATATTCGAATGTGTAGACGAGCGCGGCTGAACATACCATTACCCGCGGATAAAATGTAAAATTTGTTTGCACGAGCGGAGTACCGCGGAAGGACAAGACCTATCAGTGCGAACAAAAAAGAAAATATGTCTGATTGCGCGGAATACCGCAGAAGGGCGGTGCCCATGACCGCATATTTTTGGAATAAAATACAATAAATCTCGACGCGCAAAAGAGCATCACCAAAACGTAAATATCGTTATGTTTCACATAGTTAATCATAGTCAATAAGATATAAATATGTATGTTTTATATACACTAGTGCATAAAATATCTTAGATAATTTTCAAAAGATTTGATCATATTTTGTCAGATATTAAAAAGATGCGCATAACATCTTACTAGTTAATGATGATATTAAATGTCAAGGTAAGGAATATTGTAAACAATCATTCTCATCATCAAATATAAAAAGTAAAATCTTATAGTTTTGTAAGAGTGATAATATCATGCTAGTTCTTAACATAATAGGGACGCACTCACATACCGTATACGGCAAATAAACCACATAATGAAAGTACGAACAAATGACTTTGAAAAGCATAAATTGATACCCAAACTGAGTCATATTTTACGCATGGCGATGCATAATGCATTAAAAAAAAGCACGAAAGCTTTAGGGCCACTTTCTACGGGGGGTTTTGCTCTTTTTGCTAGACGATTTGGAGATACCAGAAGTTTTTTGCTGTTGTTGTTTTGGACGCATACCAAAAGTAATTACTAAGCCCAATCAGCTTTGATATATGTATGTCAAATGTCATGGCAAAGTAAAGTAAAATTAAGATATGCGAAGACTTACAGAGCCAAATATGTGTGAAAACATAAACGAACTCATGAAAGAACACGAAGCATATAGTTCAATCGTGTCCCACGGATGGCGCCAACTTGTTGGAGCATAGTTTGGCTGGGCCGGTCTGACGACTCTCCTGACCGTTCGTCGTCTTCCCGAGTCCTCAGTAATGCTGCAAACAAAGGTAAACCGGTTAGACGTGGACCCGAGGCCGGAGCCCCGGGGTCCACCTCCGACGGTCAAGTTAGTATTTGATCGATATATTGTATAAGAGGTGTGGTTAAGAGAGAGAACCTGTTGTAGAATGAGACCCCTACCCTTGTATTTATAGGACTAAGGTTTCTTGAAAGGTAAGTTAGGTATGTGTGGGCCGCGGGCCTGTTGGGCCGGGCCGAATACCGACTGTACGTCGACAACATGTTTTAACCTAAATATTTAACTTTATTTAATTAAAAACATGTTATACTTTAATTAAATATTTTAACCTATAGTTTAATTTAATTACATGAAATAATTATTAAACTATACATTATATCATATGACTTAGAAAATAATCATGAAAACACTTAGGCTTATATACTTAGCTTATTTAACCAGCTTATTTCTAATCATGGAAACTTTCTATTTTTAGAAACTTAATTAAATAAGGCATCTAATCTATTTATGGAAACCTTCTATTTTTAGAAACTAATTTATTTCAGGCAGCTAATCTATTTATGGAAACTTATTTAATTAAGACAGCTAATCTATTTATGGAAACTTTCTATTTTTAGAAACTTATCTATTTTAAGCAGTAAATCTATTTTTGGAAACTTTCTATTTTTGGAAACTTTCTATTTTTGGAAACTTTCCTTTTTTGGAAACTTTCTATTTTTGGTAACTTTCTATTTTTGGAAACTTTCTATTTTAGGAAACCTGCTATTTTTGGAAAGTTACTTATTATTGCACAGTAAGTGTTATAACACATGAAATACCAGAAATACTTAATCAGATTAAACAGAATATAAGATAAACACAGTGTAAGGCTTAAAAACAGTAAAACATGGTAAGAACACATAAAATAAGCTAAGACATGACATAAAACCAGCTACATATTTAGTAAGCAGATAATTACTCATGTATGTATTTATGTAACACTAGTGATTCAGAAGTAGGATTTCTCTCAGTTTATCTTCTTCGTTCACTGGACATAAGGTACGGATTCCCGTCCTTTCAGTATGGACATTCTTTCCTTATTAGGATTCCCCGTATGCAGCCAACTGTTTTCCCGTAGTATAAGTTATGTGTTTGATTGCTTATGTTTAATTAAGATTACCTATAGCCATATACATGCATGACCAGTTTCACCTAATTATGGAGGTACCATAACCATAACATTAGAGGCACTGATGTTATGACTTGACCACGGCGGAGTGATTGCTCGTGCTGTCCCTTTCAGCTTTTGGCCATTTATATTATATTTATCATGTGGGGCGTATGAGTGCATCCTAGTTACATGTTTTTAGTCAGGATTTCATGGTGAATGTGGTGTGTGCCTTGCATCCTTCACAAGGAGCTGATCCCTCCTACCCAAAAACCAGTATATTAAATTAGAGGCAGCCCCTCTAATTTGCATGATGAGGTCACCCCTCCAAGTATTCATGCACGGTGGATTTTCATGACCTATATTGGCTAATGGTAAAATATGACAAACAATTTTTATAAGATAAACATAAGACTTTCAAACTATAAAACCAGTTTATTTAAGACTTAACCAGGTTACTCGGGACTTAGTTTCTTCCGCTGTTATATGTTATATGCTTATCCTATTCATGCTTTATTGTACATCCGTGCACTGAGCGTATTTGCATAGCCGTTTTCCTTTTCTATGTTCCCAAAACGGCAGGTACTCAGGGACGCTCGTAGACACTAAGAGTACGTGCATATGGACTGGAAGCTGTCTAGCCTTCTTTACTTTATGCATTTCTTTTCTTATGATACATTTGCTATGGACATTGTTTAGTCCTTTCCTTTACTATACTATGTTTGTGTGTGATGAGCTTTACTTTTGGACTACCGATGTTTGATTCCGGTATTTTCCTTTTATGGTCAAGTATGTTTAGACATTTTTCCTTGTATGCTTTAATGACACGCCATAATTGCATGTGACATTTCCATTATCAAAATGGGGTGTTACAAACATTGTGGTTACAAACGGGTTTGGTTTCCAATTAGACTAAGAACCTTCCGTCTAATAAAACTGCTTCACTTCTCCCCTTGTCATGCATTGGCTCTTTGTTTTCCCTGATAGAGCAATTCGCTAGTTTGCATTCCTCTATCTGAATCTCTAACACTAACATGCGATAATCGCCAAATTCATCAATGACTTCTTGTGCACATCAATTGGGTTCCCACCCCATCTCTGCTCTAAGTTAACTATTTCAAAGTTATATCCCTTTCTTTCTCTCAACGTCGTTTAGCCGTGTCTAGTTTTCCTCTCCCCCGAAAGGTGGCTAACTCCTTGGTCTTACGAGCCGCGTATGCTAACTCAAGTAGGTACCAGGAGGGACATCTTGGGTAGTAGAATCAAGCGGTGTCGTTCAGTGACTACATACGAGTTTATGAATCAATGAAATTTCCTATTCTATTGTAGCGATATGAAGTCAAAAGCAATAGTAAAAGAAACTATCATCTCTCAGGAAGTCAATTTTGTGGATTAAATCCCTTCTTTAAATAAGTCCTCTAACTAGACCAGTTAAGTATGCAGCTTCGTTCAATTGATTCTATAACTCACCATATTAAGGTAAACTGCTTTGTTTAGTCGTTACTAACAACCGAGAAGCCAGTCTCTTAGTTGATAGCTCGTCGGATCATGCAACCTAATTTGGTCATAGAAAGAAATCAGACCAAATTCAAAGCTAGTGTTTGAGCTAGTTTTCCTTAGTAGACTAGAAGCCATATAAGGAAGTTTGGTCTAGCTCTCGAAAGTGAAAGGCAGAAAAGGGATAGCTGAAAGTGGGGAAAATCAAACTCTCTCTAAAATGGATGGGGCCTAACTATGATTTGGTTATAAGTGAGTCCTATTCTTCCATTCACTGTTTTTTTCTTGATTTTAGTCTTAAAAGCTATTAACTAAGGAGTATATTTAAAATAAATATTTGTTATTTGTATAATATTTTTTCTCTTTCTTATATTTTTCAAATTCAAACGTAAATCAAAATCTTAACTTGAATCTAAATCTTAATCATAAACCCATCTATGAACCAAACGGGCCCTTAGACTAATATATTTGTATGTGAAGACTTATTCATAATACTGGAATATTCATTGACGAGGGATATAAAAAGAACGAAGGTTAATTAGATACCTCCTAAAATGTGAGTGAGATTTAGAGATTGTTTGTTTTAACTTATCTAACGTAAGCTTATTTTGACTTATATAACATAAACTTCAATTTTGGGGATTATTTAGAGATTTATGGGCTTATATAAGTGTATTATGTTATAATAAACTTTTATAAGCAAATAAATCTCCAAATAAGCTTAAAAATTGAGATTTATAAAATATATGTCAAAATATTAATATTTTCGGCTTATATAGCATAAGCTCTAATTTTTTGGTTCATTTTGAGACTTAGGCTTATATAAGTTTATTATATTATAATAAAATTATATAAACCCACAAGTCTCCAAATAAGCCATAAAGTTAGGGCTTATGTATGTAAGCCTAAATCGACTTGTGTTATATAAGCCAAATAAAACACCCTTTTAAGTCGTGTTTTTGTGTTGCAGCCTTTTAAAATTGTGATAACGTACAAGCTCGAGTCGACTTTTAATACAAAAAAATCTCTTAAAGATGTAATTTGTTCATTTCCTCTTTACATTTGTTTTTTCTATTAGAATTTAGTTCCATTCATCATAAATTGGATTAAATCACAACGAATAACCAGAATTACATCCCAAACTCCTAAGGATATGTTAGGAATTAGGAGCATATGGCGAGATGGGTAACCATAAGTTGGGTTAGAAAAAGTATTTACGTTGTGGGCATAGGTGATACTCATTTTCATGTTATTTGATCTGGCTTACATTCTCATACTTGAACCTATCGTTTGGCCATGGAGATCACAATGGTTGGTTGGTGCATCTCTATGACCACTCAACATGGTTGGGAATCCACGTACTCATTCAAGAGGAGAGGTGCGCCTCCTTTGTGTAAATGTGGATGTCGAAAAACACCCTAAAAATTAAAATCATATAGAAATAATTTTGAAATTATAAAAATTGCTCGTGTAGGAAATGTGAGAATCCACTTTTAGTTATTCATTTTTATTTTACAATTTTCTTTGGATGGCTAAACAATAAGAACGATATTTATAATTCTCTAAAAAAAACTAGACAGGATGAAGAAAAAATAAACATAAGTATTTTTTTTTTACAAAACAAATGGTTATTTCCTATTTTCTCATATTTGACTATTTCCTCTCGTTTTTCTTTTAGTTTTATAAGCAAATTAAGGTAGTACAATTAAAAAAACATTTTGTGATTTATAGTGAGTTATAATTCACTTTTAAAAGAAGTTTTAAGTTGTAAATCATACATGTTGGACATGACCATGCTTAAGTCTGGATGGTTTACAACTTGTAAATATTATGTTGCATTGTTGACATATCCATTGTAAAAGTTTTTAGAGCATGAACAATGAAGAAGTCATAAATGACTTTTTTATCTAATGCACTTTGGTGGCGAACCTTGTTTTAGATGTGTAATTAATGGGTTTGAGTTGTTAAAATAAAGGTTACAGAAATCGCTAGGCGCTAGTCAGGCGGTTGGTCACTTTCGAGGCGAAATTCGTTTAGGCGGATTGGAAATTTATTCATATAAAGATTATAAATAATACGTATAATATAAAAAAATACTTCTAATTTCAAATAATTCAAAGTATACATAGTTTGAGGTTGACAAATAAATAAATAAACATAAGAATTTTAGTATTTAAAAATTAAAACTTTAAACGTGAACATATAATTCAATTAGTTCAAAATTCATACGAAAGAAAAACCCATTAATTTGATTTACCTTTTATTTTAAAATCTTATCTTAAAATAAATATAGACATTGTATATTATAAAAAAAACTCTTAATTGTTTTTTAAAAAATGTTGACTTTTTTGTTGACTTTCATTGACTATTTGACCGCTTAGCTCCGCTAACACGAATACGAAATTACAAAAAAACGTACTACAATATATGGTCTAAATAATTTAAAACTATGTTATGGCATCAACAAATTTAAGTTGGAGTGATGGATGAAGGACACGTCATCACAAATTCAAGGAAATAGTGTCAACCAAAACAAAGGCTAGTTTGGTTGATCCTTTTAGTGGTTGAGATTTACTTTTACTTTGATATAAGATGTTTGATTATTTTTAAAAGATGAATATATGGGCGCCATATCATCAAAGTAAAGTGTTAGACATGTTTAGAAAAATTTGATAGGTTCCACCATATTATTTCCCTCATATCTTATGATTTAATAACTTATAATATATTTTATTCTTATATTAATTTATAAAATAATTTATATATCAAAATATAATAATTTATCTCTCATACATCATATCTAACTTTTACCTTATCCCAAACCCTCTACTTTATAGACTCACACCCAGAGTAAAACCCACCTTCAAACTAAACGGACAATTTTAATATAATGTATACTTCGGGACTCTCAGGAATCTTTTCTTTTTTAGGCTTTTATCGTTTTTAATGTGAGTGACTTTTTCAGATTTTGAATTTGAAATTCAAACTCAAAAATTTCACCTAGCAATGATATTGATTTCATTCTGAAATCAGGTTCCCAAAATTTTTGTTTAGTTTTGTTAATTTGATTTTTTTACTTTTATAATTTTCTTAATTTTTACTCATTAAAAAATCTGGCACTCGGGGGAGGGGGGGGGGGGGGGCAGAAAAGCATTATTAGAAGTTATGTTATGGGTCATTTCACATTTCACATGTTTTAATGTTTGTTTCTCTATGGCTCTTTTAAGACGGTATATTTTTTTTAATCCATGATGCAACCTTGGAGAGGAAATAACAAGAATGTGCAACAACATCAGCAATCCAACTCTTCAAACTACATATGGTGAAATGTTAAGGTTTGTACGCAATGTGCTTGTGAGATTACCTAAGTGAAAAAACTGAATTTTTAAATAGTAATTATTTTACAACTAGGCAGTATGCTCATCCATGGAGGAGTGGCTAATGTGCCGTTGAGGTTGCGGTGGTTTTTTTCTCCCCACCTTCCCCGAGCCTAATCTATTGTATCTTTTCACCAAGTTGAAGTATGGAGTCACAAGTGCTTGGAATTGTAGTATGAATTAAAGAATGTGTTAATTCTTTTTTACCATGTACTGTTTATGTTAAGACTCAACATAACATTTTATTTGAAATTTGTTATTCATATAATTCAAAGAAATCATGTGTCAAAATCTCAAGTGACATGCACTCGTGCTATCTATTAAGGAATTTTAAAATATATCAATGGTTTTTTTAGTTTTTTATCACGTTGCAAGCTTTGAAAGGGTGTTAAAAAATATTCGAGAAGGAATAACATCGACCAAACTACTGATTGAAAAATTGTAAGATTTCTTTTTTTATTTTCTAAAGTCATGTGTTTTTAGCTGTTTTTCTAACTTAATAGAATTACATTATATTCAAAACAATTTATTTTTAGTGTTCTCCACTTGATAATGAATAGTGATATTGGAGTAGTTGTGATTTTTTTTTAGCAATGAAATGCTGGAATATGGCAACATGGGGGTGCATGAGTCAAAGCATGCTTATAAAATTTTTTAGAGCAATTTAAGAGTTGGGTGTGTTGTGCATCAATCTGATTTGGGTAAATTACTAGCTTATAACCCGTGTTGAACACAAGCATATAAAGTTAAATGAAGAAAAGGTTAGACCTCTTTGATAATGTGTTTTTGTTTATATGGTACTCCCTATTTCTAATAGCTTTTACAAACCGAAGATACATAACATTTTCTTCATTTAACTTTATATGCTTGTGTTCAACACGGGTTATAAGCTAGTAATTAAATATAGTACAACGAGGGCGAAAATATTCTTGAGAAAGCTAAAAGTTCACCAAATCGTTGTTAAAAAGCATTTGGCATAATGATTTTTTTTTAAATGACACACAAGCTATTGAAGTCTTGACCATGGTTTATCTTCCATAAAATAAAGTTTCGCAAACCAAACATTAATCGAACTACAATCCTAACTTCTTCATATGCTTTCATTCTATTCTCATAAAACATAACAACAAGCATACTAAAAACCTATGTTTTAAAACTTCAGTTGATCTAAAAGGTTAAACTGTGAACTTGCTTGTAGACCAGATCGGAATCAGGTTTTTTCTTATTTAGAACCAGCTAAACCGTCGTTTTTTTTTATCCGGTTTAATAAATCCAAACATGTACTTGATCTTTGAAATTTTAACAAACACATTTATTTATAAATATTTGTAAGTTTAGTTGAAAGGTTCAAGTTAATGTTGCTTATAATAGAATTACACATAACTTAAAATACCGATTAATATTAAGTTATTATAGTCTATTAACTTAGAATCATAATTTATTTACTTTTTAGTGTATCTTGGTTTTAAAAACTAACTTTACTAGTTAAGACTCAATCACTTTAATTATTTTAATTAAACGTAAGATAAATTTTGAGATGCTATGTCACTACATATTAAGTATATGAATAACCTATACATATAGATAGAGACAATTTAACTCAACGATTTAACTATTGACATAATAAACCGCTAATAAACCGTTTCAATAGGTTAGATTTTAAAAATTGCAAAAAAAAAACACATTTTATCAATCTTACGCCGAAAACTCTATCTCGGTAAACAATACAATTAAATTTTATCATCAAAACTCAAAAGTGTATTCCCTCACTCATTTATTTCCGTAAATTTCAAACCAAAACTTAAAAAATTGAAAATCAAACCACCAGAATTTTCAAAAGATTTGAAAATTTGAATCTTCTATCATTTAGTATTTAATTATTTATTTCAGTTTTTTTTTAAATCCTTTTAAAACCTCCATTTAACCCTACTTTTTTTCCTCCACATTATATATCAAACTTTCTCTTTGTAACATTTTTATTATTATAGAGTACATAATATAATTAAATATGTTACATTTTTTTAATAAAACATTACTATCGTATATAATATATTTGTATCTTTCATCGTTAACTTTTTAAATAATTCAACTTTTTCATTAATAGTGTACAATATTTTATGAATATAAGAAATAAACAGTACAAATTACGTACACTATTTAATGCCAATAATTTTTTATATTCTTAATAAGACACTAAATTATTTAAGAAATATTCATGTAATATAATTAACCAATGCACAAATACACATTTATTGACTGGTCAACATTTAATATAATTTTGAATACACTTTTAATTTATAAACACATTAATTAATAGTATTATCGTTAAAACATTTATATTACGAAAAGTACATTTTATCATATACATTGTACAAACTACAAAACTCATAAAGTTTCATACAATTTACATGCTGATACATAGTGTTTCAAAAAACAGATCAGACCAACAGATTTAGCTAGGAAATAAAAAGCCGTCCCAAAACAAGCCGGATAAAACTAGTCGAAACCCATATAAATGAGCAATCCGGGCCTAATCAGGATCATTTTCTTTTTGTTTTTTCGGTTAGTCACAAAGTACATGTCTTCTCATCGCATTTATACCTTAATATTAATATATAATTAATACATCCCATTACTTAAAATACAATTCTAATTCACTTTATACAACAATTTAAAACATATATCTACAAAAGTATATATATGTTGTTTATCTAAAATTATGATATATAATTTGAAAACCGAATCAGACTAATAAGTTCAACCGAAAACCAAAGTTATCATCGATTCCACTAGACAATTAGATAAAGTTGCATAGATCTTATATTATCGTTCTTCGAAATATAATTGTAAGAAAAATATAATATTCAAATGTTATTCATTAAAAATTATTTTATACGGTACTCGCAATCATTACGCATGAATAGCGTGATAAAGAAATTGTTATTACATACAAGTAATACAACGTTATTCTTTTTCTTTTTAAGTACAAAGTATAAAATTTAGGGCAAATAATCGATGCTGTGCACAGCAGATACTGTATCTGCAGCTTGGGCTATTTTTTGCCAACTTTTACTCATTAGCCCGTTTGACAATTTTTTCATCATGGCCCATATGTCAAATACCAGATGTTATGACATATCAAAGTAACAAAAAGAACGAATCCCATTTACTTACAAGTCTCCAAGTTTCCAAAAAAACTTTGTCAAGTCTTTAACGGGTAGAGGGAAAAAAATAGGCACATGGCCAGTTAGTCGGTTGTTGGACAGGAACCTATGCACAAATTAATCAGAAAATGTAGATAAAATGTATGATGTAGATACACCAATGAACTGCTTTCAGATTCATATATTTCAAAAAGACCAGTGAGGCTGTTAATGCTAGACGGGACTGTTCCTGATAAAGCGTTTCTATCAAGACGCCTGACATCACAAGAAAAAACCCATTTAGATACAATGTTTTTACATTTGAGGTTTACAGATTGTATATAAATATGATCATAGTTTGTACTCTATTCCACAAGCCCAAGACTCGAAGGAATTGAGCCATTGAATTGGTTGCTCTCTAATAGACTACACCAAAAAATAAGGCATAAAGTAAGTAGAGTTCTTGTATGCAGAAACCAAACAGCAGAACTGAAAATTTATTGTCAACCACACTTTGTGTGTTGACACACCGCGAAAGGCAGGAAGCTTTATTGCCAAACACACTATGAAGCAGAACCAGACAACTCACACTCATACTTTATTGCTAAAACACACCATGATGTAGAACAAAAACTCAAATGTGCAGACTTGTAAAGTGAAACAAAACCTGGAACTCAATAGATACATCTTGAAATGATATATTAACGTTCGTACAAACAAAAACTACCACAAGCTATTCGGTTGTTTTGACTATTACAAAATGGTATGCCGAGAACAATTAAAGCACAACAACCAAACGTATTATTGCCGACCATCAAACCATACATAGTATTGGAGACTGCACCATATTTGACACCTTCATATCAGTTTATTACAACAGCACTTCAACTGCATTCTTAGCTTTTGCTTCATCAATCTAAAATAACATAGTAATCATAATTAAAACTAAGAGAAAAAGGATAAAAAAAATTATAGTTTAGTAGTAAAATCAACCATACCTTTTTCTGTGGGCACCTGGCAATATTATGACCTTTTCCTTTGCAATAACTACACTTATTTCTTTTTTCGCATCTATGGAAATTTCTAAACCCGACTTTATTCTTGTAGCAGCCTTTGGACCTCCTTTTCTCTTAACAAGATTTATAGGATCATACGCAATAATGTCTTGCTCATGTTGTGGCACAACTGGTTCCGTAGAATTAGTACCATAATTGACCTCAGCTCTTGTTTTATGTCTTTGATGTTGCTTGTTAAGACAATCATCAGAGAACGTATTTAGTTTTTCAATTTCGCACGGGGAATCTCTTACTCCTTCAAGTAACTTATTGAACTTTGATCGAATAGACCATAAAGTCATGATAATAACATGTTGAGTGGCATTGCCATGAACACCGCTCCATCTCGTTCCAATACTTCCGACATTATAGGTTGCTTTCATTGTCCATCTTGGTAATATATACTGATTAGGAATAAATATCAAAAGCTTTCTCATCATAATATAGAGAATATGTTTGCACAATATTCCACATGTCTCAAATCTTGCACATGAACAAGTAGCAAGATTTAAACCAATTTTGTATTCAATAGTTTTCCAACCTTCTTTGTTTCCTTTTATAAAACCAACACGATATTTTACCAAGTCATAAACTTTGCTTATTTTTTATGACCACAATCACCACTAGCCTTCCACTCTTTTCTGAATATTTCATAAATATTTCGAGTATAACATTTTGATCCCATGGCTTTAATTGGGTGCTCGCTATGCAATGTGGGCTGGGAGTTTAAAGTTTTAAAATCGTGCTCACCTTCTGCATTTCTTCGTGAATCCACAACCTTTTCATATTGTACCACAAAATCATTTAACATAGTTTTTTAGTTTACAAAACCATCGAAGAACGAATGAATGCTTTCACTTCGTCCACTCGTTGTCATTCCAGTAAAAAAAGCGTCCATCAAATATGCTTTTATCCAATGATGACGCAATTTGTACATGTTTCCCAACCAACAATCATCATTAATGTGATATTTCTCCTCCAACTCTCCCCATTTTGATTCATAATCTTCAATATTTTGGCTTTTCACCCACTTTGTATATGTATCTTGAAAGTCATCATATCGAGATCGTAATGGTTGAAGATGCTCGAGAACATGCTTTTGGATATGCCAATCACAATATCGGTGCCTTGTTTGAGGAAACACCTTTTCAATTGCTATACACATAGCCAAATCCTGGTCAATAATAATAGAAACAGGTGGGCAATCATGCATACATTTAAGAAACTGTTTAAACAACCATGTAAATGTTATCTCGGTCTCATTTACTAGCAATGCTCCTCCTAGCAAAATAGTTTGATTGTGATGATTAACTCCAACGAATGGAGCAAACGGCAAGTAGAGTTTATTCGTCTTATACGTCACATAAAAACAACAACGTCACCGAATTGACTATACGACGGTCTTGACCTACCATCAGCCCAAAACACATTTCTTAATGTCCCATCGGTACTCAAATCTGTTGCAAAGTAAAAATAGTTGTCTACTTCAGCCCTCTCTTTAAAGTGTGTGATGAATCCATGACACTCTTTGCTTAAGTTTCTTCTCCTTTCGCCACCAAAAATAGTGAAACACTGAACTCTAGTAAGCTTATCCTCATGGTTGCCTGTATATGAAAGTTTATGGACATTAAATTAGATAGTCGTGTGATAGGATCGAACTCGAGATTACGAGATTTCACACAATACGTAAAGGGTTAATTAATTTTAATAAATATATTTATTATATTTATTAAATATAAACCGAGCTTAGCTAACGTTCGTTAACAATTAATAGTTAAGTGTAAACGAGCGTTATGGAATTAAGTAGAAAAGAAAACAAGAAACGGAAAGTTCTGGAAACCCCTTGGTGGGCTTTTTAGCCGTCGGCTACAAGGACAAAGGGGAAGGGGGATTTGTTTCCTAATTTGATTAGGACTTGGAGAACAAGTTGTTAATCCTATAAATACCCCTTCATAGCCTTCATAATTTTTGTCCCTCCCCTCTCCTTCTTTTCATGCGATCGCAACAAACACCCCTTTTAGGGTTTCGGTTTGTTTTCGATTTAGCTATTATTCGCAAGTGTTGAAGCTCTGGTTTGCAAGTGCTAGCATCACAATTAGCCCGTTGCATTACGTGTGTACAAGAGCGTAATATAGTTTCACTATAAACTATGTCTTGGTATTCTTCATATAAACCCTAATTCATGATTCGTCGGTGTTCTTGTGGAATTGCTCTAGCTAAAAGGTATGTAATCCTAACTCGATTAATTATGAATGTGTTATTAATTATGATCTTGTTAAATCGCTTCCGCTATGTGTGCTTTGATCTTAATTAGGGTTTTACGTAATTGTTATGAGTAATATAAACCTTCAGTGGCATCGAGAGCCGTTTTAACATGTTATAATTATCGAGATCTAAAGTTTTTTTAACTAAAATTGATTTGAGTTAATATCACATGATGTTTTTTAGGTTTTCATAAAAATTAGGGTTTTGTTTTTTAAATTATGTCGGCCTAGCCGGTTTTTTTTTAAGTTTTTTTTTAAACCCTAAAAATTTACATGGCGATTATCTTTAGATGTTTGCATGAAGTAATTGTTATGTCATGTACGATTACGATCCGTAGAGAGATTTATTTGTTAAGATTATGTGGGGAGATCCGTGATAAACATGCATGTTTTTTTTCACGGATCATATGATTTTTATGCTAGTTGCTTTATTTGATTCAAAGTTTTAAAATTAGGGAAGACTTTTTATGTTTATAAAAACCCTAGATTTTATGTTTTTGAATAAATTGTTATGCATGTGGCTCTTTGATTTAGTTTTTTTATACCTACTTGTTTTCATACGTTTTATATTGATTGTATGTTGTAAACAAGGGTAATTTTTTTTACAAGAAAATTAATATGGACTAAATCATATAAAAATTAATGAATTGTTTTGAGATCTAATTGACATATGATTTGCGTTGATTGTAGTTGTAACAATAACTTAACGGCCTACTCAACTTTGACAAACTATAAAATGGGTATAACGCACCGCTTGTCATGTACCCGGTTAAGGAAGGAGGTGTTATGCTTTAGCGCTGACCAAATTCCCGGCTTGCCTGTGCGTCAAAGTTGGAATTACCTACGGTTATTATTTACATAATTCCTTAAGTTTGATTTAACCGCAAATTCACATCCGAAACACAATGAATAAGGTTATTGCTTTGTGCTTTAGCTAAGTTTTAGAAAAAGTACGGTGTGAATTTAGTTGTGGGTAAAATCTTTAATTTGTTTAACCAATACCTCAACTTGCAAATATAAGGCGAAATTTTCGTCTCACCAAAAGGTTTACTAAATGATTTTATTAAACTTATGCTATGGAGATGTATGCATGCTTCTCCATACATGATTTGAAACCAAAATCAATACCCTTAAATTTATGTCTTATGCCATCTAATTGACGAACACTTGAAGTTACAATGTTGTGACGTGAGATCTTGGACGATATTATAATGGAAAGAAAACTTCATGACTAAATGAGATTGCACATGAAGGTTTTACGTTCTTTAAATTAGTTGACTTGATTAAGTTACTCAGTGAGATCTGGAAACTTAAGGCATAAAGTAGGGATGAAACATGTTTACAATGCAAATGATTTTTGGCAACGTAAATCCCTAAAAATATCTAGAAATTGCAAATTTGTTTGTCAATTATTGTTTGACAAGTTACCATGTTGAGTACATTTATCACTAGCAGATCAACTGATGTGATAAGTTTATGTCAATATGGATTCTAGTTTTCAAGGAAAATACTATGGTTTTAATTACCGGAGTAATTTTATTTTCTTGAATGGTATTATCGAAAATACTAATATTTTGAACTTATTTCTGTAGAAATGGCTCAACCCGATAACAACACGTTGAGTTCTGCCTTCAAGACTTATCTTGAATGTCAGGAACTAACTGGCCCAAACTACAACGATTGGTACCGCTCACTGAGAATTGTCTTGAGAGTAACGGGTACTTCTGATTACTTGACCAGGGCGTTGTCTGCGCCCCTTGGCCCTAATGCTACTCCAGTTGAAAGACTGAATTATGAGGCAGAGGTTAAAAAGCACAATGATGTGGCTTGTTTAATGCTCGGAAAAATGGCTCCTTTCTTGCAAAGGAAATTTGAGCTATTTGCTCCAAATCAAATGCTTGAAGAGCTCAAGGCAATGTATGAGAAGCCTCAGGCTGTGGAGATCTACGACTTGGTAGATTCTTTGCACAGTTGTAAGCAAGCCCCTGGGAAATCCGTTAGTGCACATTATCAAGAGATGAAGGGTTACATGGAACAGCTCATCGCACTAGGGAAATCCTACGACAATGATATGGCAATTAACCTAATCAATAGGTCTCTTAATCGGGACTTCAATGATTTCATTAGTAACTTTAATATGCATTGCGCGGGGAAGACAGTTAATGACTTGCACGCAATTCTCATTGAATATGAAAAGGGTCTAAAGGATAAGGCAAGTACATCTACTTCTACCCCTCCTACGCTTTATGTACAAAAGGGTGGAGTGAATAAGCCAAAACCGCACAAGAACAACAAGAAGGGCAAAGGCAAGGGTGATAAGGGCAAACAAGTTGCGACTTATTCTAAACCTAAGCAGAACTTTGTCAAGAAGAATAAATCTCAGAAGGATGAGACTTGTCACCATTGCAAAACAAGTGGTCACTAGAAGAGGAACTGCCCTCTTTATCTCGAGGAGTTGCGAGAAATAAAGAAGAAGGCTGAGCTTGGTGTTGCAGCATCTTCAGGTAACTTATATTTGATAGAGTTATTTAATCTTACATACAAATAAAATTCCTGGGTATATGATACGGGGTGTGGTATTAACTATTAACATTTGTAATACTATGCAGGGATTTGAGTTGGAGAGGAAGCTTACCTATGGGGAACAATTTCTGCATGTGGGCAACGACGCACAAGTAGCGGTTGAAGCTATATGAACATTTAATCTAGTTTTACCTTCGGGTCTAGTACTGAGATTAAATAATTGTCATTTTACACCTAAAATTGTTAGGGGTGTTATTTCCTTTTCTTGTATGTTGGATCTTGGATTTGTTCACACTATTGATAATAACATAATTTCTGTTTTCAAAGATGGTTTATTCTATTTTGATGCAATTTATGTGAATGGTGTTTTTGAAATTAACATGCATGATAATAATTCCAAGAGAAAGATTAATTCTGTTTTTAGCATGAATAAGAAGAGAAAGTTAGACAAGAACTCTTCTTATGTTTGGCATTGTAGACTTGTCCATATTGGGAAGACTCGCATACAGAAGCTTCAACGTGATGGTCTTTTGGAAAATATCAATGATGAATCATTTGATAAATGTGAGTCTTGTATCTTTGAAAGGATGACCAAGAAACCTTTTAATAGCAATATTTAAAGGGCTACTGATCTACTTGGTTTAATACACACTGATGTGTGTGAACCACTTAGACATGTGTAGAGAAAAGGTGTTAGCTACTTCTTAACATTTACGGATGATTATAGCCGTTATGGTTATGTTTATTTACCTAAGCATAAACATGAGGTATTTGAAACATTCAAAGTGTTTAAAGCGGAAGTAGGATTGCAACTAGGAAAGAAAGTTAAAGCTCTTCGTTCTGATCGAGGTGGTGAATATTTAAGTCAAGAGTTTAAAGATTATTCAAGTAAGAACGAAATTGTTCAGAAACTTACTTCTCCATATACTCCACAACAAAATGGTGTATCCGAAAGGAGAAATCGTACATTATTAGATATGGTGCGATCTATGTTTAATCTTACAACTTTACCTTTATCATTTTGGGATTATGCTTTAGAATCTGTTGTTCGTATTGTATATATGGTTCCCACAAAGAAGGTTGATAAGACACCATATGAACTATGGCATGGCAAAAGGCCATACTTGTCTTATTTGAAAAATTGGGGTTGTGAGGCGTATGTGAAAACTCCAACAACGCTCAGTAAAATGTATCTTTGTAGGTTACCCCAAGGAAACTATTGGTTACTACTGTTATTATCCGGCTTAGAACAAAGTTGTTGTGGCTCGGTATGGAGACTTCCTTGAAAATGATCTTGTAAATCAAGAATTCAGTGGGAGAAACTATGATCTTGAAGAAATTCAAAAATATACATTGCCTTCTGAAAATACTAGCGAAGAAATTCCAATAGAGCCAGAAAGTCTGGGAGCTCCACGGGAATTAATTCCTCTACGTAGGTCTGCAAGGACTATACGTGCGCCAAGCAAACTATGTCTTAACATAGGGTATGATGAGGAGGAAGTAGGGGATCTTGGTGAACCTGCTAACTATCGATCCGCAATGCTTGATCCAGAAAATTTAAAATGGATAGATGTGAAAATGAGGAAATAAAATCCATGAAAATTGACGATGTTTGGATTCTTGTAGACGCGACTAAAAATGCTAAAGTAGTGAAAAATAGGTGGATTTTCAAGAAGAAAACGGACATGGATGGTGAAGTACAATCCTATAAAGCACGTTTAGTAGCTAAAGGTTTTATTCAAACTTTTGGCGTAGACTACGAGGAGAAATTTTCTCCGGTAGGAGACTTACGAGCTATTAGGATTCTCATAGCTATAGCAACATACTATGACTATGAGATATGACAAATGGATGTTAAAACTGCCTTCTTGAACGGTCGCCTAGATGAAGAAATTTATATGTAACAACCGGAAGGGTACGTTGATCCTAAATATCCAAAACGCGTGTGCAAACTTCAAAGATCTATTTATGGTTTGAAGCAAGCATCACGTCAATGAAATAAACGATTTGATAAAGAAATCAAAAAGTTCGGATTTATTCAAAATCGTGATGAGCCATGTGTATATCGCAAAGCTAGTGGGAGTGATGTAGTGTTCCTAATTTTATATGTCGATGACATATTAATCATGGGAAGTAACATTCCAAGACTTAAGGAAGTTAAGGATTATCTTGGTAAATATTTTTTTATGAAGGATTTGGGAGATGCTGCATATATTCTGGGAATTAAAATCTATCGAGATAGGAAAAGACAGTTAATTGGTCTTAGTAAAGATGCTTATATTGATAAGATATTGAAGAAGTATAACATGCATAATTCCAAGAAAGGTTTTCGACCTATGGAAGTTAAGCATGAATTAAGTCATGAGTTAGATGCATCAACACCCGAAGAGGTGGCTTACATGCATAAGGTGCCTTATGCTTCGGCTGTAGGATCTATTATGTATGTTGTAAGATGCACAATGCCTGATGTGGCGTTTGCTCATAACTTGGTTAGTAGATACCAACAGAATCCAGGGAAGCTCTACTAGACTGTTATTAAACATATACTAAAGTATTTGAGGAGTACGAAAGATATGTTTTTGGTATTTGGGGGTAAACCAGACACAGAACTGAATGTTACAGGTTTCTGTTATGCGTCCTGGCAATGTGATAAAGACGATATGAAGTCTCAGACGGGTTACGTGTTTGTCATCAATGGAGGAGCAGTTGACTGGAAGAGCAAGAAGCAGACAACCATTGCTATGCATGCAACTCAATCGGAGTACATGGACGCTTCAGAAGCCACAATGGAAGCTATTTGGATTAGGAAGTTTATTGGAGATCTTGGAGTGATGCCTTCAATTAAAGAACCTATTGATATGTATTGCAACAATTCTGCTGCAATTATATTTGCCAATGATCCTGGAGTCGTGAAAGGCGACATACACTTTAAACGTATATATCACTACGTACGAGAACAAGTGGAAGCTCGTGAAATAAAATTAATAAAAGTTCACACAGATGATAACGTAGCTGATCCTTTTACTAAGGCTTTGCCTAGACCAAAGGTAGTTAAGCATGCCAAGGCTATTGGCCTGTAACTAGCTAGCGAACTCATGCAATAAATCTGTGATTAGTATTTGGATAAAGGATGTTAAGACATTATTGACTTGATGAAATAAAGATTGAGTTTCGTTTATTTACTGTTATTTGATTTGTATCCTATTTTACATGATTTATATCCATGAATAATTGTTATGTTTTAAATGTCCGTTGTCGATTAATAATATGGGAGTATTATTAAACTAAGAAAATTCAAAATAGTGACAGAGTATACTTGAAAATATATTGGTCAATTTTGGATGATATTTGATGAATCAAATATTGGACTTATCCCAACTATATGATTTTACTTTATGGATCTTTGTCATTAAGTAAATCATAAATAGTTATCATTATACCTGAGATACCAGGAAACTGTCATGAATGTAGTGTGTTTCTGTGAGATAACCTAACGCTAAACGTAACTGGTAGTTATAAGGGTTATTTTCAGAAGTGTTGCAAAGTTCGTAAGTTTCGCTTGTAGTCAAAATGGGATTTGTTTCCTTCAAAATTATTTTTGAAGTATAATACAGCTGGGCCCCTCGGGGGAGTAGTAAGATGTTTGTGTGGCTACACTCAAATTTGTTTTGGTAATCTTGCTATATCCGTAAATGAGAAACAGAATGGTTAATGAAGGAATGACTGAGATCCATATCCTATTAACGTTGTATTTGAAATAAAAGGATAATAATAATGATGATGTATCATTAAAAGGTTTTGTCCAGGAGACCTTACTCGAGTTGTACTAGTGACATTGTTAGTGTAACTAGACGCTAATCAATGTCATCACGATATTCGAATTTTGTCCAAGTGGGAGCTGAAAGTTTATGGACATTAAATTAAATAGTCGTGTGATAGGATCGAACTCGGGATTATGGGATAGCACACAATACGTAAAGGGTTAATTAATTTTAATAAATATATTTATTATATTTATTAAATATAAACCGAGCTTAACTAACGTTCGTTAACAATTAATAGTTAAGTGTAAACGAGCGTTATGGAATTAAATAGAAGAGAAAACAAGAAACGGAAAGTTCTGGAAACCCCTTGGTGGGGTTTTTAGCCGTCGGCTACAAGGACAAAGGGGAATGGGGGATTTGTTTCCTAATTTGATTAGGACTTGGAGAACAAGTTGTTAATCCTATAAATACCCCTTCATAGCCTTCATAATTTTTGTCCCTCCCCTCTCCTTCTCTTCCTGCGATCGCAACAAACACCCCTTTTAGGGTTTCGGTTTGTTTTCGATTTAGCTATATTCGCAAGTGTTGAAGCTCTGGTTTGCAAGTGCTAGCATCATGATTATCCCGTTGTATTACGTGTGTACAAGAGCGTAATATAGTTTCACTATAAACTATATCTTGGTATTCTTCATATAAACCCTAATTCGTGATTCGTCGGTGTTCTTGTGGAATTGCTCTAGCTAAAAGGTATGTAACCCTAACTCGATTAATTATGAATGTGTTATTAATTATGATCTTGTTAAATCGCTTCCGCTATGTGTGATTTAATCTTAATTAGGGTTTTACGTAATTGTTATGAGTAATATAAACCTTCAGTATATACATTCACTATTTTTGTGATTTCACTAGGTCTTATACCTTATTTTGACAACAAAGTGATGAGATCCTTACATCCTTTGGAACGATGAAATGACTTGTGAGACCATTGTCGTGGTACATGTGATGGAATGTCAAAAGGATGATTGTGTTCATCAAGAAACTTTTCCACGACCCACTTTTCGTCATTTGACAATTTCACTCATATCACGGCATTGCATCACGTTCGTTTAATACAACATCGTTTCACATTTTCCGTTGTGTGTTTATCATTCATATCTTTGTGGCCTTCCTTGTTACACACAAATACGTGTCCATATATTTCTTTCTTGATTGGTTATGGTAGCTTTTACGAATTCCGAAATCTTTACAAAGACCATACTCATTATAAAAATCATACGCATCGTATGCACTATCAAATGTTTTTCCGATTAAAGAGCACCCAAAAGGTCGTCTAAAATCGTTGCCTAAGTCGAATTAATTCTCCTCACCTTATGATTGCCTTTGAAGTAAATAAATAACTTTTCAAAAAAGAGATATTGACATTGCTTAACTAAGAAATTATATGAAAAAGGTAAAAGACATATTGACATATCTTAATTAAGAGATTGTGTGACTCACCTAGATCAACCTCAATTTCTTCTTCACCATGTATGAGATAGCCATTTATGTCACTCTCAGTCATCAGACTGTTATCATCTTGAATATACATTGTACTTGATCAATATAAATTAACTGATGTTGGATAAACTAAGAGATATTGAAAATCAATTCACAAATAATAAAGGTTAACTCTTTTCTAACCTGGTTCTGATTGTTCGTTGCAAACTGAGTTAACCATGATCCAAATGATTGCAACTATGTGATTTTCAAAGTATAGAGAAGTGTTCTTTGCAAATGGGTACTTGTTTTTCTTTTCAAGAAAACTTGAATTGGTGATGAAAAGAGTGATGAATGCACACTTTTTTGTACAGTGTTATGTATCTTGTAGAGTTTCTTTGGTGTACAAATTCTTTTTAGTGTTAATAGATCATTTGGCGCCAACTAATTTAGATTCCCGCTCTTTCTCTTACTAGTAAATGGGCTAATGTTGCAAAAAAAGCTCAAACTGCGGATAAAGTAGGAGGGATCATTTGCCCTAAAATTTATTGTAAAAAGTATAAACCATTTTAAAAGTTTTGTACAGTAGTAAAAATCTATAGTTCTACCTACATCACTTTGTACCTTATCTCTATTCATTTTGATCCATATATATTGTATCACTTTCATCTTTACTACCTACTCACACAAAAAATTCATCTTTCTTATCCAAACTGAATCTAAATATTAGAACACAAGCATCAAAGTTTCCGAAAATTTGAATCTCCCTCTTTCCGAAAATAAAAGGTATATAATTTATTTCGATTTCGTAATTATTTTTTTGTAATTTTTTATTTCGTTTTGTCTAACGGTTAATGGTTATTGAGACATATAAATTTTAAAAATAATTTTTTTGTTTAATAAAAAATAAATAAATATAATTAAATGATTGAGTTTATGTTAAAAGGAGAACTTTTCCTAAGTTACCTACTTACCTATTTCATCATAAAACATAACATACAAATTATAATTAGATACGTACCATGTTAATATTTTTTTCTTTCTTAATTTTAACGGGTAAAATTTATTAAAAAAACCATTTTAAAAGTTTTATAATTTTTTTTACATATACGTTCTATCTTATCCTTTTCCGGTTTCCACTTTCATCCACATATAGGGCCCCATTTACATACTCATCTTTCCCAATCCAAACACAAAATTTCAAAATCAAATCTGAAAATTTGAACACAATTCACCAAAAATTCAAAATTTCCGAAAATTTGAATCTCCCTCGTTTATCTCTTTTCCCAAAATTTCAAAATTTCATCATTAAATCCTCTATTTAAGTCTCCATCTGATTCACAACTAACATATTTATTTCTACAACTACCGCCAACAACCTTCACCTTATTCCGGCGACCAATGCAGTCTGCAACAACCGATGATAAGCCACCACCGTCCCTTTTTGTCCTATTAACAAAGAGGCTTTTTCCTGGATTCGCTTACTTTCATAATGTTGTCAACCTTTCCTCGGTGATCGAGACTCAGTTGCCAAAAGTTGTGTCGAAGAGAAGGCATCACCATCTTTGGGCCTCTGGTTTTGGGAAAGAGGATTTGGAGTTTGTGGTGGAGAAGAAAGCTCATGATCACCGGGGAAACAAAGAACATGCATGGGATGCCGATCAAGTTTGGAGAGTTTGTGCCTTTGCCAGATTACAAGAGATACCACATGGGTGGCATGGTGGTGGAGTCCAAGGATGGCCTTATCCAAATTCAAATCCCCAAGAAGTGATCGGTTAGCTTGGTTGTTGGTGTGTGGTTGAGATTTTATTTACGAGTAACTTTTGCTTTTATTGAAAGATCTTTGTATTTCTCGCTATTGATCGGCATGTGGAGTTTCGCGTGTTTGCGCAGCTTATTTGGTGTGTGTTTGATAGAAGTGGGAAGATGAAGCGTATTTTAGCATTTTAAATACATCAGATTTCGATACTACCAGTTTTCAAGTTGTTATGTAAATTTTCTATCGCCTTTTTTTGGGCTTTAAGTGTTTAGATTACCTTCATAATAGTTTATTTGATTCACTCAATCTGCCTCTTTTAATTAACCAAATAGCATACTGATCTAGTAGGCTTAAAATCAACTACAATTAGCAGTGTATTCATAAAGTTTTTAAGGAGCAAAACAAGCAAAATGTAGAACATGAAGCCTAATTACACCCGAGATTAGTCCTTGAATTCACATTCAGTTCGATATTGTTGTGTTATTTAACACATTTACTGTCGTCTTTACTTCATTCTTGAAAATGTTGTGTTGTTTGTGCATTTTTGAAGTTATATAGAACTAAAAATTTAAATATGCATACAAAACTATCTTCGTTACAATACTAATCTAAACTCTTCAATAGCCCGAGTAAGATGTTGTATACAACGAAATTTCACTTTGAACAAATTTCCCCCCACTCAACCCGTTTAACTGGCCATTTAAGCTTTCTTTTTTAATTTGAACCAATTGACTAACCACAACTCAAACCATATACTCTTGTGATAATTTGATCCGATTTCTCTCAAATTTCTTCTAGTTTCCTACAAAGCTGCTTTATATCTGGCCTAAGCGAAGGCGATGGGGAGCAACAATCCATTGCCAACCGGAAGAACCCCTTAACACGATCTTCATTTCTCATAGTTCCATCAGCATTGTTCTCATCAAGCAATATATCGGGATGGTACAAATCTGAAATCCGGTTATCCAACATGACGTTTCTCATCAACGTTGCCAAATAAGGGTCTTGATCACTGTTTCCGTTCTTGTTAACTTGTTCTTTACCAGTAAGCAATTCTAACAAAATCAGTCCAAAACTGTAGATATCAGTTGCCTCACATGCATCTTCCATTTTGATCAATTCAGGTGCTTTATACCCATCAACTGTAGCCGCTTCCAGCATTTCTTGAGCTGCGGATGGCTTCAAGAAAGCATGTAGACCAAAATCCGATATAACTGGCTGATCATTTTGATACAAAAGTATGTTCTTTGACTTAAGATTTCCATGGATTATTGGATTCTGATGCCCAGTATGTAGATAATCTAATCCCTTAGCAATGCCAGTTGATATCCTAGAAATGACTCCCCATCTATGACATTTTCCATCTGCACATAGTTAAATATAAGATTATAAGATTATTTGAAATTTTATAAACAAGTGACATATAAAAATTTGCCAATAGAAGCATAAAGACACATGTTAAGTGTTAACATAGTTCGTACATTAGACTATATGAAAGAATATACATATGGCATTTGACTAGTGAGTAGTGACCTTTACATAAAGCTTGACTATATATAAAATTAGATCAAGGTTGTGTCTTTGCTTTATAGCAAGGATGAACACAATCACCTTTGCCTTTGCTTTAGGAAAAGTCATGTGTCCCATACCCAACCAACTTACTGCATTTTGTTTAGCTCTTTTCGTATCTGAAGTGTACCATATGATCCATATCCTAACAAATTACTTAAACAACATCTAATGGAAAACTCAATTACAGTTGGGACCATGGTGGCATGCCTTGGAGTTAGTTACATAATATACTATTAATGTTACACGACTAGTCGTAATTTTGTTTAGTTGGTTATATATGATCATGATAATACTAACCATAATGAAAAGGAAAAAGTAACAAAATAAATGAATGAAAATTACCTTTGATGAATTGAGCCAGATTTCCCAACTGATAAAAGGGATGCACAATAAGCTTCTCACCTCTAGGCCCATAATAGAAACCATAAAATGGGACCAAATTTGGATGCCTAATTGCGCCGAAAAGCTGAACCGTAGGCATAAGATCTTGCACCTTTTTCGTACAAGTTGGTCTCAAGAATCTCAAACAAACAACTGAATCATTTCTCACCAAATTAGCCATGTACAGAGTACCATAATTTGATTTACCAATAACTTCACCTGGTGCATCTAATATTTCCGCACTAGTGAGATCTTCACCACCACTAAACTTAATCAAATTGCCCTTGATTTCCATATCTTGTGCACCTTTTCTTTTACTTCCCATGCTTGCTTCTGTATCCAACGATTTATTTTTGCTAGACCCTTTTCTTCTAAAGACACAAAATAAAGCCAAAACAATGAATATAGCAAAAGAAATGGATAAAGTCAGAATCAGTACAAGCTTGTGGCTCTTCTCCATGTGGAATATGATCAAAACCTCAAAAAATCAAAGAAATTCAGTACTTTCATGCTAGTGTTAGAAAGATTCGTGCTCGATAACATGGAGGTGATTTCCCTCTATATGTTGGGTCAAAAAACTTGTTATGTACAAATGTATGAGAAAGTTGATAACATGCAGGTGATATGTACCGAAGGCGTTGATGCAACTCTGTAAACCCCTAACTCTCTCCACGGTCACAGGAACTCGTGATAGCTTATCGATGAAGTTTGCGCCTATTCTTCATGTGGGTCTATGATCAAAAGCTCAAAGAATAAGGAACAAAATGCAACTTTCTATGAGGTTGTAAGAATGTGAAACTTGATCAAAGGTTCAAGTGACAACTATTATGGCTAATTTGAACAAAAAATGAATGTTAGTTTTTGGGGAGTCATGAGATAAAGAGAGAAAATTGGAAGTGTTTTTTTTAACAAGAATTATGTTTGGAAGAATAAGCTTGCATAAGCCATAAAGGCATAAAGTAGTCGTGTGAGATGGGAAGAAGGGATTATTCCTAGCTTGTGATGTCATGTTTAGTGTACATGTGGAATAAGGTTAAGGAATTTTATCCACTTTCAAGTAATCAAAAAGCCATAACTTAATAGTTCCTAATTTGACTAAAGTCTTTAAGTTGGATAAATTTTGTCCTTGGCTTAAGTTTGTATGATAAGGTTACAAAATACAAAATACGCGATAAATCACACTTTTTTAAGTTGGACTAGTAATTATTTATGACAAATTGTTCATTAACATTTAATATGTATATATTAATTAAAGTCAAGTAGGCTTATGTAACGTGTATTCATGTTTGATGTATTTCAAATATATTTTGTTTCAAAAACTATTAAACTATGGCTCGATTATTAAGTCAACCGTTTATTGAAGATATGGAAGGTATATGTAGTTACCAGCTAGTTTAGTTGATGACATGTATGTATTAGAATCTCCTCAATTTGTCATAATTTGAAGGATATTTGTGTTGGAATAATTCTCACGATACTGATTTATTGATATTAATTTAAAAACTAAGTTCGGGTTTTTATATTTATCATCGTGTCTTTGTCGTTGACCGGTTGGTGAATTAAACAACCATTAGTTTGGTGATATCTTTTTTTTTTTTACCATTCTCTTATTTGTTGAGTTGCTTAATTTTGTGTAATGTGAATACAGATTATCTAGCTAGATAAAAATTAGAAAAATTATTTAAAAATTTAATAAATTTATTAATTTTTATAGTTGTGTGTAATAAACTATTTTTTTCTCATTATGTGTATTAAATTTTTTAATTTCGATTATTGTGTTTTTTCTGAGACGACTTTGCCTTGTAAAATGACCATTTTACCTTTTAAATTTTGTAAAGAATAGGGGTAAAATGGTCACAAAATACATACAATGATATGAATTTGAAAATTTAATACACACAATAAGAAAAAAATAGTTTAGTACTCACAACCATAAAATAAAATGTGATAAATTTACTATTATGGGTTTTTTTGAGGGCTTAGTTACCGCAGAGACCCTATAGAAAGTGAGTTGTCTAGCAGAGGCCCCTTTTTAAATGAATTTACGAAATTAGCTATGTTCTCCGCGCCAGTAACGAAGCGGACCAAATAGCCAACACGTGTCACGTTGTTATTAAACCAACAATAAAAAAATAAATTAAAAGTTCTCCGCGCCACTTTTGGAGCGGACCACATTAATGCAGTTAATGGTTGTTAGTTGGCAGAATTAAAAAAAGTTGTCCGCGTTGACGAGGTTGTCCGCGTTGAATATGGCACAGAGAACTTTAATTAGTGGGTTCCATTCAATATACACGCATACTTCATTCCATTTTCTTCCTAAACCCATTTTCTTTTTAGTTTTATTTGTTTTCCCTCTTAGCATAACTAATTAAACGTCAATTTCTAGATTGATTTAACATTTTTAAAAGTTCTTTAACGATGTTGTTTGATGGTTTCTGTTCTTTACGAGGCGTGCTATCAAACGCATAAAATTTTGGCATCATTAGAGCCAATATAAGCAAGATATGATGTGTTAAAGTGTGTCCGAGATTTTTTGAAACATTTATATATTTGTGGAGCACCAACTTCTGGACTGTTTATGTATGTGTATAATTTTTTTTAACGTATTTGATTTTCGAATGAGTGTGATCTCCACAACGAGGGATTTTAAACGCACAAAAAATGGACATGATTAGAGCTAATATAAGCAAGATATGTTTTGTTAAAGTGTGTCCGAGAGTTTTTGAAACATTTATTTGTTTTCAAAGTTACAATAACCATTAAATGACTACATTTTACACGTTAAAGTATGTTTTTATGTCTATTATTTTAAAATGTCAATCGTTGATTTGTGTTGATGTGTAGTCGTTGGTAATGTATACTTTGTTTGTAAAATTAAGAACAATAAAAGAAATAACACATCACATGTAGATCAGCAAATAAATGTCACACTTCATTGTTAACCCAAAAAAACGTCACAACAAATAACACATCACATATAGATCAGTACACGACCAACCTTTATTTTGATTATTTTACAACAGAACATTACTGAAGGAGAACATGGAAGATAAACCTGTGTAGAATCTACATTGACTTGTAGTTGTAAATGAGTTGTTGTTTACTTGTTAAGCTTAACATCAACTCTTGCCTTGCAGCGTTCAAGTTTTGTATAATACGTTCGTCGCCTTCATGGGACAGTAGTAGAGTATGTAACCCATAAGTGTTCAGACTTGTAAGTGGCATAGAATGAACATATGTCGTTTTGTAGTTCACGATTGCGCTTTCGCTGAGCATAAGTATTCAACTCGGTCAGCAGTTTTTGGGCAAGCCTCATCTCTTCTTCTACCTCTTTTTTCAATCTTGCAATAATGATGTCACGTACTTTATTTGGAGACTCTGACATAATTTAATGTAGTCTAAAGATTTGAAGCAAGAAATTGAGAGAGAATTGTGTGTTTATTTTTTAGTCACTAGTGGGTTTATAAAGCAACTGGAATTGCATGCTTATGTCATATGTCGCTTGGATTTTAGTGTTGGCTTAAATAATTGAATGATTCCATTAATGGGAGGCAGTGATAGAGATAGATCAGATAATGGAGTAGTCTAGATCATGTTATTGAGTCAGTAAAGTTTATTACATTTGTTATATCAACTAGGAAAATGTTTAAAATAGATGGATGCGTTACATTTTGATTAAAGTCATTGTCTACATTTATTACATAATGAGTAAAAAGAAACAAGCACTAAATCATAAGCCCTACATAAAAACCATTTATTTATTACAATCGTTTATTTGAAATAGCCATTGGACGTTTCCCTGATTTAGTTTCCTCGTTCTGAAAGTGATCTTGTTCAGCCCACTCAACTATTTGATCGATAGTGAAATCATTTTGTGTGGATTCTCTTTTTTCTTCTTCACTGTCATCCTTGTAGTCTGTTATGACATCATACATCATTCTTGCTAGCCTGTCATTTGATATTATATGTTTGTTTATAATAAAATTAACACGTTCATGGTCAGTGTAGATTTCTAACTTTCCTTTTGCCGCCGAAATATCGAACATCACGTGCATGTCATAGTTGTTTCTTAGTTTCACGGTGCTTGAAAAGCCTCTGTGCGGTACTTTGTAATAAAGAGCATGAATTTGTTTATCAACAATATTATTATAATATTGTTTTAGAGCTTGTAGTTTCATTCTAGGAATGTTGATGGTCATTTGTCCACCATTGACGTACTTTGTGTTATTTGTTTCATCGATCACAAGTTGGCCATGATTGTGATCAAGAAAATCGAAACGGGTTTGTGTATATGGTGTTTTAGGTTTTTTTTCCAAGGAAGCCGAACTCGCTATAAACATAGTCATAGTAATCGGGGTTTTTGTTTTTTCTTGTCAGCATTTGGTGTAGATAATTGAGTGCTTCTTGTTGTTTGAGTTTTGTTTCTTCAAAAATGATACTTGCAAATGAGTCTTCTAATGAACCATCTTCTGGAACTAAGGCCATTCTTAGATCAATAGGATGATGAGAGACGTAAATTCTAACTTCCCATCAGCCTTTGCGATGTCATACATAATGTTAACATCATGATTTGTGTGAAGTGATTTCATACCATTTAACATGTTGTTTGGTGGCAACTTGTAATAAAGACCGTACACTTGTATTGTTGCGTGATATAAACATGTTAATTTGGTTGAATTATATGTAAGCATCTGTTGGTAATCCATTTCTGGAACGTTGATATTGAGTAACGAACCGTGTTCATATGTTAGTGGGGTAAGTTTGAAAATTCTGTTGTGATGAACACCAAACTCAAACATATTGTTTGTGGATGTTGACATGTTGTTATTGATTCAAGTGGGGTAGCACAAAAAGATGCATATGTATTTATATGCATATGTAGAACAAAAACCAATAAAGTTGAATAATAGAGAATTCGTCAGAATTTTTTATAATGCATTACGGGTAGTGGAAGCGATTCAGTGAAGTGTCATATCCAACAGTGAAGCGTCATGTCCCACAATGTATAAAGTGTATGCTGACGTCATTGTCCGCTTCAATATTCAAGCGAAGAACATTGTTTCAGTGAATTGTCATGTCCCACAGTGTATAAAGTGTATGCTGACGTCATTGTCCGCTTCAATGTTCAAGCGAAGAACACTTTTTCAGTGAAGTGTCATATCCCACAGTGTATAAAGTGTATGCTGACGTCATTGGTCGCTTCCATATTCAAGCGAAGAACATTTTTTCAGTGAAGCGTCATGTCCTACAATGTATAAAGAATGTGTTTCATTTTCTGTAAATGTGTCCCACAGTCTCGAGATAGTTGTCAATCTTAAATTATTGTTTTACAATATACGTTTGCACAACAACCTTATGAGAGACTTTCAATGTAAGAAAATATATTACAAGAAAATATATTACAATAATGAGAGACTTTATTACAAGATGCATAAAATTCATAAACTAATTTATTAAGGAAATAAGTTGAACAAACTGTTTGGCCAGCTGGGGTTGATATTGTCAAGATGCTGAGAAGCATTATGTTGTGACCCATAATGATCAAATGGTTGAGATGGGTATGCGGTTCGATCATATTGGTTTGATGGTCATGTGTTTTCATTGTAGTTTTCGGAACTGAATATATTTTGATTGTAAGCTTGTGATGGATATTGATCATGATTATATGGATGTGATACATTTGGGTTGTTAGCTTGTGATGGATATTGATCATGATGATATGGATGTGCATGGTATTTCATATGTTGGTTATGAAAGGAGTTAACGTATGAGTGTATTGTCTCATGTTGTTGAGTTGTTTGGTTGTTTTTCTGCTTGTTTTTTTTGTTAACATTTTTGATGGCTCAGGGATGTATGATTTTTTGCATTGATCTCGCTTGTGACCCACTTCATTGCATCTGCTAAGTGTATCGTTCTTGGTTCTTCTCCTTGAGACAAAATTCTATTTGTGTTTTTAGGTCGGCCAGGCTGTCGGTTGTACATTACAGGAGGAATAACCGGACGAACATGGCTTGGATACTCCCATTCATGTTGCTCTCCAACAAAATATATTGACTCTGCGTATGTAGATTGATACTTTTCTTTTTTAAACCAGTCTGCTACAAAATGTACGCAGTCGGATAAACGCAAAAACTTGGTCACCGCAATAACGTGACCACAAGGTATCCCTGAAACTTGCCATTTGCGACATTCACAAGTACCGTTCATCAGATTGACTTCACGATTATATTGGATATCCGATACTTGAAACTGATTTTGATTCACACCGTAAACTTGCCAATTAGCGCTTTTCATTTTTCTTTACATCACTTTATCCGCTGCCCAGTCCGTGATCTCATACTTCATATTCGCTGCAGCACAATGAACAAATTGTTCTTAGATTAATAAATGATGTTTTCATTAAAGTAAAGTGGCTAATAATACTTTAAGATTTGTACATGCAGCTTGCCTGCGATTATTATACCATTCTTGCACCATTCCTTGAAAGGCCTCGGTCATCATTGTGATAGGGAGCTTTCGTGTTTTCCTAGTACAATTATTTACTGATTCAACACTATTGGATGTACAGTAATTGTACCGAGGTCGTGGAGAATACGCCCGAGACCATCTTTGAGGGTTCGCTTCCATTAGCTTGTTGTATGCGTTAGGTTGAACAACATGTAGCGTATCCATTTTCCTTGCAAATTCATCTATGGTATACGCTTTGCATATTTTCCAGAACAGACGCTTTGTTTTACCTTTTTTTAAAGAAAGGTTCATCATTAAATGACGACAACATATACCGTGAAACGCTAATGGAAACTCGTGCGTACAGCCATTGCGATAGCAACATGTCTGTCAGAAATGAAAATCGTATTGGGGTTGACACCTATACACTCTTTGAGTACATACATCCACCATGACCAGTTTGGACCGGTTTCACCTCTACATATACCATATGCGACAGGAACAATTTGATTTTTCCATCCATGCCTACAGCCAGCAAATTAGTACCCTTGTATAGACCCTTTAAATGTGCAGCGTGTATTATGAGCATAGGGAGTAGATGATTAAGAAAAGTTCGCACATGTGATATGACATTGAATACATTAGTGTGACTTGAAATTAAGATAATGCAGACAACCTTTTTAATGAAAGTATGAGCATGACTTACTGAAACACCCAACGCGATGAATAGCATTTCGAACACTCCTTCTTCGTTTGTCTTGATACGTGTGACTGTACCTGGGTTTTTTTTCTAAGTTGTAACAGTAATATGGTAGCATTTCGAAAGATTGTATGGAGACCCTCGTATCATATCCAACCTATAGTCCTTACTTCTCCACGCTTGTTGATAAGATACACTAATTTTATATTGTGCCATGATATCTTGTTGTATTTGTTTACTTTTTAAATCACTCTTATTATCTTTTAGCTTCTCCCTCGTAATGTAACCTATGACCTTTTTGTTTGCGTTGCGATGGTTTGGATATGTTTTCTGTTTTGTAACAAGTGTGAATATCATTCATTCGGGTAATTTCGAAAACATATGTATTAAGCCATCGCCTAGACCAAATCTTCCAACTGCAGTCGTTGAAATGATAACACTTACAGTCGGCTCTATCTGGGTTCGTTCTATCTTTTCTAAATTGGTAACCTTCTTTGATCACTTTCAACCTAATAGCTAGGTCTAATTCTTCCCTATTTAAAAAGGTTTTACCGACATGCACTTCCATATCTTTATTTGTATGACTAGTCTGGCTAGGTTCGGAAGTGTATAAAGGGGTTTCTGGAACATCAGGCATAAATGGCATAAATTTTTTCCATTTATGGTAAAAAGGTTTTTGTGGTTGTGTGTCCCAATCATTACAACTCACTTGTTCTTGTTCCTCAACATTGTCGTCTGGTGAAAACGCACATGAGGAACCCGGTTTGGTAAAATTTGGACCTTCACCATCATCAGAATCCCCATTTTCATCATCTGATAAGAATGCAAATGAGGACCCTGGTTTTGTAAAATTTGGATCATAAGCATAACCAGTATCCTCGTTTACGTCATCATCAGAATACTCATTTACAAATTTCTGTTGATTTGAGTTCATTTGTATGTTGGTGAGTTTTATGAATTAAGTTATTCGATTTGTGTATATTTATATGGAAGGAGTCCGTATACAAGCGAAGAACATTTTTTCAGTGAAGTGTCATGTCCCACAGTGTATAAAGTGTATGCTGACGTCATTAGTCGCTTCATATTCAAGCGAAGAACATTTTTTCAGTGAAGTGTCATGTCCCACAGTGTACAAAGTATATGCTGACGTCATTGGTCGCTTCAATATTCAAGCGAAGAACACTTTTTCAGTGAAGTGTCATGTCCCACAGTGTATAAAGTGTATGCTGACGTCATTCTCCGCTTCAATATTCAAGCGAAGAACACTTTTTCAGTGAAGTGTCATGTCCCACAGTGTATAAAGTGTATGCTGACGTCATTGTCCGCTTCAATATTAAAGCGAAGAACACATTTTCAGTGAAGTGTCATGTCCCATAGTGTATAAAGTGTATGCTGACGTCATTGTCCGCTTCAATATTCAAGCGAAGAACACTTTTTCAGTGAAGTGTCATGTCCCACAGTGTATAAAGTATATGCTGGCGTCATTGTCCACTTCAATATTCAAGCGAAGAACACTTTTTCAGAGAAGTGTCATGTCGCACAGTGTATAAGGTGTGTGCTGACGTCATTGGTCGAACCATTATATATACATCCCATTGAATACAAAATATGTTCACCGAATCTTAAACAATCCAAACATGTCAAGATACATACCTTTTGAAATACAACGAGAAATCATGTTGCGTTTTCTGGCGGATTCTTTGGCGAATTTTCGTAGGCAAGAAGATGGCGGGCAACCATAGACCGACCAAGCTTTCGACATCGATATGGTGCTCGTCATTCAGACACATGTTTGTTTATTTTGGCACATAAGAATGGAACTACCAGATACATGTTTAGGGTTAATACTACTTTAACATTTGTCCCTCTAGTTGCCAGTGTAAATGTCCATGTTCTAAGACTATTTGCTACATCTGAAGGAATTTGGTGCTTTGTATGCGGTGATAATATTGCATTGGTGGTTTGGAACCCGTCCATCCAAAGAAGTGTTACACTTATCACATACATCAATGATGAACCAACATCTTCGAAGATGCTGTTTGGTTTTAGTGTTCTGCCAGACACACTCGAACCAATGTTTCTAATAATTCATTTACCGACAGAAGGTCCTGGACCATGAGTGGTGTATGTGTTTACAACGACGTTGAACGCATGGACTAGAATCAAAGACGATCGACTGCCGCATTAATGGGTCAGGATCAACAGGTCCGGTCAAGTTGTTGTTGGGGGGGGGGGGGGAAATTTTCTGGATTGGTTCTGAGTTGTATGCATGTGATCATGGCACTTTATACAAAAGGTACTTTCTTGTCTCGTTCGATATGATTCATCGCAACTTTCAAACTGAGGGTATTCTTGAAGTGGTAAGAGCTTGGTTACCGCCTCCGTTTTATATATCTCAATTACAAAACTCTGTCGTAATATGGGGAAGTTACTTAAATGAAGGAATAAGAGTTCTCCGTGGTTAGGCATTAGATGATGGTTCGGTATCATTAGTAGGAGATATATTCGTCCTTGGGATGCCAGCTCACCATTACCCAAAGTTACTAGGATTTAATATAAACACAGAACCTATATTTGAAGTGACGGTCATGGATCAAGTTAGACCAGTTACGCTCCTACAAGTATGGAGTAAACAAATGCAGGTCTTTCACAACATAAACGGACTAGAAGGAAATGTTGGGTCTTTTATTATTGGGCCTTACAAAGAATCATTAACTCTAATAAGCCACCCACGAGGTCAGAGGTCAAGTACTCAATTAAGTTGACGTTTGTCACATTAGAATGATGATTGTCAAGCTGTTATTTATTTTATGTGTTTGTTGTTGTTGTTGTTGCTTTTTTATTTTAGTTGTTTTTGATGTTTTTGTTGTTTTTGTTGTTTCTATTATATGTTTATGTTTTTATTTGTAATGGCCTATGGTTTAATGTTGGTACTATTAAGGTTTTGTTGTTTCCTTTTCCAGTTTCATATGCAATTTAACGTTGTTTATTTTAAATAAACTTAAATTGGGAATTCAAAGGATTGGAAATATAAAAGGAGAACAAATACCCAATACAGATAAAGATGATATAAAACAGAATTCAAATGATTACAACTACCGAATACAACTACCGAATACAATTAGAAATAACAACTTAAGACATTCAAAACTCAAACACTGCATCCTTGGGAAATACCTTCACTACATTCTTCAATGTAACGTTTAGATAATAAGTTGATGGTTTAGGGATAAACACTGAAACGTTCTGTAGTATCAAAACAACCCCAACCTTGAACAATTGTTCATATATCTTATGTGCAACCACTTTATGATGAATTGTGCCGTTAATAGTTCCAGTTGGATCTTTGAGTGTTACAGTGAGATCACCCAGTGCATTTGGTGTACATGTCTTGATTACTGCTACAATTTTTTCAAGTTTTCCTTTAGGGGTAAGGTGGGCTTCAATACTGCCTAAACAACCAGTTATAATGCTCCCTTGATCAACTTCATATTGAACCGCGCAAATCCATGGATCACTGCTAAAATGCTCATCCTCACCAGCATCCTCACGTAAGAGAATAGCAATCTCTTGTGTTGGTATTCCACAGTCGACACCAAGTGAAGTCTTACGGGTATTAGCTTGTTGAATGAGACCAACAGGACCTGGAATGATCCTAATTGGTTTTTCAATAGAATTTGGATTAATGAGGGAAGAAGGTTGTGGCATATTTGGTTGAGATGAAGAACCAGCAAAATTATGTTCTATTTTGTTACGAAATTTAGTGGGTTGCGTAGAGATTATGTTACTTGGAAGGTTTAGTGTACAATGTAGTGACGATACAATTTTTATAGTATTTATAGACGCGTTTTTTATTTGTGGGTCATGATTTCAGTGAAGTGTCATATCCCACAGTGTATAAAGTGTATGCTGACGTCATTGGTCAATTCCATATTCAAGCGAAGAACATTTTTTCAGTGAAGTGTCATATCCCACAGTGTATAAAGTGTATGCTGACGTCATTGTCCGCTACAATATTCAAGCGAAGAACATTTTTTCAGTGAAGTGTCATATCCCACAGTGTATAAAGTGTTTGCAGACGTCATTGTCCGCTTCAATATTCAAGCGAAGAATATTTTTTCAATGAAGTGTCATGTCACACAGTGTATAAAGTGTATGCTGACGTCATTGTCCGCTTCAATATTCAAGCGAAGAACACTTTTTCAGAGAAGTGTCATGTCCCATAGTGTATAAAGTGTATGCTGACGTCATTGTCCACTTCAATATTCAAGCGAAGAACATTTTTTCAATGAAATGTCATGTCCCACAGTGTATAAATAATATGTTTCATTTTCTATAAATAACTTAACATATTAGGCTCATTTATCAAATTCAGTTTTTCTAAAGACAACACAAACTAATATGTCTACCTACATACCCATTGAAATCCAAAGACAAATCATGCTGAGATTTTCGGTTGTTTCTTTACTTCGGTTTCGTAGGGTATCACGACGATGGAGAGCAACCATAGACCGTCAAAGCTTTCGTCGGGAATACGGTTCGCGTTATTCATCCACATGTTCTTTCATTTTGGAATGTAAGCATGTCACAAACGGTAGAATGTATATGGTCGATGATAACTTCACATTCACCCCTTTACATTATCTTCAAAATCTAGATGAGATTCAACATGTTGGTACTTCTAAAGGTATATGGTGCTTTTCATATGCTAATGCTTTCGCATTTGTGTTGTTCAACCCGTCTATTTCAAAAATAGTAACAATTTTAACACCAAATTATTTAAACCAACCTGATTCTCCAAAAATGATTTTTGGTTTTGGTATCAACCCGACCACTCTAGACCCGATCCTTTTAAAAATAAACTACCCATTCTATGGTGAGGGTCCATGATATGTGTCAGTGCGAAAAATGAGTTCAAACACTTGGATCAATCTCGGAAATGACCGTTTACCACGCAACACAATTAGGTTAAAACGGTCAAGTCAAGCTGTGGTTGACAGTAAAATATATTGGGTTGGGTCTGAAAAGAATTTTTTCCCTAACGGTAACTGGTCCAAATCCTACATGATTATATCGTTTGATTTGATTGACTGCTACATTCATATTACAAAACATTCCTAATGTGATAACTTCCACAATTCCACCACCTTACTATATTGTCCAGTTAGGAGATACTTTGGTGATTTCATGATCTTACAACACTGAATACGCACGTGTATTTCGTGCTTGACAGTCACAAATTACTGGTGTGTTTGTTAATTCAGTTCAAGAATTATTCAACATTGAGATGCCTATAGAGCAAATCCAAAAATTATTAGGATTTAACAATTCGGCTGAACCAATAGTTCAGGTTAATGAGAACCCGCAACTATGGTTTCACCAACTACAAGTATGGAATCATAATTGAGAAAGCTTGGAAACGGTACCAGGGATTGAAGGAAACAGTGGTTCTTTTTATCTTGGACCATACAAAGAACCACTTATTCTTCACAACCATCGCCAAAATGAATCTATAGTGTAGCATCTAAAACAGATAAAACATAATAGTATTGCTCACATGTAATGCTTTATTGGTACGATGTAATCGTTTTTTAAGTTTCTGTTTTTATCGCCTTTCTGTTTTACATACGTCTTACTTTTTACGTGATGTAATCGTTTTTTTGTATTGATTTTCTATTTCAAATAAATAATAAATACTACATTAAAGAACACGCAAATAACGTATGTCACATGACAAATGAAAACCTTTTATTTAAAACACGGTTATAAAACACAAACAAACAACATCAAACCTCATCATAACCACAATCATCAGTCTCCTCACAACGTTGTTCATAAAACCTTCTTGCCATTTCAAGTCTAAAGTGTCCAAAGAAGGCTGTAGGTTGACTTATGTACTCGGGCGATCTTCCTTGGATAAGTTTCTCTAATAGCCAACATGTAATAACGCCGCAGTCGTAACTGTGTTCCTGTTGTGGGACATTGACACCTGATGGGTTGTAACTACACGAGAATTTATACGGAGGACGTCTTTTTCTTTGAAAGTGACCATCAGTAAACAAAAACAGATTCAAAGTATTTGTCCAATTTTCTAAGTTGTCACAAATCATCTTCCCTCTTTCAAGATAATGGTTCGAGTCATATATAGTGAAAGTTGATAAATTTAGGTTTATAACACCTGTGACCCAGTGATTGGCGTGCATGATTGGCAAAGAAATATACATATAACATTTTAATTATATTAATAAGCATTATAACATATTTTAAACCCAATAAACATGTACAAATTAATATGTACCCATTCTACAACATCCCAAGAAGGGTACGGCGGGCTCGTGCCGTTAATAGTTCCTCTAATGAAGTAATCGAAATCCAAAGTGAACTTGTTTTCCAGTGGGTCTAGTGTTGTACTCTTTCCCTATGGAACTGTCCACATACTATTGGGGGGCCTAGTTATAATTATCAACTCTATCCATGCGTTCATTTGCTGTTTATGCATTTAAATAATATAACTTAGCTATGTTCATACAATTTAAACTAAATAGGAAAAATTAATTTAATTGATAAACTTACATCGTCACTCAACCAACCCCGTTTCTCCCATGCAATATATGAAGTAACACCGAGAGTCCCAGTGTAATCAGGAACTAGTGACAACCAAAAATTTGGTTCGACAACATAATCCCTCATGTGGCAGTCCAAATAAATGTGAGACCCCCAAAATCTGACATGGAACAACTAGGCAACGAGGGGGTAACACGTCATAGTACAAGAAACAATGAATTACAGTTCATACAAAGCTGACGAAATAAAAACATGTACATTACATCATAAAAGGTCAGGGTTTTTAAACATAGGTCCTAGAGTTTTAGAAGCGGGAAATTATATTATTTCGTCTCGATTTATAACATAAAGTTGCCCAAAATATAAAATAAACTCCTGACAGTTTTAACTAAAAACAGTCTTATAAAAGCATCACAGAAATCTCCAAGCTGCGATAATCTCCTGCGGGCTCCCATCCAAGCAAAGCGAGTGACATTCATAGGTTTAGCAGTAAATGTGTGAAACACAAGCATTCATTTGTAAAACAAGTAATATGGAGAATGGTTATATACGTCAACCATAGTCTGAAACTATTATTATTGATGTTCAGTTCATGAACCGAAGCTTAACTCAATGTAAGTTCCTCTAGGGAGTATTCAACCTAAATACTCAAGTATAAACAAATATCAGTGCGTCAAGGTACTTGAGACAGGGATTGTCAATCCCGATGGATCCACCCACAACATTCGCGCTTAGTACTCGAAATTAACGGTTCATGATCGGGAGAGGAAACTTAAGCCTAGAGACTAAAAAGCAATAATAATAATGAAAGTCTGGAAAGCATACACGTTTTGGATAGCATACAAGTTCTGGATAGCATACAGTTTTTAAATGGTTGTGTTCCACCATGTAAAATCTCACCCCATGTTTAGAAACCATGTAAAAGTAAAAAGGGGCTATGAACTCACCTTATCCACGTGGTAAGTCAATCACGGTACTCAGCAACTGAGTAGAAACAATGGTAGTGAGACGATCACCGATGATATGGATGTCTGGGAAACACGAAAACCGCAACCTATTAAAATAAGGCGCGCGTTAAGACTCGAACTCAAATATCGGTATATACCAAATATAATATGACTCAAATGTTTTCAAAGTATTCATGTTTCAAAACCATTGACACGAACCAAAAGAATCCATACTAACCCATTTATCCAACACTACACGATTAAACACTTGTACACTTGAAATTGATCCGTTATACGACGCCAAGTCAACGCAAGTCAAACTATCCTTTAACCTTACTTGGACCAGTAGCTAAGTCATTTATATAATGACTAAGCACTTGCATAATTCACCATGTCCGATGATGAATACTCAAACTCACGCAACATAAGCATTGAACTAAGTGTCCAAAATAAATCAGCAAGTACACCCCGAATGTACACACCGATCTACCCTATCTAGACTTGTCCGATTAAGATGAAAATTGGTGTCAAGGTCACTTTTAACCTGTATAAGACCTCACCAAAGTTTGAGCCAAAGTTTACACTTTAAAACCCATCAGCTCGACACTATACTCGACCCTAAAATTTGGGACAGAATTGTACACTTGTTTTAGAAAACCGTTTATATAGCTTTAAAAGTACTAACTCGACAATCCGTCTTTTAAAACCACTACTAGACTCATAAAATTAAGTTTGTAAACTTTGAAAACTAGTAGTTACATTTATCTAACCAAGTCTAAAGTCCCCGAAAGTCGATCCCAAATCAGCCACAATTTCGGATTGTGCCGACTTGCGTCTCCCGGTACACGAATATTAAAACTAGTATAACTTTTGACTCGTAAAAAATTAGAAGCTCTATCTTATACCAAAACGAGCGTCTCGGAAAACTCAACAAGAATATCAAATAATCTCAGCTTATCTCAGAACATAAACCTACGTAAAATCTGTTATAAATCTGCTGTCCCAAAATACCTTTTAGAAAACATGACAAATCAATTTTCCACCAAAGCTAATCATTCCCATACCTATAGAATCACCCTACTATCATACCCATCAACCAAACACTCCTATAACACTTGCATGTAAAATTTTAACAAAGATCAAATATCAAAATAACCTTTTTTGTGATCAAAATAAGATGATCGTACCAAAAATAACACATGCATGATGATTAAAACATCATACAACCATAAAATCATAACTTTATGAAAACTTGATGCATGTGGGTGATTTTGGTATCAAAAGAATCACCATAATAATTTAGGAGGTGGACTTGTATTAATTTTAGCTAGATCATTATCAAAAATCAAAATTTTGGGTGTTTAGGGGTGTCACACTCCCAAAATATCAGAGTATAATGGCAACAAGGGAGTGGTGACGTCATGATTATCATACACACACAGTTACAAAGAACGACCTCTAAATGAGACGTTCGGAAAATTGATCACTTGTAATTGATAAAATAAATAGTTTTAACATAGTGCGGAAGCATAAAACTGGTCACAGTTACAAAACATAGTTTTCAAATAGTACAAATGATCTTTGTTTCAATAGAAATGACGGCAATGCATGAGACCTCACTTAGCATCTTCCTTCTTAATACCTGAGAAAAACATTGCTAAAGCGTCAACATAAAGTTGGTGAGTTCATAGGTTTAGTTAATTAGAAATGTTTAATGAACCACAAGATTTTCCCAAAAGTGATGACAATATAAAAAATACAAAGTCATCATAAAAGTATTTATTACAGTCTAAGCTCGTGACACCGAAGCGTTAACAACACCGGTAGTATAATCATATAAATGTAGCCCAAATGGATACCTAAACCCACGACATCCTATCTCAGACTCAAATGAAACTGTGCCCGCTTGTCCCTTGTTGGACCAAGGCAGACAGGGGCGTCAACCCCGATAGATCTATCCATAACATTCGCGCTTACACAAAGTAATTAACGGTTCACGATTCACGGGCCAAAGCAACTGGGTTTTTAGTGGTACTTAGACTAATATATAAATCAGTAAATGCACTTGTGTTCATACGTTAAATCAAGCAATGTCTCACCCCAAAAAGCAGTAAAAGTAGTTAAACGTGGGGCTATAAACTCACCTCGTGAAATCAGCAAAAATAAATGGAACTATGAATGTAGCTCGAGAATACGGTTACGCTAGCCGCGACCTATTTGAATATAAAGATCGTGTTACGACATCTAAAATTATACTAATAAAAAGGCATGACATCCTAGTTGTGCTTAACGGTACTTTTCGTTTACGGAAAACACGACACTTAAAAATCGGGTATTAAACAAATGGGGTTTTTGGACTAAATATTACCCTTAAGTTAAATAAAATTCGGTTTGGGCCTTAAATAACCCAACACACACAAATGGCCCAACATTTATCCCATTTAACCCACCCAAGGTTCGGCCCATAGGCCTTTTGACTCGGCCTGGCCCAATGACGACACAAACAAGGAAAAAGGGTTATAACCCTTTGATTTTTCCCATAACACCCAGTCAACTCTCTCTCTCTCTCTCGAAAATACTCCCAACCGTCCCCTTTTCTCTCTCTATCTAAACCAAACGGATCTAAACTCCTCCCATGGCTAAAAATGGTTTCTCAGGTTAATAACATCAATTATTATGAAGGTTTGAGGTGAACAATCATGCGTGGGATGTGGGGTTTCATCCCCACATCAAATCAATCCGATTTGAGATGTTTCCCAGGAGATTCGATGATAGATTCATCACCAAAAGATAAGTTTTAATCCTTTTTTTTTGTTCTAATTAAATGGTTCACTGATTTTCGTTTCATATTTTCAAACCTAAAAGAATTAATGGGTTCAAAATCATTTGTATTATAAAGCTGTGAACAAGGGGTTCTCGAATTCAATAAGAATCAAATTATGGTTTTCGAAAATAATTGGGGGTTTTCCAAATCTAGGGTTTCTTTACAATTAAATAATGTTTTCATAAGTCTTTTAATGTTAATCATTGAATAAAATAAGTTTTCGAAAATTAGGGTTTTGAATAATTAGGGGTTTTGGTAAATCTAATGTTTAATAACAATTAATCATTGTTTTCTAACATAAAAACATATCAATTTCATCATATAGTCCGATTTGTAAAATTAGGGTTTCGGTCAAATTGGGGGTTTATTCATATTTCGGTTTTTATTTAATTAACTAATCAATTCGTGTTTAGATTGGGTCTAATTAGAGTTTAAATTAATATATTAAAATTAGGGTTTATATAAATTTGGGGGTTTTTAATACTCGGTTGTTATTTATAATTAAATAATGTTTTTGGGAAATAATTTATGTTAATTTCATAAATAAAAAGGATTTACAAAATTTAGGGTTTCGAATTAATGAGGGGTTTTTATACCCGCGGCTTAATGGTGGTTAAGGGATGTTTCTGTAAAAAGAGAATTGTGTAAATCTTATGTTAAAGCTTCGGCAGAATAATGGGGGTCTCGGTTTGGTCTCGGTTTGGTCACGGTTTGGTCATGGCAGAAACAATGTAAGAAAAAATGTAAAGGGGTCTCGGTTTGGTCATGGCAGAAACAATGGGGTTGTGGTTTGTGGGTCAAAGTCCAGTTAATATTGTTATCCTTTATCCCTATATTTTTGTTTAAACCGAACCGTAATAAAAAGACTAATCCATTTGTTTTATTTTCGTAGGTTAGCTTAAAATTGACGAGCACAACTAAGACGTATGCAGGAAAATAAAAGAAGGTGGTTAAAAAGACTCACGACAAGGGTTTCGTTTCGGTTTGCAGGTTCGGACGGGAAGGAAACGGCTCAGCTGGCTCAGACTTATCACTACTCCTTATACTTATACCCAGAATTTGTATTTAAAACTTCTCAGCAGGAACAATCTTGTAATATTTGGACCGTGGATATGTTTTGTGTTGTGTTTGGACATTGAACAATTTGGACAGTATTTAACTTTGTAATATTGGTTTAGGGTTAGTCTAAAACTAGAAATGGAGGTCTTGTGATGTACCCATTTTGGGTAAACTAGGCATGTGTGATGGACTTTAGTGGTTAGTGGATTGTATAAACAAAGTATTTAGTTCCCAGGTCTGAGTGTTGACTATTGTTGACCAAGTTTTGAAAAAGATAAATAAAAGTTTACCAATTTGCTCTTTGTATAAGCTGTAACATTCGGCCCAGCAGGGTTGTCAAATGTCTTAGTTTTAAACGCGAAAACATAACATGAACAACATGATAAAATTCGACACACGACTTAATCAAAGATGGGTACGCGTATTCTCGAGGGATTCAGCAAACAATCCTAATCGGCACAACGGTTAATGCATAAAACGTTTAATAACGTGCACGTTTTATTCATAATATAATAGACGCGAAAACTCGAGTTGTTACATTCGCTCTCCCTAAAGAGGGCTTTGTCCGCAAAGCAAAACAAGCAATACACTTACATCGACACCACATTGGTAAATAATTAAGGTACTTCATAAATATGATATAACTTCCCAATTCGTTAAATCCAACAAGTTCAAAGCTCACGTTAAATCACTATATGAAGAAATAAAGATGAACTATTTGACGGATGTCACAGTATTCCCATGTTTTAGTGATTTCGTCACGAAATCAAGACGTTGTTGTAGTAGGGTGATTAGCAAAAAGATGAGGATACTTGCTCTTGAATTGGTCTTCACGTTCCCACGTGTATTCTGGACCTCTACGTGCATTCCAACGGATTTTTACGATAGGTATACGACTTTGCTTGAGCTGTTTGACCTGACGGTCCATGACCTCCACCGGTTCTTCTACGAAGTTGAGTTTGTCGTCGATTTGAATCTCTTCTAAAGGAATAATGAGTGTCTCGTCGGCTAAGCATTTATTCAGATTGCAAATGTGGAACACGTTATGCACTCGGCTAAGTTCTTGAGGTAACTCCAAACGATAGGCTACGGGGCCAATCCTCTCTATGATCTTGAATGGTCTAATATAACGAGGATTCAACTTCCCACGCTTTCCAAAGCGAATCACACCCTTCCAAGGTGAGACCTTCAACATGACTCTATCGCCAACCTTAAACTCAAGGGGTTTGCGTCTCATGTCAGCATAACTCTTTTGTAGATCTCTTGCGGCTTGCATACGGCTCTTGATCTTAAAGATTTTCTCAGTAGTCTCGTGTATTATCTCGGGTCCAGTGAGTTGTGCCTCACTAACCTCTGCCCAACACACGAGTGAGCGACACTTTCTACCATACAATGCTTCGAACGATGCTGCCTTTATGCTAGTGTGATAGCTGTTGTTGTATGAGAACTCCACCAGAGGTAGGTGCCTATCCCATCTATTTCCAAAGTCGATCACACAAGCTCTCAGCATATCTTCTAAGGTTTGAATGGTCCTTTCACTTTGACCGTCAGTTTGGGGATGATATGCAGGGCTCATATCCAACTGCGTTCCCAATGCCTTCTGCAGCGACTTCCAAAACTGTGAAGTAAATCGGCTATCCCGGTCAGAGATTATAGACACAGGCACACCATGCCTCGTGACTACCTCCTCCAAGTAGGTTCTTGCTAACTTATCCATCCCGTCAGTCTCCTTGATTGGTATGAAATGAGCCGATTTGGTGAGTCGGTCGACGATTACCCAAATAGTGTCAAATCCAGCTGAGGTTTTAGGTAGCTTTGTAATGAAATCCATAGTGATCCTTTCCCACTTCCATTCTGGCAGTTCGGGTTGGACCAACAATCCTGATGGTTTCATATGTTCGGCCTTGACCTTGGCACAAGTCAAGCACTTGCTAACGTATGTAGCAATGTCCGCCTTCATGTTCGGCCACCAATACAACATCTTAAGATCATGATACATCTTGTCAGATCCCGGATGTATGGAGTATTTTGACTTATGCGACTCATGCATAATCAAAGGTTGTAGGTCACCATGGCACGGTAACCAACTCCTATTATCAAGGCATAATGTCCCATCCGAGCGAGCTTCTAACTTCTTTATCATGCCTTCAACATCTTCAGTCTTGAGAATTTCTTCCTCGACTGCCTCCTTCTGAGCCTTGAGAATTAAGGATGGAAGGTCTAAGTCAATGGTCATCACCAAGGCCTTCACCCTAAGAACTCTCTCCTTTCGACTCAAAGCGTCGGCCACGACATTTGCCTTGCCCGGGTGATAACGGATCTCGCAATCGTAATCACTGAGCAACTCTAACCAACGTCGTTGTCTCATGTTGAGTTCTTTTTGATTCAAAATGTGTTGTAGACTCTTATGATCAGTGAATACAACACACTTTGTGCCATAAAGGTAGTGTCTCCAAATCTTCAGGGCAAACACCACTGCTCCTAACTCTAGATCATGAGTCGTATAGTTCTTCTCGTGCACTTTTAGTTGTCTTGATGCATAAGCAATGACCTTAGTCCTTTGCATCAATACCGCACTTAACCCTTTTATGGATGCATCACAATACACCACAAAGTCTTCATTACCCTCGGGTAGGGCTAGTATAGGTGCTTCACACAACATCTGCTTCAATGTCTGGAATGCCAAATCTTGATCCTCTTTCCACTCAAACTTCTTGTCTTTTTGAGTTAACTCCGTCATTGGTTTAGCTATCTTGGAGAAACCTTCAATGAATCTCCTATAGTAACCAGCAAGACCTAAAAATTGGCGGATCTCTGTGGGTGTTGTCGGGGTCGCCCAATCTTTCACGGCCTCGATCTTAGCAGGATCAACGTGAATACCACTGCTATCGATCACATGTCCAAGGAATTGCACCGTGTTTATCCAAAACTCACATTTGGAAAACTTTGCATATAACTTCTCCTTCCTCAGCAGCTCTAATATGGTCTTCAAATGCTCCTTGTGTTCTTCTTCATTACGAGAGTAGATGAGAATATCATCGATAAATACAATCACAAACTTGTCCAAGTATGGTTTGCAAACTCGGTTCATGAGATCCATGAATACCGCGGGTGCGTTCGTCAAACCAAAAGGCATAACTTGGAACTCGTAGTGTCCGTACCGGGTTCTAAAAGCCGTCTTGTGGACGTCTTCCTCTCTAACCCTTAGCTGATGATATCCTGACCTTAAATCAATCTTCGAGTATATGCTAGATCCTTGCAGTTGGTCAAAAAGATCGTCAATTCTTGGCAATGGGTAGCGGTTCTTTATCGTCAGCTTATTCAACTCTCGGCAATCAATACACATCCTAAAGGATCCATCTTTCTTTTTGACAAATAGGACCGGTGCTCCCCAAGGTGAGGAACTCGGCCTAATGAAACCTTTGCCAGAAAGTTCCTTTAGTTGTTCAGCTAACTCTGTCATCTCTGCTGGTGCTAAGCGGTATGGGGCTCTAGCAACAGGCGCAGCTCCTGGTGTAAGTTCTATGTGAAACTCCACTTGTCGTGTTGGTGGTAATCCCGGTAACTCTTCTGGGAATACGTCTGGAAAATCTCCAACGATCGGTACATCTTCAATTTTCTTCTCATGATCTTCTTCTTCCTCCTTTCGTGTTACTTGAACCAAGAACACTGGACATCCCTTCTCAATGTATCTTTGGGTTCTAATACATGAGATGACTTCTAGTCTTGATCCATTCTTCACTCTACTTCTTTCGCCTTGTATGATTAGTACATCGTTTCCATAAGGAACACGGACGCACTTCTCATGACATACAATTTCCGCGTGATGCTTTGACATCCAATCCATTCCGATGATGACATCAAAACTTCCCAAGTCTATGGGGAGTAAGTCGATACTGAACGAACGATCTTGTAACCTTATACTACATCCTTTCAGAATAGCATCGGTGGTTACTGACTTCCCATCGGCTAGTTCTACATTATACTTAATATCTAACGCAGTAGGGGTAATATTTAGGCGTTCACTAAATACAGATGACACAAAACTCCTATCCGCACCAGAATCAAATAGTACTGAAGCATAGTTGTTATTGACTAGAAACGTACCAGTCACAACATTGTTGTCCTGCACCGCAGCCTCAGCACACAACTGATACACTTTGCTAGGTGCCGTGAATCCTCCAGGAGTACTAGTTGTGGCTCAGTTATTCCCTCCCCGGTTCCCTTGGTTCTGCTTTTGGTTCCCTTGGTTGTGATTTTGGTTGCCTCGAATCTGATTACCACGACCTTGGTTCCCACCGCTTGGACATTTATTCTTGTAGTGACCTTTCTCTCCACATCCAAAGCAAGTGACATTTGCTCCTTGGCCACCCTGAGTTCCCGGTCCTCTTTGGTTAGCAGGACGGGGTGGTGCTCGACATTCCTTTGCCTTATGTCCAGCCTTTCCACAGTTGTAGCATGTAGGGGGACATGCTCCCTCGTGGTGTCGGCCACACTTTCCACAGAAAGGAAGTCTTCCAGCATAGTTTCCAGCATTACCTTGTCCAGCAGTAAACACCCTTGCTACTTCTTGTCGCTTGTTCTGACTGTAGTTGTTAGTGTTGTTGCTGTTGTTGCTATTGTTGGTATTGTTGTTGTAGTGATTGCCAGACCACTTTCTCTTGTCTCCAGTATTTTCTCCCAACTCTTGTACCACTTGGTACATCAAACTCTGAGCCATATCGATTGCCTCGTGCAAATCGGTTGGCTTTGATGAAGTCACATTCCCCTTGATGCTCAAAGGTAATCCTTCAATGTATCGCTCCAACAATCGGTCGTCGTTGGGCACCATTTCGGGACATAGCAAGATCAGCTCTTGAAAGCGCTGATTGTAAGCAGTAAGAGCGGTACCCTTGACCTTCAAGTTCCATAGCTCAACCTCCATCTGCTTGACTTCATTTCGTGGGCAATATTTCCTAACAAACATAGCTTTGAACTCACTCCAGGGCGTCGCTTGGGCAACATCAATGGTCACTGCACGAGCATAGACGTTCCACCAAGTCAATGCACCATCCACTAATGTGCTTGACGCAAACTTTACCTTATCAGCTTCAGCAACATTGCTAATCCCAAATTGGGATTCCAACTTCTCAAACCATTTGGTCAAACCTACTGCTCCTTCAGTACCGCGGAAACTTACTTGCGTAACCGCATGAAATTCCTTGTAGGTACAGGTCCGTGCAATAGCAATAGTAGCTCCTTGGTTTGCCTCCTCTTGCGTGCTTGCTGTACGATTCGCTTCGGCTGCTGCGAGTGCCTCAGCCACCCGTTCAGCGATCATTTGACTGAGCATGACGGGGTCAATGCCACCGGTAGTAGCTGGTGGATTTTGTGTCTCAGATCTTCTAACTGGCGCCATAATCTAAAAAGGTAATAAGACAATAAGTTTTGCCAGTCATAACATGCATGGCACGCACAATACAATTATGAAATGCTCCATGGTATAATAAACAATATATAATGATCTCATAATTTTTGTAACCCAAATAACATAATGTCATTCATAGAAGTGTTTTGTAATACATCATAACTCGTCATACATAATAAAGAAAAAAAGAAAATGCCAACTAGCTGAGATAAACTTCAAAGCTTAGTGGTCGTACAACAATAAAACAACAGTACATGATAAGTCTAACTAGTGCCCTCACGACGCTGGTGAAGCTCTCTCTCCAACTCTGCCAACCTCCTCTCCACCACGATCTCACGAGCCTGGGAATCCCTAAGTCTGACATCGGTATCATAACAAGCGGCCCTAAACCTCTTATCCAAGTCAGCAATAGGGTCCTCCACAGGTGCCTCTAGTCCGCCTGTCTTAACCAATGGCTCTACTCCCCAACGGGTCATCAGGCTCTCGATCTCCTCAAGACGAGCATTCGGCATGGTATCCATCTGGTCGAGAACAACATGGAGCTGTCCTCGTAGACGGGTCACACAAACCGTCAATACCGTCTCATCCCTAACTGGACTCTTCTTCGTCAGTGCCTCCAGCTTATCCTGCACCTCATTATACTCCTCACCCAAAGCCTCCACATCATCCTCTAACCTGTTTAAACGGGTCGTCACACATCCATCTGCTGCTCCAAGCATCACAACTGTCGATGTAGCTCTCCTAGGAAGAGGGGTCGTAGCTCTCGGCCCAGTAGAGATTCCAACATTGGCAAGCATCTCCTGATACATAGCAGGTACAGTCTCTGGTGGTGGTGGTAGTAGTGACGCCTCTGGGGCAGGACTGGCAGGTGTGCGGGCTGCATGCCTGTCAGTGGCAGTGAAGGGTATGAGGGGTCGGTAAGGTGAAGGTGGTGGTCGGGCAGCTCTCCCCCGAAGACGTCGCCTAACATAGTAGAAAGGCAGAGTACCAGGTGCTGGAGTAGGGATGTCTGTCCTTTCCCCTTCGTCTTCAGACGAAGACGAGGAGATGTGTGCGAGGGAAACCTCAGGAGTAGCAGCATATGTAGCAGGGGGTCCTCAGTGTCAGTGACCTCCATGGGTTCACCTTCTCCATCGGTGAACTCCATATCATCATCCTCTGTCTCCTCCATCGACTCATCCCTAGTGACTGATGCCTGTCCTGGTGACTGCACCACATCAGCGGCTAGGTCGTCCTCTCCTCCGCCTTCTAGGCTAAGTACGTCATCAGCTGATGCATCAGGGATACGGATCGGTGAACGGTGAACCTCCTCAGTCTCTCTCTCAGTCTCATCATCTGATGTCATCCGGTACCACGGATATCCTGATGGTGATCCTCTAGGTAATCCTACCGATGAACTGATAGTCGACTGTGAACTGCGGTTGTAGTATGCTCCTGTAGACGTGGAATCATCAGAAGAAGACATCGCTGTAACATAAACAGAATAAATGTGTGTAAATATCTCATATAATTAGTCCGTGAAAGGGACATTGACATAACATATAGCAATCATTGTTCAAACCACATGTATCCCATATAACATAATTCAGATTTTGTTGTTACACATGTAGCCCATGTAAATATACCTCGTAATTGTTAAATCACATGTATCCCATTTATTACTTATATATATCCATGTATATATATATACTTAATACCTACAATCCGTATGATAATCGATTAAACACGTAACAGTTATAGTCTAGAGTTACTAAATGCAACCTAGTTCTCTATAACCATGTCTCTGATACCAATCTGTCACACTCCCAAAATATCAGAGTATAATGGCAACAAGGGAGTGGTGACGTCATGATTATCATACACACACAGTTACAAAGAACGACCTCTAAATGAGACGTTCGGAAAATTGATCACTTGTAATTGATAAAATAAATAGTTTTAACATAGTGTGGAAGCATAAAACTGGTCACAGTTACAAAACATAGTTTTCAAATAGTACAAATGATCTTTGTTTCAATAGAAATGACGGCAATGCATGAGACCTCACTTAGCATCTTCCTTCTTAATACCTGAGAAAAACATTGCTAAAGCGTCAACATAAAGTTGGTGAGTTCATAGGTTTAGTTAATTAGAAATGTTTAATGAACCACAAGATTTTCCCAAAAGTGATGACAATATAACAAATACAAAGTCATCATAAAAGTATTTATTACAGTCTAAGCTCGTGACACCGAAGCGTTAACAACACCGGTAGTATAATCATATAAATGTAGCCCAAATGGATGCCTAAACCCACGACATCCTATCTTAGACTCAAATGAAACTGTGCCCGCTTGTCCCTTGTTGGACCAAGGCAGACAGGGGCGTCAACCCCGATAGATCTATCCATAACATTCGCGCTTACACAAAGTAATTAACGGTTCACGATTCACGGGCCAAAGCAACTGGGTTTTTAGTGGGACTTAGACTAATATATAAATCAGTAAATGCACTTGTGTTCATACGTTAAATCAAGCAATGTCTCACCCCAAAAAGCAGTAAAAGTAGTTAAACGTGGGGCTATAAACTCACCTCGTGAAATCAGCAAAAATAAATGGAACTATGAATGTAGCTCGAGAATACGGTTACGCTAGCCGCGACCTATTTGAATATAAATATCGTGTTATGACATCTAAAATTATACTAATAAAAAGGCATGACATCCTAGTTGTGCTTAACGGTACTTTTCGTTTACGGAAAACACGACACTTAAAAATCGGGTATTAAACAAATGGGGTTTTTGGACTAAATATTACCCTTAAGTTAAATAAAATTCGGTTTGGGCCTTAAATAACCCAACACACACAAATGGCCCAACATTTATCCCATTTAACCCACCCAAGGTTCAGCCCATAGGCCTTTTGACCCGGCCTGGCCCAATGGCGACACAAACAAGGAAAAGGGTTATAACCCTTTGATTTTTCCCATAACACCTAGTCAACTCTCTCTCTCTCTCTCGAAAATACTCCCAACCGTCCCCTTTTCTCTCTCTATCTAAACCAAACGGATCTAAACTCCTCCCATGGCTAAAAATGGTTTCTCAGGTTAATAACATCAATTATTATGAAGGTTTGAGGTGAACAATCATGCGTGGGATGTGGGGTTTCATCCCCACATCAAATCAATCCGATTTGAGATGTTTCCCAGGAGATTCGATGATAGATTCATCACCAAAAGATAAGTTTTAATCCTTTTTTTTGTTCTAATTAAATGGTTCACTGATTTTCGTTTCATATTTTCGAACCTAAAAGAATTAATGGGTTCAAAATCATTTTTATTATAAAGCTATGAACAAGGGGTTCTCGAATTCAATAAGAATCAAATTAGGGTTTTCGAAAATGATTGGGGGTTTTCCAAATCTAGGGTTTCTTTACAATTAAATAATGTTTTCATAAGTCTTTTAATGTTAATCATTGAATTAAATAACTTTTCGAAAATTAGGGTTTTGAATAATTAGGGGTTTTGGTAAATCTAATGTTTAATAACAATTAATCATTGTTTTCTAACATAAAAACATATCAATTTCATCATATAGTCCGATTTGTAAAATTAGGGTTTCGGTCAAATTGGGGGTTTATTCATATTTCGGTTTTTATTTAATTAACTAATCAATTCGTGTTTAGATTGGGTCTAATTAGAGTTTAAATTAATATATTAAAATTAGGGTTTATATAAATTTGGGGGTTTTTAATACTCGGTTGTTATTTATAATTAAATAATGTTTTTGGGAAATAATTTGTGTTAATTTCATAAATAAAAAGGATTTACAAAATTTAGGGTTTCGAATTAGTGAGGGGTTTTTATACCCGCGGCTTAATGGTGGTTAAGGGATGTTTCTGTAAAAAGAGAATTGTGTAAATCTTATGTTAAAGCTTCGGCAGAATAATGGGGGTCTCGATTTGGTCTCGGTTTGGTCACGGTTTGGTCATGGCAGAAACAATGTAAGAAAAATTGTAAAGGGGTCTCGGTTTGGTCATGGCAGAAACAATGTAAGAAAAATTGTAAAGGGGTCTCGGTTTGGTCATGGCAGAAACAATGGGGTTGTGGTTTGTGGGTCAAAGTCCAGTTAATATTGTTATCCTTTATCCCTATATTTTTGTTTAAACCGAACCGTAATAAAAAGACTAATCCATTTGTTTTATTTTCGCAGGTTAGCTTAAAATTGACGAGCACAACTAAGACGTATGCAGGAAAATAAAAGAAGGTGGTTAAAAAGACTCACGACAAGGGTTTCGTTTCGGTTTGCAGGTTCGGACGGGAAGGAAACGGCTCAGCTGGCTCAGACTTATCACTACTCCTTATACTTATACCCAGAATTTGTATTTAAAACTGCTCAGTAGGAACAATCTTGTAATATTTGGACTGTGGATATGTTTTGTGTTGTGTTTGGACATTGAACAATTTGGACAGTATTTAACTTTGTAATATTGGTTTAGGGTTAGTCTAAAACTGGAAATGGAGGTCTTGTGATGTACCCATTTTGGGTAAACTAGGCATGTGTGCTGGACTTTAGTGGTTAGTGGATTGTATAAACAAAGTATTTAGTTCCCAGGTCTGAGTGTTGACTATTGTTGACCAAGTTTTGAAAAAGATAAATAAAAGTTTACCAATTTGCTCTTTGTATAAGCTGTAACATTCGGCCCAGCAGGGTTGTCAAATGTCTTAGTTTTAAACGCGAAAACATTACATGAACAACATGATAAAATTCGACACACGACTTAATCAAAGATGGGTACGCGTATTCTCGAGGGATTCAGCAAACAATCCTAATCGGCACAACGGTTAATGCATAAAACGTTTAATAACGCGCACGTTTTATTCATAATATAATAGACGCGAAAACTCGAGTTGTTACATTCGCTCTCCCTAAAGAGGGCTTTGTCCGCAAAGCAAAACAAGCAATACACTTACATCGACACCACATTGGTAAATAATTAAGGTACTTCATAAATATGATATAACTTCCCAATTCGTTAAATCCAACAAGTTCAAAGCTCACGTTAAATCACTATATGAAGAAATAAAGATGAAAAATTTGATGGATGTCACAAGGGGTGTTTAGGGTGGCGGTTCAAGAAAGAAAAGAAAAGAGGGAGAGAAAAATTTAGTGTGTGTGTTTTGTTATGAATGAAATGAGTGGAATGATAAAAAAATATAGTTTTTATAGTATGGTTAGGGTAGCATATGCAAATATTGAATAGTTTTGGACCTAAAAATAATTTAATAGTTTAAAGGGTAGAAAATGACTATTAGTAAATCTTGAAAATATTTACGGTGCTCGGGTTTCGTAAAAATACTTTTCAAAAGTTAAGAAGCATCATAAAAATGATTATATGATTTCCCGACACGACTTAATACGTAATTAAAACGACATGATCGAAAATATGAATTATCGAAACAATCGATAATAAAATGTAAAGTTTTGGGCATCCATCGGTATCGCGATCACTAAGAATTCTCGTTGTACATTGATTTTGAATAAAATCGTTGTAAAACTCACACGGGTGATTTTAAATAAAAAACTTTGATTTAAATAAATATGAAAAAACGAAATAAATTTTTTATAATTCCATATAAAGTATTGTTAATGATCAGAAAATACTTGAAAAGTATAATTTATTAAAACTATCACGATCTCAGTATTTACATATAAGAATACAAGAAAACGTAATACGTTGGAAAATTCAAGAAGCACGAATAAAAAGAATAAAATAATGTTGGGAAAGTACGAGTTCTTACAGTCTCCCCCCTAAAGGAACTCTGGTCCCTCAGAGTTCTCCTGGAAACAGTAGAAGATGCAAACAAGAGGAGGTACAAAGTGTAGAACAAATTCATTGCTTCCTAGGTAACTTCCGTTTCACGACGAACCTTAACAATTAGAATTCGCTATGCTTCAGTTTCTTAACTCCTTTTTGAATAAATTCTTCAACTTGGATTAGAATAATGACCTTTCAGTACAGAGAAATATCAGAAGATAGAATGAACAGAAGAAATACTAAAACGGACAAAATGCGTTAAAATAAATCAAGATTGTTAATCAACAAGGAGTCGCAATTCGCGCAACTGTAAAACATGACAATCTTAAAACGCAAGAATATATTTACAAGAGAAATAGGAGGGAAAAATAAATTACATATGATCATTTGAAATACAAGTTGTCACAATCAGTTGTCTATGAATTTGGTATTACTATAAAACTTAGTTTTAAATATTTTCTTGATTAAAAGAAAATTTTACAGGGTTTTAGTGATTTAAAATCAAACTATATGTATTTAATGGTTAAGCAGTTGCTAAATCTTTTTCTTGATCAGGATTTTCAAAGCAAAAAGTAGAACAATTTAATATAATTATCGTGATCGGCTTAAGAACTTTTGGATGGCTGCGTGAATTTATCGTTAAAACTCAGGGTTATCGTTACCAGTAGAAAAATCAGGTTTTCCAAGTTATTTAGAATCATTGTTGAAAATTATAAATTAATTTAATAATTTCATTATATTGAAAGTAAAATATGATTAAATCAATTACTTTAAAAGAGACAGCTTGACATATTCTGATTTTTAAAAGGTGACAAGGCAGCAACGAATATGAGACATATAAAGGTCAACAATTTGTATGCGAGCAATAACACAAGGGAATAAAAACGAAAGTCGTATCAATTCTTAATATACGTGATAGAATAGACGCGTAGATAATAAAAATAAGAAACAAAGGATCATAGCAAGTCATCACTTCATGAGGACAATTGGTGACACCAATAACGGCTTATTAAGTGCTCGATGGTCGATACACGATCGAAATAGAAAAGCCACACAACGAATTTTCAAATCAAAGAAAATTCTTAAGAAGTCACTTGAGAGTAATTCCAGTAAGATGAACAACATTAGCAATGAGAGGTGAAATCAATACGTGGTTCACACGAATGAATTTCAAGATGATAAAGTCTAACACACATCATGACAGATATACATAATCATCGTTCACGTCCAATCATAACTCATTATCCGCGTCCAGAGACGTTTCGAATGTATACCAAAATAGATAGAGAAGGTCAATCGATGTAGGAGCATAGCAACGTTGAAACTTTCAAGTCTGATATCAATGGTCGATGATTAGACAAGTGGTAACAAGAATTGTATCATGAAGGAAAATGAGGTAACAAGTATGACAATGGTTGTTGAGTAAGAAAATATGTGTTTGAGGCATGTACTTTGTTCAAGAAAAGATAAGGGTTCATATGTATAAGTCGGGAACTGGTGCTACTCGCATAAGATGTAAAAGTTATCAAAACTTTATTTATCTAACTTTTTAAGGAACAGAATTAAAAAGTTGATTCTTGACCAAATATTTAAGGTGACTACTATTTGGCCTTGCATGACTCCTTCTAAATTAGGCATAGGTGATCAGGCCATGCATAATTTAGGACTAGCAATGCGATGCTCAGTTTCGTCAAACCAGTACTACATATCATATGATTTAAATTATGCATATAATGCGATTTGTGAAAGCGGGAATCAAAATAATTTATGAAACTCTTCACCAATAAGTTACTGGCTGATTATTTAAATCATCAATTTTAATGTTACAAGATTTCTTTACAAGACCAATCGTTGAACAATTTATGAAAATACATTATATAATTAATATAAATTAATTTTATAAGATAGTATTCAAGTATTTAAGAAGCCCATGTGAAACATTTTGTAAAATGATTCTCAAACAATACCAGTTTGGGTTTATATGGTAACTTATAAAATAGCGAGTGGGTTACATGAGGGTAATATAGAGTAGTTCATCAGACAATGATGAAATGGTTCATAAGTTGATAAATTTTCAAGAGGTTTAGCCGGAATCGTCATGAGACACATGCCAAAATGATAACGTACGATATGAAAGCAAGATCTTCAAACCTCGGCCCGAATCAGTGGTACGATAGAACCAAAGAAAGGCGATGTAAAATGACAAATAAGTCATATATAAAAGAAAGGATAAAGGAATCTGTATTTGTGCACATCGTGATTAATTTGACAATAATATACTTTGAAGAAAGTAGGGCATCAGTTTCTAAATAGTTCAATATGTATGTATGGTCGAACTCAAAGTTACTATTTTAACGTTTTCAAATGTAATCAATGTTTTTAGTTGTAAAATATCATTAGTTACAGTTTTACGAGTTCAAACGAACTCAAAACGCCTAAAAACTATATTTCAAAGTTTCTATCAGCTTTGACCCTTTTTAGTCAACTTTGACTTTTGGGTTGACTTGACCCATTGACTCACTACATGATATTTTTAAGACTCAAAGTCTAATGCAATTCGATGTAAAACGATGTTTTGAACTACTTTCTAGTTTTACTCGAGACTTGAAAGGAATCAGAAATGGACGAAAATGCCCTAGCATTAAATATATCAACAAAATGATATTTTAGAAATACGCAGAAATAAGTTCTTAAATTTTACCATCCCAAAAATGAGTGTAACTTGCTCGATTTCAATGTTTACTTGGTAAAATATTATGTCCTAAATGAACATCTCAACACGTAAAAAAAAATATTTTTATGTCTAAGGTTATAAAAATATTTTCTCGACACTGTTAAATTTCCTGTAAAGTTTCTGTACAAAGTATATTTTTCGACATAGCTTGAAATTAAATCTAAATTTCATGATAACTCAAAATTAATGTACACACAAAATTAGTGGAATCCATAAAAACGAAAGAGAATAAACTGTATAGTTAATCATGTTAAAGAAAACTCAATATAGAAATGGTTCAAGACTGCCAATGATAAACTAAGAAATCAAAAATGGTGCATGTCATCCGTGTCTTCGGTTGCAAGATGCAATGCAGAAAGGTCTCTTGGTGGCATGATTTCCAAAATCACAAGACATATCGAGAAAGAAACGGGACATTAACAAGTCGCACTCCCGGAGCGAGGAGGTTTAATGAAAAGGGAGGGTACATATTTTATAGAAGTAGAATCGTATTCCAAACAATCGTTACAGAATATAGTATGAATTACAAGATGACGATGATGGTTTCAAGGTACAAACGGACGTTGTAATTCGAAATCGAAACATAGATTGGTCAATAAAATAAAATGTAGTTCATGTACAATTGTCGTGTAATACGGTGACGTAAAGGTCAATCAAGATTACGAAAACCCACGATATTATTCAATATTGATTCAAAGAATGCTTCGAGGTATGTGACTCACACAAAGTCCTTTAGTCTTTTTGGGAGACACATTGAGCTAAACATTGGTCAATAGACTATTTTCAAGTCTTCCAATCACAAACGGTCGACAAGCAAATTGGATATCTAAATAGATATCTTAAAAGAATCGAACAATGAAAGCAACACGCACGGTAGTAAAATGAAAATCAGGAGTTTCATCGAAAACAACACTTCTTAATCCCGAACAATGGTATCACAAGAGTATGCACAACATGTAACAGCGAGTCGAGAAAAACAGACGGTTCAAAACGAACGAGCATATGAAGTCAGTCGTATGACGCATAAATGAAATAGCAATAGTACTCAGAAAAATGAGTATGAAAAGTCGGCAGCATACGCGCTCTGAATACCAGTAGGTAACGTCATAACAATATAAAATCATTGTAATAAGATCAAGTCACAAGAATAAGAACTCAAGAAATACAGTATAGGCAGATGTAATCACAGTAATATCGACATAGGCTTTGAAAAGACATAGTAATTATCGTCATTAAAGTAATGTAATATTTCAACATGTAATCAAGAGATGAAATACTATAACGATAATTAAAAGTAAATAATAAGGATTAGAGAGTTACCCGCGCATATATCGAACAACAATGGCAGATTCTGTGTTTGACACTTAAAACAAGAAATATTTGAACTTTCGGTTATAGACTAAGTTTTGAAAAACCACTCAGTTCCCTATAACCATCGCTCTGATACCAATCTGTGAGACCCCCAAAATCTGACATGGAACAACTAGGCAACGAGGGGTTAACACGTCATAGTACAAGAAACAATGAATTACAGTTCATACAAAGCTGACGAAATAAAAACATGTACATTACATCATAAAAGGTTAGGGTTTTTAAACATAGGTCCCAGAGTTTTAGAAGCGGAAAATTATATTATTTCGTCTCGATTTATAACATAAAGTTGCCCAAAAGATAGAATAAACTCCTCATAGTTTTAACTAAAAACAGTCTTATAAAAGCATCACAGAAATCTCCAAGCTGCGATAATCTCCTACGGGCTCCCATCCAAGCAAAGCTAAGTAATAATACCTGAGATTAAACATGTAAAATCGTCAACACAAAGTTGAGTGACATTCATAGGTTTAGCAGTAAAGGTGTGGAACACAAGCATTCATTTATAAAACAAGTAATATGGAGAATGGTTATACACGTCAACCATAGTCCGAAACTATTATTGTTGTTCAGTTCATGAACCGAAGCTTAACTCAATGTAAGTTCCTCTAGGGAGTATTCAGCCTAAATACTCAAGTATAATCAAATATCAGTGCGTCAAGGTACTTGAGACGGGGATTGTCAATCCCGATGGATCCACCCACAACATTCGCGCTTAGTACTCAAAATTAACGGTTCATGATCAGGAGAGGAAACTTAAGGCTAGAGACTAAAAAGCAATAATAATAATGAAAGTATGGAAAGCATACATGTTATAGATAGCATACAAGTTCTGGATAGCATATAGTTTTTAAATAGTTGTGTTCCACCATGTAAAATCTCACCCCGTGTTTAGAAACCATGTACAAGTAAAAAGGGGTATGAACTCACCTTAGCCACGTGGTAAGTCAATCACGGTACTCAGCAACTGAGTAGAAACAATGGTAGTGAGACGATCATCGACGATATGGATGCCTGGGAAACACGAAAACCGCAACCTATCAAAATAAGGCGCGCGTTAAGACTCGAACTCAAATATCGGTATATACCAAATATAATATGACTCAAATGTTTTCAAAGTATTCATCTTTCAAAACCATTGACACGAACCAAAAGAATCCATACTAACCCATTTATCCAACACTACACGATTAAACACTTGTACACTTGAAATTGACCCGTTATACGACGCCAAGTCAACACAAGTCAAACTATCCTTTAACCTTACTTGGACCAGTTGCTAAGTCATTTATATAATGACTAAGCACTTGAATAGGTCACCATGTTCGATGATGAATACTCAAACTCACACAACACAAGCATTGAACTAAGTGTCCAAAATAAAATCAGCAAGTACACCCCGAATGTACAAACCGATCTACCCTATCTAGACTTGCCCGATTTAGATGAAAATTGGTGTCAAGGTTACTTATAACCTGTATATGACCTCACCAAAGTTTGAGCCAAAGTTTACACTTTAAAACCCATCAGCTCGACACTATACCCGACCCTAAAATTTGGGACAGAATTGTACACTTGTTTTAGAAAACCGTTTATACCGCTTTAAAAGTACTAACTCGACAATCCGTCTTTTAAAATCACTACTAGACTCATCAAATGAAGTTTGTAAACTTTGAAAACCAGTAGTTACAGTTATCTAACCAAGCCTAAAGTCCCCGAGAGTCGACCCAAAATCAGTCACAATTTCGGATTGTGCCGACTTGCGTCTCCCGGTACACGAATACTAAAACTAGCATAATTTTTGACTCGTAAAGAATTAGAAGCTCTATCTTATACCAAAACGAGCGTCTCGGAAAACTCTACAATAATATAAAATAATCACAGCCTATCTCAGACCTTAAACCCACGAAAAATCTGTTATAGGCCTGCTGTCCCAAAATACCTTCTAGAAAACATGACAAATCAATTTTCCACCAAAGCTAATCATTCCCATACCTATAGAATCACCCTACTATCATACCAATAAACCAAACACTCCTATAACACTTGCATGTAAAATTTTAACAAAGAACATAGATCAAAATAACCTTTTTGTGATCAAAATAAGATTATCTTACCAAAAATAACACATGCATGATGATTAAAACATCATACAACCATAAAATCATAACTTTATGAAAACTTGATGCATGTGGGTGATTTTGGTATCAAAATAATCACCATAAGATTTTAGGAGGTGGTCTTGGATTAATTTTAGCTAGATCATTATCAAAAATCAAAATTTTGGGTGTTTAGGGGTGTTTAGGGTGGCGGTTCAAGAAAGAAAAGAAAAGAGGGAGAAAAAAATTTAGTGTGTGTTTTGTTATGAATGAAATGAGTGGAATGATAAAAAAATAGTTTTTATAGTATGGTTAGGGTAGCATATGCAAATATTGAATAGTTTTGGACCTAAAAACAATTTAATAGTTTAAAGGATAGAACATGACTATTAGTAAATCTTTAAAATATTACGGGGTTCAGGTTTCGTAAAAATACTTTTCAAAAGTTAAGATGCATCATAAAAATGATTATATGATTTCCCGACACGACTTAATACGTAATTAAAACGACATCATCGAAGATACTAATTATCGAAACAATCGATAATAAAATGTAAAGTTTTAGGCATTCGTCGATATCGCGATCACTAGGAATTCTCGTTGTACATTAATTTTAAATAAACTCGTTGTAAAACGCACACGGGTGATTATAAATCAAAAACTTTGATTTAAATAAATATAAAAAACAAAATAAAAATTTTATAATTTCATATAAAGTATTGTCAATGATCAGAAAATACTTGAAAAGTATAATTTATTAAAATTATCACGATCTCAGGATTTACATATAAGAATACAAGAAAACGTAATACGTTGGAAAATTCAAGAAGCACGAATAAAAAGAATAAAATAATGTTGGGAAAGTACGGGTTCTCACAATAAATATGATAAGGCCTTTGTAAGAATGTCATTAAGTCCTCATACGATTCTCGACGAACCTATACAAGAAAATTCATATTTGAAGAGTAATTATCTAACTTATACATAAATTAGTTAAATATTTAAATATCATAATAATCACCTTAGAAACATCCACATTATTGAGTATGTCTGACGTTGGAATATTAAAATCCAAAGAAGATATGTTCTGGGAATGCTGCTTGGTTTTGGTATTCCTAACTCGTTTCGAGATTAATATCGTCGTTGGAGGCAACGAAACATATGGACTTTGCTTTTGTCTTCCAGGTCGACATTCTCTCTTTTCTTGATTCATGCCATCCTGAAAATAGTATAAACAATTCGTTAAATATATATAAAGATAGCGAATACAACTGTAAAAACCATAAACCTTAATGGTAGACTTCCAAATACAACACCGTGTTCAGCACGAGTGTTCGATGGACCACATTCGCCAATGCGAGAAACCGACTCACGATTGTTTACAACAAATCCTAGTGGTGGCCCCATGTTAGTTTGTGGAGTGGGGACGGGTGACATGTTCCTCATATTACTTGGTTGACCGTGTGTAGGCATTTGGGCACTATTACGGAAAGATTGTGGATACACCGGCGTATTAGGTGACGGCCACCTAGCCCCCTCGAAAAATTGACTACTCGGAGGGTCATCAAAATTTCTAGACGGACCCATGAAGTCCTGCATTTCAACATTTTCATTTTATTTTAATTTACACTAAAATAATATAATATATATTCACTTAAAATGACTTTATAAATTATACATGCGTACGAGGCACACCACTCAGCAACGAACTAACACCATGATTGACCAGGGTTGTACAAGTTTCTGGTCGCCTCAAATCCTGCTTAAAATAATTAAACAAACTACTAAACATATATTATTATAATAATTCGTATAACACAAACTAGGTCAGGAAATTTACCTTGATTAAATCATACACATCTTTTATCTGTTTGGAATGTTCACTCAAAAGATGATATACGTCTTGTGGAACATCATCACGGACGTATGGATTAGCAAGAGGAGGTATTGGTGGATGATCGTGTATCTCACCATCAAAATATGACCTGTTGTCAATCCACCAACGTGCCTGAGCCTCCTCGGGATCTGGTGTTATATTTACAGGCACAACTCCCTAAAAATTATTTATGTAATTAGTGTTGTAATAAAACATTTCAAAAATAAACGAATAATTAATAACTACTTACGTCTATTAAAGTGGGAAGGTGCCTTCGATAAAACCTTCTCAAACGCCTCCAACGATTCACTCTAGGATGGTTATGTACATATCTATAAAGATGCACACTATTTTCTCTATAGCTCTCTAATATCCAGGTCTGCAAAAAATAATAAATGTTACAATTATTGTACGTTAAATTTACTAATATTACTAAAGAAAAAAAATACCTTGAATGCCCATGTGAATCCAGTTAGCGTATAGCTATGCACTTTCCCTTCTGGAAGGTCATTTATAATGTGATGAACACGCCATCCTACCACATCCCTAAGCTGCCAATACATAGTGGGTCATACGTGCGAACCCCATGGGTACATGCTAAACGCTTCCCTATTATCCACTATCCTATAGTACCATTCTGGGACACTATGTGATATCTTATGTCCTAAAAGTATCAAGTCCATACACGCTAACAAGCACAAGCCAACCGCATCGTTGTCATTCAAGTCATGAAAAGAATCGCTTAAAATCTTTTCTAGTAGCTGTCCAGCATGTATCACACGACCATCATACCTTGATCCAAATACTCGTCTCCTAAACGGCATAGGGCCTGATGTAAATTCCTCCTTAAATTCCACGCCAAATTTCAAGGAGGTGACCAGACAGAATACCTCCCTCCCAAAATATAATTGATGCCCATTTACATAGTAAGTGAAACGGCTATTTATGTCATCTTTTTCTGCACTATATCCTTGACAACATCCTAAATAATGTATCAATACACAATTTTCGTTACTGGTAAAGTCTAAATCCCAAAGCCAACCTAAACAAGATGCCCTAAATAAAGCTTCTTTAGGGGTGTCTTCTAATTTACTCCTAATGTCGCCAATAAAGGATATCTTACTTCCACATGTAAGTTTCGCAGGATAATCCTAAAATGATAAAAATTAATACACAATATTAATACTAATACTCACATACATTAAATTAAAATAATTATAAAACATACCTCTATGGGAACAAATCTTGCCATGTTCAAGAATACTAAATTAATCAAATCTTTTAAGCACAAACTTTAACTCATGTTTAAGTTAAAATATATTTGGGATATAAACTCATGTTCGAGACACTTCACTGTTAAAATCAAGATGGATGCTTTGCTTCTTCAATCATATAACTAATCAAAGCATTATGAGATGAACTTTGGTCACCCACTATTTAATATGGTTACTTCAAATGAACTATGCTAAAAAACTGCTATACTAGGATGAAGAAGTAAATTTGAGATATCAACTGATGAAGAAGTAAAATTCGGATATATCCACTATCTACGCTAAGTCAATGCTACGCGTACAAAATTAATGCCACAGTAATGTATGTATTGTCAAGTCAAGTTCTAAATTGGGAAACGAAATAATTTATTTTATACGGTGTCCGCTTAACGATTGGCGCGGAGAACTCTATATCCTTTCAAAAAAGAAGCGGAAAACTTTATTAGTGGGAAGTACCTTTCTACAAAAGCTGACAAGAATAGACCATTAACTGCATTAATGTGGTCCGCTCCAAAAGTGGCGCAGAGAACTTTTTTTTAGTTTTTTTTAATGTTGATTTAATAACAACGTGACACGTGTTGGTTACTTGGTCCACTCCATTACTGGCGCGGAGAATAGAGCTAAATTCGTAAATTTATTTAAAAAGGGTCTCTGCCAGAGAACCCCCTTTCTATAGGGTCTCTGCGGTAAATAACGCTTTTTTGAGTAGTTTAAGTTTTTAGCCTTCTAACTTATGGTTGTAACTAGTGAGAACTAAAAGAGTCGTATATAAACTCAACGTACTAGAATGAAACGAAGTGGCTTGTTCCTTTACGAGGTGTAAATTATGAAAAATACACACATTTAGTTTAACATTGTGTTTATTAGGCTAAAGGGAGTGACATCACAAAAATCCACCGCCACGTCATCGCCACCTCAGTTTTCTCACTCTTCTTATTATCCCACCAAAAATTCACTGATAGGTGTGTAAACACCCATCCTTTTTACCACTTATGCGTGGTTTGTGTTTTTGTTGTGATTTAGGACGAAAGGGTGAAAAGTGGAGAAAACACGGGCATTCACGGGCTTTTATCGAAGAAAAAGATGAAAGACGAAGTCAAGAAGTCAAGAGTGCGAAAAGAACGGAAGTCCAAGACCAATTCTGAAGATTTATCGAAGAAAAAGTCAAGAGACGGAAGTTTAGTAAAAGCCGAAGAACTCAAGTCTTATTTATGAAGAAATGTCAAGACGAGTTTAAAGAAATCCCGAGACAAAATCATTAAAGTTCCAAGATTTAAGAAGATTAAAGACTTAAGGACTTAATGGTGCAATTAAGAAAAGAAGAAAGAGGGGAGGAAGCTTCCTAAGAACCTCCCTAATCTCCCCTATAAATAGACTAGGATTTCATTCATTTTCTCTTGTTGGCTAATAGTGACAATTAGTTCTTCCAATTTTAATTACCTTGTCATTTAAATACATGTCATTTATCTTAATTGCACATTTAATTACCTTGCACCTTTAATTTCAAGTAAGTTTTCTTTTAATTATTGTCAATCTTTACTTTTCTTGTCAATCTCCTATCTACCTTTCTTTAATCTTTGATCTTTATGTTTATGTTCATGTTCTTGAGTTTTTGTTAAATTGATTAAGTGGGTTTTGATTATTTGGATCATTATTGTTAGTTTTGTTGATTTGGATTGTTGGTTTATGATTAATAGATGTTTATTGATTAGTTTGATTTAATCTTGTGGTTGATTTTGTTTAGTTTTGATTAGATCCGTAGCTTTTAGGTTCTTGCGTGTTCTTCGCTGTTTTTCTGTTTCCCAGGAACATTCCGGATCAAAGCCCAAAACATTCCGAGTGAATGTGTTTGTTGAAAAAGTTCCGGATCAAGGGTTGTTCATCCGGAATATTAAACATTCCGGATCAGCAAAACATTCCGAGTGAAGGCTTTGTGAAGAAACATTCCGGATCAAGGAAGATATTCCGGATCAAGGAAGATATTCCGGATCAAGGAGATATTCCGGATCAAGGAAGATATTCCGGATCAAGGAGTTTTATTCGGAATAATTTATTATTCCGGATCAAGGTCTTCATCCGGAATCTTCAACATTCCGAACCAAGGAAATTATTCCGGATCAACTTGTTCATTCGGAATATTTTAATATTCCGGATCAAGGTTCATTCGGAATATATTCCGAACGAAGGGCCAAGGAATTATTCCGAATCAAGAGTTCCGAATCAAACATTCCGGATCAAGGCTTTATTCCGAGTCAAGACTTTATTCCGGATAAGTGACATATTCTGGATAAAGGATTTATTCCGGATCAAGGGTTTTGGTTAATATTCCGAGTTAAGAAGAATCATTCCGAACGAAGGTGACATTCCGGATGAGTGATTATTCCGAACGAAGGATTATTCCGGATGAGCTGTTTTCAGGTTCTTTTTAATTTCAGTTTTTAACTTTCTGTTTTTAATTTTCAAGCTTTACTTTTCCCGCCTTTTTACTTAGTTGCACTTTAAGTTTACCTGCCTTAGATTTATTTTAGCCTTGCCTTAGTTTTAAGTTTTAGTTGCGTTTTAAGTGCCTTAGATAGATTTAAGTTTACGTTATTTACTTTTAGTGCTATTTACTTTTCGTCACGCTTTTAAATACTTGCCATTTATTTTAAATTAGAGTTAGATTTATTTAATTGCCCTTTACTTTTAAGTTTTGCACATTTTTAATATACTACAACGACACAACTTTTGTTTTCACCAAAGAACGACTGAGTCGCATAGTTAACTATTTTTCAATTCGAAGAGACTGGAACAACGATATTTTTAACTGAGTAAAATCTTAGTTATCAAATGGCGCCGCTGCCGGCTCTTTTCGTAAAGATTAACGGTTTTCTGTGAGAGACGCGTTGCTTTTTGGGATCCGTTCATTCGTGAGCGTTATTTTCTTGCTTAAAAATTTCCAAAAATCCATAAAAATTAAAAATTTCAAAAAACCAAAAAGATTTTATTTTTATTGTGTATATATATTGTCTTTGTGTTTGGTATTGTTTTCTTTTGCCTTTGTAGGTGTATGCGTACTAGATCTTCTACTTATCAAGAGCCCGAGACTCGAGAAGATTTAGTTATGGCAGGTGTGAAAAACAACAATAATCCACCGCACCTCAACAATAACAACAATGTTCTTCCACAGCCCGATCTTCGGACAATGGAGGAGCTTTGTCAACCCATAATGTTTGGACGAGGAGGACCGATTGCGCCGATGCAAATCACGGCTCCGGAGTTTTCGTTGAAGCACCACATGATTCAGCAAGTGCAAACAAATCCTTTTCGAGGAATGCCTAATGATGATGCCAACAAACACCTCGACAAGATCATTACAATCACTCAAAGCATGAAGTTGCCTGGTGCCACAATGGATGTTCTTCGCCTTCAAATCTTTCCACATACTTTATCACACGACGACGAGAAATGGTTTGATCGTCTCCCGAAGAATTCTATTCATACTTGGGATGACATGACTCAACGCTTTTTGTCGCACTACTTTCCACCATCCATGGTCACGAGCCTTCGCAATCAAATCAGCGGTTTCATGCAAGAACCCGATGAATCTCTCTTTGATGCTTGGGAAAGATATAATGTCTTAATCGATCGTTGTCCAAACCACAACATGCTCCCTGTGACCTTAATTGATACTTTCTACAACGGTTTGACTTTTCGTGATCGTGATACGATTAATGCAGCCGCCGGTGGCACATTTATGAAAAGGAGACCCGAGGAGTGTAGAGAACTTATTCAGAACATGACTACTCACCATAAAAACTGGGATTCCTCCGCTTCTTCAAGGAACAACCCGAGAGTCAATGTTTCTTCTACTTCAGCAAACCCCGACATGACCGAATTCACCCGCATGATGACCGAAATGAACAAAAATATCTTGCTTCTCGCTACCAACCAACAACAAGTTAAAGCGATAGCCAATCTTTGTGAAACATGCGGCGGTCCACACCCATACACTGATTGTCCTTCTACTCAAGGAAATCTGGAAAACGTGTATGCAGCTTATGGTAATTATTCACCGGAAAATTACCAAGCTCGACCTAAAGGGGATAGAAATTTGCTGAGTTACCGGTCAAACAACTACCTTTCACCCGGTTTTTCTCTTCAAAACCAAAACCCCAACAACAATTACAATAGAAGCAACCAAATCCCACCAAGAGATTCTAATCCTTATCATCCACCCGCCCAACAAGCCCCACCCATCAATCAAGATGTTGAAGCCATAATGAGAACCCAAGGTGAGCAAATCAAGAATCTACATAGCCAAATTATCAATTTGAAAGGAGATATCACCAAGCAAGGGAATGACATTAGATCCGAGCTTCGAGATAATATTCAATCCTCCTTCAGCAATCAAACGAATGATTTGAAGAATATGTTGGCTAGTTTCTTGCCTACAACTCAACCTTCTACTTCGAGTTCTCTACCTTCAAACACCGTCACCAATCCGCGAGCGAATGTGAGTGCTATAACTACCCGTAGTGGAGTTACCATCGTAGGACCACCTATTCCGCCCCCATCATCTACACCTCCTCCACCACCATTTATCCCTACTCCTCCTACACCTAGTATTAGTACACCATTACCGTCTCCGCCTCGTCATGACGATGTACCCAAGAAGAACCCTTCAACATCTCACCCTTCAACATCTCAACCTTTACCTGCTACACCTTCACCACCCAAACCCAATATTCCTTATCCATCTCGCTTAGGCAAGACCAAAATACTAACCAAGGATGACTCTCAAGTGTCGAGCTATGTGAAGATGATCTCTCAAATGAACTTCAACATTAGCCTTGTCGAAGCACTTGTCCACATGCCAAAAATTATCAAAGCATTTAAGGAATTGCTTAACCAGAAGGAGAAGCTGATTGAGCTCGCCAACACACGCTTAAATGAAAACTGTTCTGCAGTTATTCTTAAAGAACTTCCGAAAAAACTTGGAGATCCCGGTCGTTTTGTGTTGCCTTGCATTTTTAACAAAACCAAAGAATTTACTGCCCTAGCTGATCTCGGGGCCAGTATAAATCTGATGCCATTAAGTGTTTGGAAAACACTATCATTACCCGACCTTACTCCAACAAAGATGACTCTTGAGCTTGCAAATCGCACTCTCGCTTACCCTGTTGGTATTGCCGAAGATGTGTTCATTAAAGTTGGCTCCTTCACTTTTCTGGTCGACTTTGTTGTTATTGATTATGAAATGGACCCTCGTATTCCTTTAATACTTGGTCGGCCATTCTTAAGAACCGGACGAGCTCTAGTTGATGTTGCCGAAGGCGAGTTAATCTTAAGAGTCGGGGATGATGCCCAAGTTTTTGAAATGGGGAAGCTTACAAGCAAATCCTTTGGAGGACGAGAGTCAGCGGATATGATTAATATGCTCGATGATTTTGTTATCTACAACAATCCTCTATTCGATTCTTGCATTGATAATCCACTTTTTCAAGATGATGTGGATGATTCTCTCTCCAATGTGGAACCTCCACCCATATATGATTCTCCACCGATCTTTGATGCTTATGATGATGATTCTAATTCAGATTCGGATGATTATGATGATTTAACTTCCGAGTATCCCGAAATGCCCACGTATGATGATTTTGATGAGGCCGATACCCTTTCGAGTGATTCTTCACATGATGAAGATCCTCCGCCATCACTTGATCCTACTTTGGATGATTACTCTTTCGAGGAAGACTTCTCAACTTTTCTCAATACTTACTTCCCTCATGAGAGTGATGCACCTCCTTTGGACTTTGATGATTATGGTCTTGATCCTACTTTGTATTTGAAGAAAATTCTATCAAAGGAGAAGCAACCAGTCGACACCAACATCCACAGCACGTATGATTTAACACCTCTTTGTCCACCTTCTGAGGACGAGGTTGTGCATCTTCTTCGCGGATCTTCTTCAAATTCTGCTGAGCCTGAGTGCTATTTTCCCTTAAAGGAAAAGGTGTTCGACCCCGGTATCGATATTCTTCAGCCATCTCAGTATCCGTCTGATGAAATAAAAGGAAAAATCTTTGGAACTTATGGAAATCTGCTTGCACCTCTTCACCCTTGCTACCACCGTGCTCCATCTTTCCTTAAGGGAACCTTGCCTATTCTTATTTGGCTTGCCTTGTTCGCCTTAAGCTTGTGTTATTTGATGGACAAAAACTATGTCTTTGATCCCGGTGGATATGTTTCATGCTTCTTCCTATGCTAATCAAGGTCGAGTGAGGCTCACGACTCGGTTAACAAAAATCAAGCGCTTCTTGGGAGGCAAACCATGTATCTATCTTTTAGCTTTCTTTATCCTAAGTGTAGGGGAGACCCGTTGGTGTTTGCTATTTCCTCTCTTCTAATATTCAGGGATTCGAGCGCTTAATGATCCACTCTTGATGATTATTGACGACCCGTGATTCCGTGTTCCCGTCTTCCCGATTCTATCCTAAACTCTTTTCGATTCACTATTTTATATTTTCTCAATATTAAAATAGGAATCTCGTTAGTTGACTCTTCCTTAGCAAGATTTAAACAACGTACACAATGTCCTAAGTGTAGGGGAGTTTACTCCCACATGCTTAAACATTGAGGACAATGTTTATCTCAAGTGTAGGGGGGACTTCTATCGAAGTTAAGTGGTCTTTTCCTTTTATTTGTCCTCATTTTAACCGGAAAATCAATTTTTCGACATTTTTCAAAATTTTTGATCTATTTTGGCCTATTAGCTTATCCCTTTGTATATTTATTTTCTTTCCTTACTAGAATAAATTTCAATAAAGTGGTTTTAATTTTCAAACGCTGTGAATCTTTTGACTCAACCCGAGTTTACTTATCTAAGTTTACTCTAGCTAGTATCCTTAACATGTTTAAGTCAAGTTTTGCTAGGCTTTTATATAGGGAGCTATAAAACGCGAAAGTCTTAACTCTCACGGGTTAAGAACAAGAACTTTTCGCAAGTTCCTATAATTGATCCTAGAGAGTCGTTTATCAAGGGAACTTTAAAATGCGATTTCTAAACTTGAAAAAGTCTAAGAGTTTTCAAGATCCTATATATGACTCGAAAACCCAAAACTTTGATTTAATAGGCTAAGCATCCACGAGTCTCATTCCTTGAGATTTTAAACTGTGGAGAACGAGAGATGATAGAGTCAATTATAAGTTTGGTATTCTTTCGTGAATTTATGTGAGTTAATTATAAGCCTATTCTCCCATCGCTTGCTAATAAATTTATCTGCAATAAATAAGGTTGTACGATTTGAAAAGTTACTTAGCTTCTAGCCCAAGATCGTTTAAAAGTTGCTCGGTATGGATTAGAGTTCATAGCCAAGGAATAACTTATTGAAGCGGGATGCGAAGATCGGCGAGTCCGAAAAGGCCCTAACAAGGCATGAGGGCTACATTTTGTTGCTAAAGATCTCAAGTGATGTGAAGAATCATTTATCAAAAATCAATATGAAGGATCGAGACACACGACGAAAATCAAAAACTCCCCAAAAGTCATGGAGAAGTCAATCCGAAAAGGCCCTAATAAGGTATGAGGATAAATAGATCCAAGTCCAAAAAGGAGGCGGATCGTTGTATATCAAAGTCCAAAATAAAGATTGGAGAAAAATGAATAAGTCGTGGTCCAAATATGAAGAATCTCTCAAAACTTCAAGTGAAGAAATTCCTATATGAAGAGAAGGCCATTATTTCATGAACGTCTCTCAAGATTTGAAGTATGAAGTCGCTGCCAAATATCGGTCCGAGAAAGGTCTCAAATCGCGAAGCGAGTTATGCCAAGATATGAACTTTATGAGGTCCCGAGAAGCAGTTTTAAAAGATTTTGTCCTTTAGCTAACTATTGATTAAATCGTTCACTTTATTTCGGCCTAAATTACTATCGAAATAAGTCAACAATGCATCCTCGTGATCATTCAAGACAATAATAAAATATAAGAGATACACCTAGGAATAAGGGAGTCTAAGTGAATAATTGGCCCACATGAGTTCGTGTTAGTTTGCTAACTTATAATAACAATGATCTCGTTTTTAAGCTTGGTTTGGAGAAAGTGAAAACTTGAGGATGATGATCATTCATGACATTTTCTAAAACCCTAAGGTATGATTTTTATTTCTTTACTTATTTTGTTATTTTCTATTTCTTTAATAAAGGCCAACGTGGATTGATTATGATGAAAAGTGTAAACGTGCTTTGTAACTAATGCATTGCATGAGGACATTGCAATGGTCAAGTGTAGGGGATTTGATAGGTGTGTAAACACCCATCCTTATTACAACTTAATTACAATAATAACCGAGCCAAAACGTGTATTTTATGTCACTTATGTCGGAATTATGCGTGGTTTGTGTTTTTGTTGTGATTTAGGACGAAAAGGTGAAAAGTGGAGAAAACACGGGCATTCACAGGCTTTTATCGAAGAAAAAGATGAAAGACAAAGTCAAGAAGTCAAGAGTGCGAAAAGAACGGAAGTCCAAAAACAATTCTGAAGATTTATCGAAGAAAAAGTAAAAAGACGGAAGTTTACTAAAAGCCGAAGAACTCAAGTCTTATTTATGAAGAAATGTCAAGACGAGTTTAAGGAAATCCCGAGACAAAATCATTAAAGTCCAAGATTTAAGAAGATTAGAGACTTAAGGACTTAATGGTGCAATTAAGAAAAGAAGAAAGAGGGGAGGAAGCTTCCTAAGCACCTCCCTAATCTCCCCTATAAATAGACTAGGATTTCATTCATTTTCTCTTGTTGGCTAATAGTGACAATTAGTTCTTCCAATTTTAATTACCTTGTCATTTAAATACATGTCATTTATCTTAATTGCACATTTAATTACCTTACACCTTTAATTTCAAGTAAGTTTTCTTTTAATTATTGTCAATCTTTACTTTTCTTGTCAATCTCCTATCTACCTTTCTTTAATCTTTGATCTTTATGTTTATGTTCATGTTCTTGAGTTTTTGTTAAATTGATTAAGTGGGTTTTGATTATTTTGATCATTATTGTTAGTTTTGTTGATTTGGATTGTTTGTTTATGATTAATAGATGTTTATTGATTAGTTTGATTTAATCTTGTGGTTGATTTTGTTTAGTTTTGATTAGATCCGTAGCTTTTAGGTTCTTGCGTGTTCTTCGCTGTTTTTCTGTTTCCCAGGAACATTCCGGATCAAAGCCCAAAACATTCCGAGTGAAGGTGTTTGTTGAAAAAGTTCCGGATCAAGGGTTGTTCATCCGGAATATTAAACATTCCGGATCAGCAAAACATTCCGAGTGAAGGCTTTGTGAAGAAACATTCCGGATCAAGGAAGATATTCCGGATCAATGAAGATATTCCAGATCAAGGAGATATTCCGGATCAAGAAAGATATTCCGGATCAAGGAGTTTTATTCGGAATAATTTATTATTCCGGATCAAGGTCTTCATCCGGAATCTTCAACATTCCGAACCAAGGAAATTATTCCGGATCAACTTGTTCATTCGGAATATTTTAATATTCCAGATCAAGGTTCATTCGGAATATATTCCGAACGAAGGGCCAAGGAATTATTCTGAATCAAGAGTTCCGAATCAAACATTCCGGATCAAGGCTTTATTCTGAGTCAAGACTTTATTCCGGATAAGTGACATATTCCGGATAAAGGATTTATTCCGGATCAAGGGTTTTGGTTAATATTCCGAGTGAAGAATAATCATTCCGAACGAAGGTGACATTCCGGATGAGTGATTATTCCGAACGAAGGATTATTCCGGATGAGCTGTTTTCAGGTTCTTTTTAATTTCAGTTTTTAACTTTCTGTTTTTAATTTTCAAGCTTTACTTTTCCCGCCTTTTTACTTAGTTGCACTTTAAGTTTACTTGCCTTAGATTTAATTTAGCCTTGCCTTAGTTTTAAGTTTTAGTTGCGTTTTAAGTGCCTTAGATAGATTTAAGTTTGCGTTATTTATTTTTAATGCTATTTACTTTTCGTCACGCTTTTAAATACTTGCCATTTATTTTAAATTAGAGTTAGATTTATTTAATTGCCCTTTACTTTTAAGTTTTGCACATTTTTAATATACTACAACGACACAACTTTTGTTTTCACCAAAGAACGACTGAGTCGCATAGTTAACTATTTTTCAATTCGAAGAGACTGGAACAACGATATTTTTAACTGAGTAAAATCTTAGTTATCAAATGGCGCCGCTGCCGGCTCTTTTCGTAAAGATTAACGGTTTTCTGTGAGAGACGCATTGCTTTTTGGGATCCGTTCATTCGTGAGCGTTAATTTCTTGCTTAAAAATTTCCAAAAATCCATAAAAATTAAAAATTTCAAAAAACCAAAAGATTTTATTTTTATTGTGTATATATATTGTCTTTGTGTTTGGTATTGTTTTCTTTTGCCTTTGTAGGTGTATACGTACTAGAATTTCTACTTATCAAGAGCCCGAGACTCGAGAAGATTTAGTTATGGCAGGTGTGAACAACAACAATAATCCACCGCACCTCAACAATAACAACAATGTTCTTCCACAGCGCGATCTTCGGACAATGGAGGAGCTTTGTCAACCCACAATGTTTGGACGAGGAGGACCGATTGCGCCGATGCAAATCACGGCTCCGGAGTTTTCGTTGAAGCACCACATGATTCAGCAAGTGCAAACAAATCCTTTTCGAGGAATGCCTGATGATGATGCCAATAAACACCTCGACAAGTTCATTACAATCACTCAAAGCATGAAGTTGCCTGGTGACACAATGGATGTTCTTCGCCTTCAACTCTTTCCACAAACTTTATCACACGACGCCGAGAAACGGTTTGATCGTCTCCCGAAGAATTCTATTCATACTTGGGATGACATGACTCAACGCTTTTTGTCGTGCTACTTTCCACCATCCATGGTCACGAGCCTTCGCAATCAAATCAGCGGTTTCATGCAAGAACCCGATGAATCTCTCTTTGATGCTTGGGAAATATATAATGTCTTAATCGATCGTTGTCCAAACCACAACATGCTCCCTGTGACCTTAATTGATACTTCCTACAACGGTTTAACTTTTCGTGATAGTGATACGATTAATGCAGCCGCCGGTGGCACATTTATGAAAAGGAGACCCGAGGAGTGTAGAGAGTTTATTCAGAACATGACTACTCACCATAAAAACTAGGATTCCTCCGCTTCTTCAAGGAACAACCCGAGAGTCAATGTTTCTTCTACTTCAGCAAACCCCGACATGACCGAATTCATCCGCATGATGACCGAAATGAACAAAAATATCTTGCTTCTCGCTACCAACCAACAACAAGTTAAAGCGGTAGCCAATCTTTGTGAAACATGCGGCGATCCACACCCATACACTGATTGTCCTTCTACTCAAGGAAATCCGGAAAACGTGTATGCAGCTTATGGTAATTATTCACCGGAAAATTACCAAGCTCGACCTCAAGGGGATAGAAATTTGCTGAGTTACCGGTCAAACAACTACCTTTCACCCGGTTTTTCTCCTCAAAACCAAAACCCCAACAACAATTACAATAGAAGCAACCAAATCCCACCAAGAGCTTCTAATCCTATTCATCCACCCGCCCAACAAGCCCCACCCATCAATCAAGATGTTGAAGCCATAATGAGAACCCAAGGTGAGCAAAACAAGAATCTACATAGCCAAATTATCAACTTGAAAGGAGATATCACCAAGCAAGGGAATGACATTAGATCCGAGCTTCGAGATAATATTCAATCCTCCTTCAGCAATCAAACGAATGATTTGAAGAATATGCTGGCTAGTTTCTTGCCTACAACTCAACCTTCTACTTCGAGTTCTCTACCTTCAAACACCGTCACCAATCCGCGAGCGAATGTGAGTGCTATAACTACCCGTAGTGGAGTTACCATCGTAGGACCACCTATTCCGCCCCCATCATCTACACCTCCTCCACCACCATTTATCCCTACTCCTCCTACACCTAGTATTAGTACACCATTACCGTCTCCGCCTCGTCATGACGATGTACCCAAGAAGAACCCTTCAACATCTCACCCTTCAACATCTCAACCTTTACCTGCTACACCTTCACCACCCAAACCCAATATTCCTTATCCATCTCGCTTAGGCAAGACCAAAATGCTAACCAAGGATGACTCTCAAGTGTCGAGCTATGTGAAGATGATCTCTCAAATGAACTTCAACGTTAGCCTTGTCGAAGCACTTGTCCACATGCCGAAATTTGTCAAAGCATTTAAGGAATTGCTTAACCAGAAGGAGAAGCTGATTGAGCTCGCCAACACACGCTTAAATGAAAATTGTTCTGCAGTTATTCTTAAAGAACTTCCAAAAAAACTTGGAGATCCCGGTCGTTTTGTGTTGCCTTGCATTTGTAACAAAACCGAAGAATTTACTACCCTAGCTGATCTCGGGGCCAGTATAAATCTGATGCCATTAAGTGTTTGGAAAACACTATCATTACCCGACCTTACTCCAACGAAGATGACTCTTGAGCTTGCAAATCGCACTCTCGCTTACCCCGTTGGTTTTTCCGAAGATGTGTTCATTAAAGTTGGCACCTTCACTTTTCTGGTCGACTTTGTTGTTGTTGATTATGAAATGGACCCTCGTATTCCTTTAATACTTGGTCGGCCATTCTTAAGAACCGGACGAGCTCTAGTTGATGTTGCCGAAGGCGAGTTAATCTTAAGAGTCGGGGATGATGCCCAAGTTTTTGAAATGGGGAAGCTTACAAGCAAATACTTTGGAGGACGAGAGTCAGCGGATATGATTAATGTGCTCGATGATTTTGTTATCTACAACAATCCTCTATTCGATTCTTGCATTGATAATCCACTTTTTCAAGATGATGTGGATGATTCTCTCTCCAATGTGGAACCTCCACCCATATATGATTCTCCACCGATCTTTGATGCTTATGATGATGATTCTAGCTCAGATTCGGATGATTATGATGATTTAACTTCCGAGTATCCCGAAATGCCCACGTATGATGATTTTGATGAGGCCGATACTCTTTCGAGTGATTATTCACATGATGAAGATCCTCCGCCATCACTTGATCCTACTTTGGATGATTACTCTTTTGAGGAAGACTTCTCAACTTTTCTCAATACTTACTTCCCTCATGAGAGTGATGCACCTACTTTGGACTTTGATGATTATGGTCTTGATCCTACTTTGGATTTGAAGAAAATTATATCAAAGGAGAAGCAACTGGTCGACACCAACATCCGCAGCATGTATGATTTAACACCTCTTTGTCCACCTTCTGAGGACGAGGTCGTGCATCTTCTTCGCGGATCTTCTTCAAATTCTGCTGAGCCTGAGTGCTATTTTCCCTTAAAGGAAAAGGTGTTCGACCCCGGTATCGATATTCTTCAGCCATCTCAGTATCCGTCTGATGAAATAAAAGGAAAAATCTTTGGAACTTATGGAAATCTGCTTGCACCTCTTCACCCTTGCTACCACCGTGCTCCATCTTTCCTTAAGGGAACCTTGCCTATTCTTCTTTGGCTTGCCTTGTTCGCCTTAAGCTTGTGCTATTTGATGGACGAAAACTATGTCTTTGATCCCGGTGGATATGTTTCATGCTTCTTCCTATGCTAATCAAGGTCGAGTCAGGCTCACGACTCGGTTAACAAAAATCAAGCGCTTCTTGGGAGGCAACCCATGTATCTATCTTTTAGCTTTCTTTATCCTAAGTGTAGGGGAGACCCGTTGGTGTTTGCTATTTCCTCTCTTCTAATATTCAGGGATTCGAGCGCTCAATGATCCACTCTTGATGATTTTTAACGACCCGTGATTCCGTGTTCCCTTCTTCCCGGTTCTATCCTAAACTCTTTTCGATTCACTATTTTATATTTTCTCAATATTAAAATAGGAATCTCGTTAGTTGTCTCTTCCTTAGCAAGATTTAAACAACGTACACAATGTCCTAAGTGTAGGGGAGTTTACTCCCACATGCTTAAACATTGAGGACAATGTTTATCTCAAGTGTAGGGGGACTTCTATCGAAGTTAAGTGGTCTTTTCCTTGTATTTGTCCTCATTTTAACCGGAAAATCAATTTTTCGACATTTTTCAAAATTTTTGATCTATTTTGGCCTATTAGCTTATCCCTTTGTATAGTTATTTTCTTTCCTTACTAGAATAAATTTCAATAAAGTGGTTTTAATTTTCAAACATTGTGAATCTTTTGACTCAACCCGAGTTTATTTATCTAAGTTTACTCTAGCTAGTATCCTTAACATGTTTAAGTCAAGTTTTGCTAGGCTTTTATATAGGGAGCTATAAAACGCGAAAGTCTTAACTCTCACGGGTTAAGAACAAGAACTTTTCGCAAGTTCCTATAATTGATCCTAGAGAGTCGTTTATTAAGGGAACTTTAAAATGCGATTTCTAAACTTGAAGAAGTCTAAGAGTTTGCAAGATCCTATAGATGACTCGAAAACCCAAAACTTTGATTTAATAGGCTAAGCATCCACGAGTCTTATTCCTTGAGATTTTAAACTGTGGAGAACGAGAGATGATAGAGTCAATTATAAGTTTGGTATTCTTTCGTGAATTTATGTGAGTTAGTTATAAGCCTATTCTCCCATCGCTTGCTAATAAATTTATCTGCAATAAATAAGGTTGTACGATTTGAAAAGTTACTTAGCTTCTATCCCAAGATCGTTTAAAAGTTGCTCGGTATGGATTAGAGTTCATATCCAAGGCATAACTTATTGAAGCGGGATGCGAAGATTGGAGAGTCCGAAAAGGCCCTAACAAGGCATGAAGGCTACATTTTGTTGCTAAAGATCCCAAGTGATGTGAAGAATCATTTATCAAAATCAATATGAAGGATCGAGACACACGACGAAAAGCAAAAACTCCCCAAAAGTCATGGAGAAGTCTATCCGAAAAGGCCCTAACAAGGTATAGGATAAATAGATCCAAGTCCAAAAAGGAGGCGGATCGTTGTATATCAAAGTCCAAAATAAAGATTGGAGAAAAATGAAGAAGTCGTGGTCCAAATATGAAGAATCTCTCAAAACTTCAAGTGAAGAAATTCCTATATGAAGAGAAGGCCATTATTTCATGAACGTCTCTCAAGATTTGAAGTATGAAGTCGCTGCCAAATATCGGTCCGAGAAAGGTCTCAAATCGCGAAGCGAGTTATGCCAAGATATGAACTTTATGAGGTCCCGAGAAGCAGTTTTAAAAGATTTTGTCCTTTAGCTAACTATTGATTAAATCGTTCACTTTATTTTCGGCCTAAATAACTATCGAAATAAGTCAACAATGCATCCTCGTGATCATTCAAGACAATAATAAAATATAAGAGATACACCTAGGAATAAGGGAGTCTAAGTGAATAATTGGCCCACATGAGTTCGTGTTAGTTTGCTAACTTATAATAACAATGATCTCGTTTTTAAGCTTGGTTTGGAGAAAGTGAAAACTTGAGGATGATGATCATTCATGATATTTTCTAAAACCTAAGGTATGATTTTTATTTCTTTACTTATTTTGTTATTTTCTATTTCTTTAATAAAGGCCAACGTGGATTGATTATGATGAAAAGTGTAAACGTGCTTTGTAACTAATACATTGCATGAGGACATTGCAATGGTCAAGTGTAGGGGATTTGATAGGTGTGTAAACACCCATCCTTTTACCACTTAATTACAATAATAACCGAGCCAAAACGTGTATTTTATGTCATTTATGTCAGAATTATGCGTGGTTTGTGTTTTTGTTGTGATTTAGGACGAAAAGGTGAAAAGTGGAGAAAACACGGGCATTCACGGGCTTTTATCGAAGAAAAAGATGAAAGACGAAGTCAAGAAGTCAAGAGTGCGAAAAGAACGGAAGTCCAAGACCAATTCTGAAGATTTATCGAAGAAAAAGTAAAAAGACGGAAGTTTACTAAAAGCCGAAGAACTCAAGTCTTATTTATGAAGAAATGTCAAGACGAGTTTAAAGAAATCCCGAGACAAAATCATTAAAGTCCAAGATTTAAGAAGATTAAAGACTTAAGGACTTAATGGTGCAATTAAGAAAAGAAGAAAGAGGGGAGGAAGCTTCCTAAGCACCTCCCTAATCTCCCCTATAAATAGACTAGGATTTCATTCATTTTCTCTTGTTGGCTAATAGTGACAATTAGTTCTTCCAATTTTAATTACCTTGTCATTTAAATACATGTCATTTATCTTAATTTCACATTTAATTACCTTGCACCTTTAATTTCAAGTAAGTTTTCTTTTAATTATTGTCAATCTTTACTTTTCTTGTCAATCTCCTATCTACCTTTCTTTAATCTTTGATCTTTATGTTTATGTTCATGTTCTTGAGTTTTTGTTAAATTGATTAAGTGAGTTTTGATTATTTTGATCATTATTGTTAGTTTTGTTGATTTGGATTGTTTGTTTATGATTAATAGATGTTTATTGATTAGTTTGATTTAATCTTGTGGTTGATTTTGTTTAGTTTTGATTAGATCCGTAGCTTTTAGGTTCTTGTGTGTTCTTCGTTGTTTTTCTGTTTCCCAGGAACATTCCGGATCAAAGCCCAAAACATTCCGAGTGAAGGTGTTTGTTGAAAAAGTTCCGGATCAAGGGTTGTTCATCCGGAATATTAAACATTCCGGATCAGCAAAACATTCCGAGTGAAGGCTTTGTAAAGAAACATTCCGGATCAAGGAAGATATTCCGGATCAAGGAAGATATTCCGGATCAAGGAGATATTCCGGATCAAGGAAGATATTCCGGATCAAGGAGTTTTATTCGGAATAATTTATTATTCCGGATCAAGGTCTTCATCCGGAATCTTCAACATTCCGAACCAAGGAAATTATTCCGGATCAACTTGTTCATTCGGAATATTTTAATATTCCGGATCAAGGTTCATTCGGAATATATTCCGAACGAAGGGCCAAGGAATTATTCCGAATCAAGAGTTCCGAATCAAACATTCTGGATCAAGGCTTTATTCCGAGTCAAGACTTTATTCCGGATAATTGACATATTTCGGATAAAGGATTTATTCCGGATCAAGGGTTTTGGTTAATATTCCGAGTGAAGAAGAATCATTCCGAACGAAGGTGACATTCCGGATGAGTGATTATTCCGAACGAAGGATTATTCCGGATGAGCTGTTTTCAGGTTCTTTTTAATTTCAGTTTTTAACTTTCTGTTTTTAATTTTCAAGCTTTACTTTTCCCGCCTTTTTACTTAGTTGCACTTTAAGTTTACCTGCCTTAGATTTATTTTAGCCTTGCCTTAGTTTTAAGTTTTAGTTGCGTTTTAAGTGCCTTAGATAGATTTAAGTTTGCGTTATTTACTTTTAGTGCTATTTACTTTTCGTCACGCTTTTAAATACTTGCCATTTATTTTAAATTAGAGTTAGATTTATTTAATTGCCCTTTACTTTTAAGTTTTGCACATTTTCAATATACTACAACGACACAACTTTTGTTTTCACCAAAGAACGACTGAGTCGCATAGTTAACTATTTTTCAATTCGAAGAGACTGGAACAACGATATTTTTTACTGAGTAAAATCTTAGTTACCATTCACCTTTCAAGGTTACTAAGGAAAATAAAACCCACCTCCACCCCACCTCTACCTCATCTTTCCACTATCATTTTTATTTAATTTATTTATAAAATAAATACTTTTATTCCATCAAATTTAAAAACGATACACGCGGGTATATGAAAATATTAAAAACATTAAAATAAAATAAAAATCTAGGCATTATTAGCCAAGTGTTGGATTAAATCTGATCGAATGATTTGATGCACTTGAGATGATATGATGTATCCTAACACCGTGAATTTCTTCCTGGTCTCGTACGAGATTGTCCGGTTGACGTGCTTATCCTAGGTACCACTTGGGACTTATCGCATATCCTTTGTGTTTACGAATCATATAATGCATTATGATGCATGCATACATCATATTAACAATTCTTTTTTTCTTCATCGCACGTGCTGGATTGGCGATTATGGCCCATTTCTTTTTTAGAACACCAAACGCGCGTTCCACATCTTTCCTTGCCGATTCCTGCTTCTGCTTATACAATATTCGGTTGTGGTCATCGTCAACGGGTTCTGAAATCGTCTTAGCGAGTGGAGTTAGTTTAGTATATATCTCGTCAACAAGATAGTATTCAAATGGATAAGTAACGCCGTTAGCCGTAAAAGGGACCTCTGGCGCTCGTTCTGTTTTCAAATCGTTAAACAAAGGGGACTGATGTAAGACATTGATGTCGTTGTTTGACCCAGAAACACCAAAGAAAGGATGCCATATCCATAAGTCTTGCGACGCAAAAACTTCCAACAAAATGAACATATTCGGTCCGTGATCACGTCTAACATATTGCCCTTTCTGGGTGTACGGACAACCAAACCACTCCCAATCTGTGCAGTCTAGACTTCCTAGCATCCCCGGGAAACCATGCTTCTCTTCGTGACGTTGATATAGTTTTTCAACGTCACTCACCGTGGGTTTTCTCAGATACTCTGGTCCATAAACCTCCCTTATAGCAGAACAAAAATGATCAAGACTCTCCCATGAAGTTCTTTTAGAGATTTGCAAATATTCATCTAAAAATGTCGAAACAATGCCGTATGCTAATTGACGAATTGCAGAAGTGCATTTCACCACTTAAGCAATGCCTTCTCTTCCGGTACAATCGATATTTTCACTAAAGTAAGGATCATGAACAGTTCTAGCCCTAACTATATCATTGAAAAGTGAATGATCCATTCGAATTGTCTTCCAAAAATCATGTGCGTCGTATATCGGGTCGTTACTGAAAAACACGGCAAGTAAACGATCATGTGCACCATAACAATCTCGATTAACCAGGTTTCTAGGCACTCGTGCTTGTCGTCTATTTCTAAATAACGACATCGCTCTTGCTAACAACCAGACACGAGGACTATTCATCAAAATTTCTTCATCGTCGATCATTAGATCGGGAAACATAAATGTATATTCATCCATGCTGAAAAATTTGAAACAATGAAGAAAATTTATAAGAATGGAGAAGATGAAAATTATGTGTGTTTTGAAATGGGTTGAATTGGGGTATTTGTAATTAAATGAAATTTAAGTTGGGCCCACATGGGGTGTTTTTCGAGTGGTAAGTTATCCACCGCTGTGACTTTTTTTTCCTGGGAGAAACAACCCACGTGTGGGTTTGTAGTGAGTTGGAGGTGAGGTTAATGGCAACCCACGCGTGGGTTTGTGCCAACTCACACCCACTCGTGGGTTTTTTTGACCACTCCCTTCAGCCTTAGGACCTCCTCTAAAGTTAGAAAGTACAAATGATACTTTTCTATTTTCCTTCTTATCTCTTAATTTTACTTTACAGTGCATCATAGTTTTTTTTGTTAGTTTCTGTTTTATATTGTTCGTCAATTTAATACTTTTAACTTAACGAACTTTTTTTTTCTTCGCATTTTTTGTTTCACAGTTTTTTAACAAAAGTAAAATTACAAAAATAAAAAAAAACAAAAAAGAAATGGAGTATTGAAATCATATTAGGAGGTATGAATAACTTACCCTTTTAACAATTCTGTGTTCACTTTGAGAACACCAATAACTAGTATTTAGTACTGCAAATATGCAATAGCATACATTTATGTATATATATATATATATATATATATATATATATATATATATATATATATATATATATATATATATATATATATATATATATATATATATATATATATATATGTACCGCTAAGCAGGGTACCAATTGATAGTTTTAGGCAAGGTTTTTGATAACGTGATTCAAATATTACTACTATCGTCATTGTGTTAAAGTGATCTCACCAAGCATCTAGCCTTTGTATTAATCTGCATAAGAGTAAATTGATAGGTATTGCAGTTACCCGTAACAAAGTTCAACGTGGAGAAACTTTTATGGTATGTTTGACCCTCAAACCTCCTTTCTCGTATTTAGGCGTTAAGGTAGGTGTTATGATGTCTGAAATTAATTATTGGGACGACATAGTTAGTAAAGTGACGACTCGTTTATTCAAATGGAAGATGAAAACTTTTTCTATTGGAAGAAGGTTAACGCTTCTAAAATCGGTGTTGGCATCAACACCGATCTATCACTTGTAGGACCAAATGAGGATAGTGAAAGTGACTTAGATGATGATCTTAATGTGTATGATTATTTTAGTGAGAAATATAGTGAAACTGCTTCTATAGATCATTTGTCTGATGGTGAGGAGGAAGTCTTAGTTGTTAGAACTAAGAAAACACAACCAACACCTAAGAAAAAAGCCAGTAAGATGTTTGATGAAAACTTTTTTACTAGTGTTTTCATGGGGCTTCCTAGGGATGACTTTGATGATAGTAATGATCACAAAATAGATGAACAAGATATCTTAGGTCATCACTATCCAGTCCATGATCCTAATATCAAATGAAAGCTTGTGAGACCAAGGTTGGGTGAAAGGTTTGAAGGTCTTTGGCAACTAAAAAGTGTTTTGACTTTCTATGTATTGGCACATGGTTACAAGCTATTTTTTTGAAGTAAACAACCATAGAAGATTAGTTGTAAAGTGCTCAAAAGACATCAAGAAAACAAATGACCATTTAGGTTGTGGGCAATCTGGACGCAAACTGAGAAATATTTTCAAATAAAAAAATTGATTGATGAGCATATGTTCTAGGACTTATCGATAGATATATCAAATAGTAACCACAACTCGAATCAAAGATCAAACTAATCCTAAAGAGAGAAAGTGATGTGTAGGTGATTTCTAGAGAGAGAAAGATAATATGAAAATAAATATAACAAAACCACCAACCCTTTCTCCTACTAGAGAAAGGGTATTTATATGTCTTACAACTTAACTATAAAATACTACTACCAGGAGTATATCGGACTAAACATCAATCAGCCCGGCTTTAACTAGCGTAAACCTAAACGAGCTATACGGTATAAATATCCGAGTGTGAGCGAGACTTCTTGTTTCCAACAAATTATGAGTATGGCACTTTGATGACTAGTAATTGGATTGCTAGGAACTAGCTAAAAAGATTATGCTTAATCTTACAGTAAAACCTAAGGAAATTATTGCTTTTATCCTCAAGAAATACAAATGTAAATTGACTATCAATCAAGCAATAAGGGGTAAGATTAAGGCTTTACATCAATATAAGACTTCTTTATAGGATTACTATGGCATGCTATGGTCCTATGTTGCTAAGATCCTTAAATCTAATAAGGGATCTACTTACAGGCTGGGTATTGAACATGGGGTTGATGGTAAGCAATACTTTAGTTCTTTTTATGTATGGTTTAAAGCTCTTAGGCGAGGATGAATAAAAGGGTCTAGGAGGGTAATTGGTCTTGATGGGTGTTTTTTAAAAACCATTTGCAATGGAAAAATGTTATCAGCTTTACGTAGAGATGGTAATAACTAGATTTACCCAGTATCATGAGGTGTGGTTAATGTTGAGAACAAGGATAACTGGAGTTGTTTCATGAAATGCCTTATCGGTGATTTGGAGATTATTTGTGGTAAAGGTCTAACAATCATATCTGATCAACATAAGTTATTACCTATTCATTAATGTGCATGATTAGTTTTTATCTATTATATTATATGTTTTGTAACATTTGTATACATATATTGTTTATTGAACGGCAGTTTGGTGCAACGGAGTATCTTGCGTGCCACCGAGGCACCAAGTCTCTCAACCCGAGTTTGAATCATCTCACTAAGAGAATATCAACCCCCATGCTAGCCATCCAGTTTCCCATTAAGGGGCTTCAAGGCATTGCGAAGAGATTCAAACCCGGCTGCCAATTCTGGAAAAATCCCCCACATAGGGAATGACAGGAGTCGAACCCCTGACCTCCCCCAAATGGAGACTATAACCAAATGCATCCATCCAACTGAGCTAGACTTTATTTGCTTGTAACATTTATATATTACAGGGTATAACTGAAGCTGCAAAGGTTGTGGTGCCTTTAGCATAGCATAGGCAATGTGCAAGGCACATATATGCTAACTTCAAGAAAAATTTCAATGGTGTAAAATGTAGGAGTTAGTTTTGGCAAGTAACTAAGGCTACATATGATGGCCAGTTTGAAAAGTAATGAAGGAAATCCAAGCTCTCGTCAAGGAAGCACACAAGCATCTTATGGACAGAAATCTAGAAAGTTTAACTAGAGCTTATATAAGTATAGACAAAATGTGAGATTTTATTGTGGATTGAATAAGTGAGTGCTTTAACTCACTTATTGTTGAGGCAAGAAGAAAACCCATTATTTACATGTTGGAGGACATTAGAATTGGATTAATAGAAAAGATGCATAAGATAAGGGAAAAGCATGAGAAATAAGGTGATGTTATATGTCCAAACATTAAAAGAAGATTAAAAAACTCAAGGATAATCACATGTTATGTAATTTGTTTACATAATTCAGTATGTCTTAACAGGTTTTATTAATTTGTAATACATTCTTTACTTATTATAGGAATTAGAAAGTGGTGCCTAGTTGTGAGAGTAGATTTGAAGTTAGGAATAGGCATGAGGGGTTTAAATTTGATGAAAGGTTGAGAACATGCACTTGTACAACTTGGCAATTAGCTTGTATTCCATGTGAGCACGGGTTGCAATGTTGTTTCATTTACATAGAGAACCATATGACTATGTATCAGACTGATATATGAAGGATAGATTTGTTTCTATTTACAACGATTACATTGAAGGCCTTAATGGAATGGATCAATGGCCTTCCACATCATTCTAAAATCCATTACATCCACTTAGTATAAGAATGTTTGGAAGACCACCTTACAAGAGAAAGAGAGATGCTTCTTAAAATAATGGAAACATGTCAAGGCTAAGTAGGAAAGCTCAAGTAAACCATTGTACTATTTGTGGTAGCAATGGTTAAAATAAGAGGTCATCTACACGACATAGAGAAGAAGGTTGTTCATCTATGGTAAAGGCGGTAACTCATCTGTAAGAGGTGTTAACTTATATACAAAAGGTTCTAAGACCTTTACAAGAGGTGATATGACCTCTGCAAGAGATGGTTCATCATTTGGCAAAGGTGCTAAGGCATCTGTTAGAGGTGCTAAGTCATTTGGTAGAGGTGGTACTACACCATTAATACCACCAACTGGTTTTTAAATCAATGAAAGTAGGGTGTGAGAGTGACTAGTAGTGGTGCAAGGCTTATGGGTGGTGTTTACATTAGGGTCGTGGTAGTCCTAACAACCCTACATCTAGGAGTATGGCTCAAAGTAAAGAAGGTGAAAGTTCATGTATGAGGATAGTGAACGGAAAAGAGGATAGAAGGATGGAAAGTAGATCTAGAGTGAGATCTATAGGATATGGCGTTTCTTTGGACCCAACAGGCGGACAAGCAATGCTAGGAGTAAGCATCTTAAATCTTTGTTTATTTTCATATACATATGAAATCCCATAAGTAATAATGTAAAATGTTTTAGTTGCAGGATAACATGTGTATTCCTAGACCAACATGGCCAGAAGGAATTACACCAAAAGATGTTAGGATACATGATCAGACTCAAGCTATAATTCCATTGACAAACTCTCAACCATTACCATCCCAAGAAGCATTGTTGAGTTGCTTGTTAATTTTGTGTAATGGTAATGCATATTAACTAGTTTGATAAAACTAATCCCTGGGTTATTCGACTAGTTTAAGACTTTAACCTTCTAACTTATGATTGTAACTAGTGAGAACTAATAAAGTTGTATATGAACTTAACGAACTAAAATGAAACGAAGTGGCTTGTTTTTTTTACTAGGTGGAAACTACGAAAAATACACATATTTAATTTTAACATGGGTTGTGTTGTTGTGACCTCCTCTAGAGTTAAAAAGTATAAAAAGTACTTCCCCTCTCATCTCCTTATTTTTACAATGCATTAAACTTTTTTTCAGTTTCTGTTCTATATTGTTCGTCAGTTTAATACTTTTTAGTAATCAAACTTTTTTTTCGCACTTTCTGTTTCACTTTTTTATAACAAAGGTAAAAGTACAAAAATAAAATTTAAAAAAACTAATGGTGCGTTTGGTTTGTTGGTGGGTTTAGATTAAGAATTTACTTTAGGTTTAGATTTGGTTTTAATGTGGGGTTTTGATGTGATGTATGGAAAATAAATTAATATTTTTAATAAATAAATCATTTTTATAAACAAATATAATAACAAAAAAATATGTTACAAAGTGTTAAAAACTGTGGGCCACCACAGATTACTCAAAAGCCACCTTAGAGAGAAGGGTACCACGACGAACTTGCCTCGCCGATCCCACGTGGAAGGCTCTCCGAGCCTCGCCGGCTCTCGTTGCCACACCCTCCCCCTTCTCCGCTGTGACAATTTCGAAAAACCGAAATCTCTTCGACGAGGCCACGTAATCAATACTAGCTGAGGAGATTTCTTTTTTTCTTCTTTTTTATGTTTCTTTCTTCTTTCTTTCTTTTGAAAAAGTGTGTGTGTGTGTGTGATGTGTTTGTTTTCTGGTGTTGGTGTGTGGTATGTATGTATGTTTTTTTGGTGAACAAAGAAGAAGAAGGAGGATGGGTGGGTGGGTGGGGTGGGGTGGATATTTTTTTATTTTTTTTAATTATATTTATCATTTTCTAGTTAAAATTTTATATTTTTTATAAATTTTTAAAACGTTTTTAGTATAAGATTGTATTTTTATTTTCGTAGTATATTTTTATTTAATATTTGTAATTTTAGTTTAAATAAAATGAATTATATTTTGTGTGAAAATGAAAAAAAGAAAAAGAAAAGATAGTGGTGAGCCCCAAATGAAGAGGGGTTGGGTGCGTTGTGAGTGAGGGGGCATTTTTGTTAGTTGTGTTGATGTGATGTGATGCTGAGTTGACAGCTAACTATGCAACTAACCAAACAACATCAACAAAAGTTAAAGTCACCCTATGCCTCCAAAAAATGGCAAACAAACACGCTCTAAAAAGCTAGGGAGCATTAAAATCATATAAGGGGGTACGAATAACTTACCCATTTAATAATTTTGTGTTCACTTCGAGAACACCAATAACTACTTTTTAGTACTGCAATAGCATACAGTTACGTACATATATATGTGTATCGTTGAGCAGAGTATGAATTGATAGTTTTGGGTAATCAATTATGAACACATGATATTTTTATTTCTTATATTTGTTATTTATATATATGACTAAGATAACATTTCATGTTGGATGGTAACAACCCTACCTTAATTCGGATAATCATGTTGAGCCTATCATAGACGAAACATATGAGAATTGGAAAGAGAACATGTGGGATCCTACCTTCTTCCAAGATAGAGCTATTCTTGCACCGACTCACGAACAGGTAGACAAGATAAATTTTTTAATGATGTCGAAACTAGATGGTAGAGAAAAGGTTTACTATAGTTCTGTAAAACCCGCTTTTAAATACCTAAGATCATTAAATGCATGAAAACACGGTCAAATTAAAACTTTACGATTAATTAATATAAAACACGAATCATGAACATTTAATATAAATATTACGTATATTAATTAATTACTACAAGTATTACGTATGTTATATTAATTATTAACTCACGATAATTATATACGTATAATACCTAAAAAATGTAACAAGAATAAAACACGACATTTAAAACACGAACATACATGACAAATAATTAAACAAAAAAAAAAAACGAAATATATATGGGGGTGTTGTGTTTGGACGGCTAAAAGCGAAAAGAAGGTTTGGCCCGGCCCATTAACAAATAATTACTAGTAAACAAAACAACTCCCACGGATTTCATTATACACATTTTAGAAAATAGTCAAAAACCCTAATCTTCCTTTTTTTCTCTTCTTGGCCGCGGCATACACCAAACACAAAGGAAAGGATTGTTGCTTCTTGATCTTTAATAACTACGGTTAGTGTTCGTGATCATAAACCTTTAATAACCATGCATTTGGTATCCCTTGATCTTTAATCTTTTTATTTATTTCCTATGTTCTTGAATCATTGAAACAAGTATTAAAACATGTAATTAAAAGATTTAAAACATTGAAATTAAACATGGAATGGGGATTTAGTTGGTTGGGTTTATGTGTCACGCAAACCGAGAGTCATTAACTCTCGGTGGTGTTTGTTTATCTGCCGACAGAACCCCATAAGGGGTCGGTGGCTGTTGTGTTCAGACAACAACAACACCAGCACCCCATCGGGGCTGTTTGGTTGAAAGCAATGGGAACCGGATTAAGCCGGTGGGTACTCTAGGTCAAACAAGGGGAACCAGCAGCAGACCGGTGGTTGTCCTATGCAGTCGGCGCAACACGAACCCAGCAGGGGGTGGGTTTGGCTCGTCAGGAGGAACCAACAGCAGCCAGGGGTTGCGTTGGTCAGGACAATGGCAAGCCACAACCGCAAGGCTGTGGTGCTTTGTTTGTTTAAGTACAACTGAGACATGGGTGTCTCGGTAGACTCGGGTTTAGGGGCTCGGGTACACGACAACACACAAGGGGTGTGTTTGGTTATTTGTGTTAAAAATTGAACAAGATTTATTTAATTAACAAATTAATTTAAATCATGTACATGTAATTTGATTAAATAAATTAGGACTTAGGTTATAAATTAAATTGTATTATTTCATGATATTAAACATGCCTATTATTTAATTAAACTATAGGTTAAAATAAATTATTTATCTAATTATTTCATGGCATAAATTCAAGAACATTTAATTGATTAAGAACTTAACTTAATTAATTTATTTCATTCTAACCAAAGTATTAATTAAGTTAATAATATTTCTTAGTTTAATTATGCAATAATCATTTAAGGTAAAGTTTAATTAATATAACCATGTCATATTATTAATTAATAATTACTTATAATATCTTGTATTATTATTATTAAATAATAATCATATGTTAAGACTAAGTATTTAATATTAATAATCATGGCTTATAATATGCTTATTAAACTATAGCTTATATCAATTACTTATTTAATAAGCTTATTACTATATATGGAAACATGTTATTTACAGAAACATACTAAATATAGAAACATGCTATTTATAGAAACATACTAAATATGGAAACTTTCTATTTTTGTAAACTTACTAATTATGGAAACTTTCTATTTTTTGGAAACTTACTATTTATGGAAACTTGCTATTTTTGGAAGTTAATATATATGGAAACCTGCTATTTTTGAAAAGTTAATATATATGCTATTTTTAGAAGGTTACTCATTATGATACAACAAGTACAAAAACACATAAAACATGAAACACACTAAACAAGAACACATGAAATACTAAGAATCACATGATAAAACATGAAACAATAAACAAGACAAGAACAAATAAAACAAGTTAAGAGCACGTCAAGTAAACTAATAAACGGTAAGTATAAGTTAAATAGACAACTCATTCATGTCCCTTTTATTATGTAGCTATCGTGAAGTCGGAGTAATTCATCCGCATTTGTTTTCATCCTCATTACTGGACACAAGGTACGGAAATTCCGTCCTTCAGTAAGGACACTCTCCTCCTATATTTAGGATTCCCCATATGCAGCCATCTGTTTTCCCCATTAGTTTACATTAAACTTATCAGTATATAATATGAGTAATATTTTAGATTGCCTGAGCTATATACATGCATGCCAGTTCCACCTAGTTTTGGAGGTACCATAACCATAACACTTGAGGTACCAGTGTTATGACTCTTCCGCGGTGAGAGTGATTGCTAGCAGCTTCCCTTTTCAGTTATTTGGCCTTTATATAATTATCATGTGGGGCGAATGGGTGCATCTTAGAACAAGTTAGCAGATTACACGATAACTGTGCTGTGTGCCTTACATCCGTTACTTGGAGCTAATCCCTCCACCCAGACTATTTTAATTAGAGGCAACACCTCTAATTGCATGACAAGGTCACCCATCTATGTATTCATGCACGTTAATACCTTCATGACCTATATAGACTCTTGGGCATTTAAAATACAGTTTTTATGAAATAAACATAAGTCTTTCCAGAATATAAACCAGTTTCTAAAACAACACCAGGTTTTTTAAGACTTACATTATTCCGTTGCACTTTCATTTCCTTCTTTACTTATGTGTATGCTAGAGGTGGCAAATCATGTCCATATGCTTAAATTTGGGCTATTTGGACCATTTTTTTTAACTAATGGACTAAATGGATATTAAATTTTTATTTTAGTTGGACTATTTGGACAACATAAAAGCATTGTGTTAAACAAATGGGTATTATGGAAAATATGTGATGGTTAGTTTTTGCCAATTAATTAATCTTGAATCTATTTGTTTCTCCTTTAATATCGTCCATTTGACCCAAGTCCATTTGGTCCAATGTCCATTTGGTCCAAGTCCATTGAGTCCAGATATTAAAAATTGTCCATTTAGTCCGCGTCCATGGACCAACGTCCATTTAACCCACTGTCCATACCCGTCCAGTCCACTCATTTAGCCACCCCTAGTGTATGCTATTCATTTCATTGTCATTATATTCGTTCACTAAGCGTATTGCTCAGTCGTATATTTTCTTTCCATGACCCAAATGGAAGGTACCCAAGGACAGACTCGAGTATGAAGAGGACGTGCTTAGGATGGGAGCTACCTTATACTTCTCTTCCTTTTGCACTTCATTTACTTTATGCACTTTTGGGTTTATGTTTGGGGGGCCGATGTTTGATTCCGGCTTTCCTTTATGGTCATTTATGTTTTAGGACATATTACCTTGCATGCTTTAATGACACGCCATAATTATTAAGTAACGGTCCATTTATCCAAGTGGGGTGTTACAATTATGGTATGAGAGCCCAAGGTTTCGACCTGTAGGCTCTAAACTCGACCTGTGACTAGTGGGTAGTCACCAGGCTTTTCCTACAACGACGTTTGTTACATTCCATGTAACGATAATTATATTTTTTAGTAATGTTTCTCCTTACTCCCGATGTTTTCATTGAAGTTTTGACTAGTATGGGTCGGACCACCGCCATTCATATTTAGTCCCATGTTGTTAATTTCTATCCATGATGTTTTTCCATTGAAATTTGACGAGTATGGATTGAATCATAATCATCCATACTTTGTCACATGTCTTTTCTTCGAATTTTGTGGATTGAACCATAGCCTTCCTCACCAGTCAATAATAAATATTTGTTGATTATGTTTTTATGTTCCTTATGACAACTATGTTTTCATACTCCCATGTTGAATTCGTTTTCAGGCTGATTATGTTTTCATGCCTCCTTATGTTGATTATGTTTTCATTATGTCGATTATGCTTTCATGCCAGACATTGATGAATTTCATTTAAATCCTGCTTTAATGTTAGTCATGGTTGGTTTTTATTAATCATGCTTTCATGCTGATCATCGTTGTATTTCGTTAACCATATTTTTGGTGTTTTATCTACGCAACCAGGATGATGTCAACGCTGGAATTGCTAGGCTACCATGTTGCTCGCTTCAGTTCGGTTTTCTAACCGTTTAATCACTTATTTTCCATCAAAGCATATTGAGAGTGACTATAATTTTGTCAGAGATAAAGTTAGAGAAGGGAATGTCATTCCAAAGTTCATTTCCACCAAGGAACAACCTGCTAATGTTCTTAGTAAAGGTCTATCAAAGGCACCTCACTATTACTACTTATCCAAGTTTGGCATATGTGATCCATACACACTGCCAACTTGTGGGGAGGGTAAAGGTTCTACTAAAGCAACAAAAGTTTGCACATTCTCAAGAACTATTGGTCCAGTTTAACATTTGAATTAAGTTGTAGTTACTTTCACATGTGAAACATTTGTATTAGTTATAGTTACTTTCACATGTGAAAAGTTTGTTAGAAGTTAGTTAGTTAGTATTTTCTGTATATAAATACCCAGTATTTCTCTTTCTGTAATTCACTTTTACAATAATGAAAGTCATTTCACTTTTCACCTTAACCGTGTGTAATCTTCTTTATAAACCTTGCTATTGTTTAAAAGAATCTGCATATCATCACAAGATCGCGGTAACTCCACAGGTATAATGGCTTTTTGGATTAAAATTGGGTATATGATAAAATATATTTGTAGAATTAATTATTGTTGTCATTTTTTTCACAAAATAAGTAAGAAACTAAAACCTTTTACTTCTTGCTTATAAAGAGAGTATCACAAATTTACAAATGATCAAGTCTTTGAAGATTTTTGACTTTTAATAACTCATTTCAGTGACACTGTTTTTTTTAAATATGTGTAACAAATACAATGAGGGTGAAAAGCTTTTGAGAAAATATCGAAGTTCACCAAATCTTTGTTAAAAAGCTTTTGGCTTACTGAAAAACTTTGATAAATAACATTATAAAATAGTACAAGCCATTGAAGATTCGAGGATTGTTTAACTTTCATAACATAAAATTATTACAAACCAAACATTCATCCAACCACCTTCATAACTTCTTCATATGCTTTCATTTTATTGTCATAAACGTAACAATATAAGCATACTAAAAAGCCATATTTTGAAACCCGAGCTGATTCAAAAAATTGAATTGTGGACTTGCTTGTAGACCAAGTCAGGACCGGGGTTTTCCTTATGGGAGAAGCGAATTAAACCACCGGTTTTCTTTGACCCTATTTGATTAATCCGATCATGTATCTAATATTTGAAAATCTAACAAAAATCATTTTTTCGTAAATTGTTGTAATTTTTTTGAAAAGTTGAAACTAGTGTTGCTTAAAGCAAATTTACACTTAACTTAAAATGTCAATAAGCATCATTTTATTGTGGTTTATTAACTTAGACTCATAAATTAATTACTCCTTTGCACATTTATATCTTACTATATTATAAAGCATTTGAGACTTTTGTAACAAATTTTTAGTTTGCTGAATTTTAAGACTTTTTAGTTTGATATATAAAGCAAGTTGTTAGATATCATCCTCACATTAATAACCTTTTGTAACAAACTTTTGTAAAAACCTTTTTAGTTTAAAATTGAAATATCTTTTTATATATTTATCATTTTCATAATCTAAATTCATCATATTTTTTAAAATTTCATGCTCTTTAATTCAGTATCCACTTCGATAAATTTGATTAACTTTTAGTTATTTTTCCGTTTATAGCGGGTTTATTTAATTTAACCTTTTTATCATTTTAAATTAATGTGAATACGAACTTGATAGGTAAGATAGTAGCTGTTTTTTTAAAATCGTCGGCATTTGTTTTTTTTAATCGTCATTAAATACTTGTCGCCGCTTTGCGCGGGCACCATACTAGTAATAAATAACTTATACATATGGATACAAACAATTTAACTTGACGGTTTAACCCGTAAGACGTTAAATCAGCTAATAAAGCAAGCTAATAAAAAAACTGAATTTTATAACACTGCTAAAAAGAAGAAACACATTTTATCAAACGTACGCCAAGAGCTTTTATCTTCATCAACAACAGTACAATTAAAATCTATAATCAAAAGTAAGGTTGAGCAACGGGCCCAAACCAGATCGGCTAAAACCGAACCAGACAGATAACTGAAATGGTTCAAACTTCGAATCGAAGACCAGACCGAATGGTCCGATTCAGGTCCGAGTCGGTCTGATTTTTAGTCTGATCGGATTCTATTAGACATTATCGACGGATTTTTGTTAAGACCCCAAAAAGAAAAAAAAATCCAAAACTCCTAACCCAAAATCAGACTGAAATTGTCTAGTCCAATACGATTCAGTTTAGTCTGGCTTAGTTTTTTGGTTTCGATCCGAATAGACTATCCAAATGCTTACTCCTAAACCCGAAAGAATATTCCCTTATTTACTGAGTACTATAATTCCCAAAAATTTCAAACCAAATCTGAAAGTGAATGAGACCACCGAAAATTTCAAAATTTTGAATCTTACTTTTTGAAAATTTCAAACTAGGCACCGAAATTTCAAAATTTTGGAAAGTTTGAACTTCCAAAAAATTCAAACTAACCACGAAAATTTCAAAAAAAATCCCCCTTAAAACCTCTATTTATTCTCAACATCTTTTCCACCAACTTTCGTCAAATCTTGCAACAACCCCTACTCACCCCCTAATACTTCCACAACCGTCAACAAGTCAACACCTTATCAGACCACCATGGTAATTCACTCTGCAACAACCGATGAAGACGATGATAAACCACCTGCCCTTTTTGTCGTCTTAACAGAAGGGTTATTTCTTGATTTAGCTTACTTTCATAATATCAATCAGAGGCCAAACGAACCTCTTATGAGGTGTGTTCCTTATAATCTATTTTTGTTGCATATCTCAACCACCATTTACATCAATTTTAATTATTTTTTATTTATATTGCTTTTACAGGAATTTTGGACTATGCTGCAAAGAAGAGAGCGAGCGAGGAGCAGAGGGGCTGTCGACTTGATAGAAAGATTAACCAGAAAAAAGAAAAACAAAGTGAAGAGGGATAAGTAAGGCATAAGGATACAAGTTTATGCTTCAGGTTTTGGGCATGATGAACTCGTGTTTGTAATGGAGAAGAAGCCTTTGGTTATCACAGGAAAAACTGAAAACATTACGTAAATTTTCCGCCGTCCCTTTTTGTCTTCAACAAAAGGGCTTTCTGTGGTTTAGATTACCTTCATACATGTTGTATTCATCATCTTTATATTGTTTGGGTTCATGGTTAATTATGTTTACCTACTTTTGTGATATTGATTGATGTACTTGTTTAATATTCCTTTCTAAAATGTTAGTGAATGGTGGCTACTGGCAAGTTTAATTCATATATAGTGGCACTAGTTTAATAGTTATAGTTGCCAACTTGTGATTTAATGTTTCATGTAACACTTATGTGTACAATGAAAATAATTGAATTCTCAATCCGTTTGTGCGGGTAACAGAAGTGTAATCGGTAGTTTGAGATTAAAGCAATTTTGCTATAGGTTTTGATAACTTTTTTCACGAGTGCGACAAGCACAAATCAAAATTGCCATAGCTAACCATTTTGGGCAAGATGTTGTTCAGCCCCAGTTGCCCATGTGCCTATGCGTCATAATGAGAACAAGAACCTTGGCTACGTTACCTCCGTACAATGGCCTAAGGTAGCTTTTTGTTACCATAATTCACTACAACTTGTCCAAATTTTGTGTTAAAGTTTATAGGACGACAATGTAACAAGGTTGTCACATTGTCGTCATATAACTTACAGTAGTTGAATTGCAATTTCAATGGTCATATTTTTGGTGTATTCTATGAAGTGTATTACGTTACTAGAGAGACATCTCATTGTGTCTCTAAACCTGCATACAAGAACCTGGGTACGTTACCTCCGTACAATGGCCTAAGGTAGCTTTTTGTTACCATAATTCACTACAACTTGTCCAAATTTTGTGTTAAAGTTTATAGGACGACAATGTAATAAGGTTGTCACATTGTCGTCATATAACTTACAGTAGTTGAATTGCAATTTCAATGGTCATATTTTTGGTGTATTCTATGAAGTGTACTACGTTACTAGAGAGACATCTCATTGTGTCTCTAAACCTGCATACATGCGTAATTGTTTAGTATAAATGCAGCAAACGTGCTCTAACTGTCTGATCCTGCATACGTGCTATGAAACTTCATTTTGAACCAGCATACCGTTATATAGTTTAAGGTGTGCTAAATATTCTCTTGATTTGTTCGACGGTATCAAATGTTCTTTAACTATTTGATGAAATTGTGGTTGTGCCTTGACCTGTGTTTGTGGTTGTGCTTTGACCTGTGTTTATTAGCGACTTTGTATTCATGATTTTGCATGACTTTGTATCCAATTTTTGTGTGACAGGTTGTTACATTGTCGTCATATAACTTATTTGAATTGCCATTTCAATGTTACTATGTTTTGGTGCATTTTGTGAAGTGTAGTTAGATTGGTTGGGCTAGATAGTATACAAATCTGGTTGTGTCTCTGAATTACTGAATATGTGTGGCATGAGTTGCTCTTGCATATAGAGGATTACTTTAGTGTGATATATGAAGCCTCGGTACACTCAAGATGACTTCTTGGAATCAGATTCAGTTAGATATTGTTTGGTTATTCAACACATTTATTGTTGTCTTCACTTCTTGAAACTCTCGTCTTGTTGGGTTCAAAGTGGTCGGGCCGATTTGACAATTCTAATCTAAACTGGTCTGCAAACCCGTTCAACTCGTTTAACTGGTCTGCATTTAAGCTTTCTTTCTTAATTTGACCCATTTGACTAACCACAACTCAAACCATAATCATCATACTCTCCTGACCCCTTTCTCTCAAATTTCTTCAAGTTTCCTACAAAGCTGATTTATAGCTGGCCTAAGCGAAGGCGATTGGGGAGCAACAATCCATTGCCAACCGAAAGAACCCCTTAACTCGTTCTTCATTTATCAAAGTTCCATCAGCATTGCTTTCATCAAGTATATCAGGATGGTACAAATCTGAAATCCGGTTGCCAAACGAGTATCTTGATCACTGTTTGCATTCTTGTTAACTTGTACTTTCCCAGTATGCAACTCTAACAAAATCAGTCCAAAATTGTAGATATCAGTTGCCTCACATGCATCTTCCATTTTGATCAATTCAGGTGCTTTATACCCATCACCTGTAGCCGCTTCTAGCATTTCTTGAGCCACGGATGGCTTCAAGAAAGTGTGTAGACCAAAATCCGATATAACTGGCTGATCATTTTGATCCAAAAGCATGTTCTTTGACTTTAGATTTCCATGGATTATTGGATTTTGATGCCCGGTATGCGGATACTCTAATCCCTTAGCAATGCCAGTTGAATCGTAGAAATGACTCCCCATTTATGACACTTTCCATCTGCGCATAGTTAAAAATAAGATTATAACTTATAAGAGTATTTGAAACGTAATAAAGAAGTGACGGTGTGTCAATAGAAACATATACAGATATGTTAACGTATTTCGTACGTTATACATATTGAATTTGACCAGTGACCTTTACATAAAGCTTGACTATAGATAAAAATAGCGTAAAGGTTGATGAACACAATCCCCTTTGCCTTTGCTTTAGGAAAAGTCATGTGTCCCATACACAACCAACTTACTGCATTTTGTTTAGCTCTTTTCGTTTCTGGATTGTACCATATGATCCACATCCTAACACATCAACATCTTTAGAAAACTTGGTGCTTTTTTTTTTCAACGATGGAAGCATGGATGAAAAGATACTCGATTATCGTGGGACCATGGAAGCATGGATGAAAACCAACATTACCATGATCAAGGGTGTTTGGTTTTGTATCTGAAATGTAGTTGCATAATATACTATTGATGTTTCATGACTAATCGTACTTTGGTTTTGTTGGTTATATGATCATCATTTACAAAGACTAATCAAAATGAAAGGGAAAAAGGAACAAAAGAAAATGAGTGGAAATTACCTTTAATGAACTGAGCCAGATTTCCTAACTGATAAAAGGGATGCACAATAAGCCTCTCACGTCTAGGCCCATGATAGAAAGAGGAACCAAATTTGGATGCCTAATTGCGCCAAAAAGCTGAACCATAGGCCTAAGATCTTGCACCTCTTTTATATGTTGGTTTTCTTATTCATTTCATAATTATAGTTTAGGACCATATTTTGAATTAAATATTCGTATAATTTTGTGTTTACTATGTATATTAACTTGTAAATTTGTAAAATATTACAAAGACTACAATGAAAATTACATTATATTAGGATCTTACGATCTCAATCCTACTTTACGATCTCGGTCTTGCAAACACAAAAACAATCTTACGTAAGATCCCGATCTTGAAAACCTTGGTTGATGCAACTCTGTCCACCCCTAACTCTCTCCACAGACTTGAACAAGAAGTCGTGATAGCTTATCGACGAAGTGTATTCTTCATGCGGGTCGATGACCAAAATGCAACTTTTTATGGGGTTGTATAAATGCGAAACTTGATCAAAGGTTCAACTGACAACTATTGTGGCTAATTTAAACAAAAATTGAATGTTGGTTTATGGGTTGTCATTAGACAAATAGAGAAAATTGGAAGTGTTTTTTTTAACAAGAATTATGTTTGGAAGAATTATACTCCTTTCATCAGTCACACGTTTTACATCTCTGACATTTTTTACCTCAGCGTCACGCCAGCTTTCTCTCTCTCACGTTTTACCATCACCATCACTCACACTTTACTCTTATCAATCACCCCCTTTTTAAAACACCCTCATACCAACATAATATTTTTTTTATTTAGATAAAAATAATACATTAAAAACAAAAAATACATTACAAAAATACAAAAAGTACATTTACAGATTTAAAAAACATTACCAAAATAAAATCGTACATAAATAAAAAAGCACATTAACTTTTTTTAAAAACGTAAAATAAAACATTACATAAAAAATTTAAACATTACAAAATGTATTTATAAGGGATAAATGAGGTATTGAAAAAGTTTTGTCTGTGTGTACAAGTTATATTTTTTGTTGTGTAAAAACATTAAAAGTAGGTGTATGCGAAAATATTGAAAATAAAAAGGGTATTTTTTGTTGTGTACAAATTAATTTGGTTTAAAATGTATTTATAGAGAGTAAATGAAGCGTTAATTTTTATTTTTTTAATTATACTAAGGTTGGAAGGTATGGCTCGTTTGTACACAGTTTACAATAAACGAGCACCTCACCGAATGTGAGATTTTTTTTGCCACACTCACGCACGATTGAAAACAGGTTTAGCAAAGGTCACGGGTGAGCAAGACTTTTTTTGGTCACGATTTGGTGCTCATGGATGTTTTTAAAAGCAGCTTAAGCGTGCATAAGAAAGTAGTCTTGTGAGATGGGAAGAATGGATTATTCTTAGGCTAGTTTTATCAGTCACACCTTTTACACATCTCATATTTTTTATTTCAGCGCCACATCAATTTTCTCTCTCCTATTTTTCACCTTCATACTCACTCACACTTTACTCTTATCAATCACACCTTTAACACCCTCACACCATAATAATACATTTTAATTAAAATAAAACAATTCATTAAAAACATAAAAACACTACATTAATAAAAAAACGTACAGATACAGAATTAAAAACGTTATGAAAATAAAAACATTACAAAAATAAAAACGTTACAAAAATAAAAATGTTACGAAAATAAAAACATACATTTATTAAAAAAAATACATCTAAACTTAATCGAATAGCCTCTTTCAGGGCACGGCCTTCAACTCTTCATCATTAGTCGTCAAGTATGTTTGTTCGTCTCTTTGTCGGTTTTTCAATTTTTGAATTTCCAACTCGGCGCGCCTAAGTTCCAGCTCCTCCTGTTTGATACGCAATATCTCGGCCATTTCATGACTCTTTTGAGATGGCATCGGGTTCGTAGTCATTGCATACTCGTTGACCATCAATTTCGCCAATTCTTCCACATCAACGCTTATAGACGACGACGATTTCCCTTTCCTTTTTGCCCTGTCCCTACCCATTGGACGGCGGCGTGGAACTGCCTCCACATCCTCTTCAGCAGCCTCGATATTTAAATTGACACCGCCTTCACCGGATTCTCTTATGGAAAAAGAACTTGACCCGTTAGACTTATGCCTTTTGTTCTTTTCTCCTCCACTTCGTGCTGAAATGCTGCCATTTCTCCGCTAGTCTATTTCTCACAGTCTTTTAACTCCTTCCAACAATAAATTAGTGTACGATACACCGCACTCACTACTATAATATGTCAATGCCCGTTCAATATAATTATATCACTGGCTCCACTATTGTATGTCCGAAAAGTGTTATCATAAACACCGCAAAATTGACATACATTCGCGCGCACGTTCTTCCACTTTTGGTTAATGATGTCGTAATTCCGACGCTCGCTGACGGAACAAATCTTGTGCATGAGTTTCAAGATGTTTTTACAAAAACCGTGTGCCTTTATCTCGTTGCCAATGTATTTGTCCTCGGAAATACGCGCCCAAGATTTACATAATGCAACCTCTTTCTCGGTGGTCCATGGAATACAACGCTAGCTATCGGGTTGCGTCTTCTTCACGACCGGTTTTCTCTTACGCTTGGTTTCCTTCTTGGCTTCAGCGCCAGTAGCTCCTCGTCTACGTCTTCGACATTCTCGGAAAAATAAGGAGGATTTGTTTCTGAAAACTGAGGGGAGTACATTTCCTCGTCTATTAAATTAAAACGATTGATCGGAGATGAAGAACCGCCGACATGAGGTTGAGATGAGGAACCGCCTACGCCAAAGTTAGCTTGACTTGAAGAACCGTCGACGCCGTACTGGCCCTAGTTTGGGTAAACCATTGTGGTGGTGCAAATGTCGTGTTATTGTGTGGTTGGTTGTAAATTTGGTTTGGGTAAACCAATTGGGGTGGTGCTAAATTGATTCTTTGTTGTTCATTCATTGCCGGTAAAGTATTACGGATATCGAAGATTTCACCGGGTGTCGGGGGTGAGCTTCTGATAGTTCTTGATTGTTGACGGTTCGGGTTACGGAGAGTAAGGGATTTAGACATTTTGTGATTAAGAGTTGTGTCAAGTGTGTATAAGTTGTATTTTTTTGTTGTGCGAAAATTATTTTGGTCTAAAATATATATTTATAAGGGATAAATGAGGTGCGGTAAAGTTTGGTTTTTTTAATAAAATGTAACCGTTGAATATGGGGACAAATTTTTACACAATAATCGAAAAGCCTCGTCAATTTTCTTTTTTTTTCCTCACGGCTTCATGGTCACGGGCGATGTTTTTTTGTTATAGCAATTGTCACGCGCTAGGAATGTGTTTTTTGATCACGATATGCCCCTAACGGGCCTTGCTAAAGCCAGCCTTAGTTTGAGATGTCATGTTTAAGTGAGTGTATCTGTGGAATATAGTTAAAGGAATTTTATCCACTTTCAAGTTTCAAGTAATCCAAAAGCCATAACTTAAAATTTTGTAATTTCACTAAAGTCTTTAAGTTAGATAAATTTTGTCCCTCGCTCAAGTTTGTAAGATGAGTAGGGGTGGAAAAAAAAAAGAAACAAAAAATCAAAATTCAATGGAAAACTCGAAACATGAAGTTTTTTGGATGGCCTGAGTATGCGTATCAGGTTATAAAACGAAGATCGGGCCATTTGCGAGGAATTTTATCGACTTCAGGACAAGGAAAAGGCACAACCTCACCACCCCGCCTCAAAACTGTATATACATATAGATATATTCATACTAGTATAATGTTATGTTGTTATTTAAATAATAAAACTAATATTATTAGTAGTTTGTAGTTTTGCTAAATTGCAAGTTGCGATAAAAATAAACTTTTTTTGTGTAATGTTTTTTTTAAAAGATTTGATTTTTGCAACGTGGTTATAATTATTGGTGTTTAACTTGTTGAAAACTAATAAATGCCGCTGATTAACATGTTATTAGTGTTCTTAATTCTTCTTTCACATGTAATCACATTTGTGATAATATGACGTAAAACAACAATAAACGGAGATGTGCATTCCGTGGAGCATCGCGTTCCTAAAGATGCCCCGATAAGATCCCAAACGGGAACTAAAATGGGTTTGGTGAAGCATCTCGCCCCAATGGAGCGCTATGATAAGATCCCGTTAGGAATCGAGACGCGTTTGGGGCGTGATTTGCTAATTGGGTTTGAGAATAAAGGATGATCACTCTACCTCAACCTTGCTCCATCATCGAGGTTACAAAATACGCGATAAATCACAACTTTTTAAGTTGGACTAGTGAAATTGTTCATTAATATTTATTTTATGATTTTAAGTAGGTCGAGTACATCAAAATTTGTATTTATAAAATATTAGCAGGTCACTTTTTTGCTAGTTTTGATTATCCAATTTAGCAAAAGGTTAAACGAAGTTTAGCGGGACAAATTTTATGATTTTAAGTAGGTCGAGTACATCAAAATTATGTTGTTTCAAGAACTATTAAACCAGCTAACCAAGGTTCTAATATGAAGTCAACCGTTTATTGAAGATATGGAAGGTATGTGATTACTTAGTAGATGACATGTATAGACTAAAGGTAATGATGTCGTTAATGAGCGTCAATTTAGTTTTTTTTTTCTCAAAGTTATAAACAAACAAAAACACTTATAATTGTGTCTGCGTAGAGGATCAAGTATTTTTTTTTAATTCAAATCTTGTTAGTAATTAAAAAAATTATAATTATAATATATTAAATTAAAAAACATAACAATAATAATAATAATAATAATAAATTAAAAATATTATAACAAAAACTAAAACTAAATTGAAAACGTTAAAATAAATAAGTCTACATTTATTCGAAAACATTATTTTTTGACTCTATTTCTTTTATTATTCAAAAAGACAAAAAAAGTTCTGGTAACAAACATTTTTCATAATTTCTCGTATATTTAACCCATGGCTGAAAATTGAACTAGAATCGATGGTTTTTGTTGCCTACTCACACGAACCCATATCCTTACTTTTCTATCAATCTCTAATTCTAATCTTCCTCACCAATTTGATACTATAGTGTCTATATTGGCCGAAATTCCATTATCATTCAATTCTGCCTGGTAACAGATATCGAGACTTTGCAATATTTGATTGATTACAATTTTATAAATTCCACTTATTATAAACGTTTTCAGAAAGTCATTAGAAGTATTTTTCCTATTAAAATTCTTTGTTCTTGACAAATAGCACATCCTTCAGCTAGAATGAGAGAATACCTGTGTAAAATTTGATTACATCATATTACTTAAAAATACAATTATATATTCATATTGTACAACAAATAAAAACATATATAAAAAACGTACATATGTTGTCTAGCTAAAATGACAGTGTATATAGTTTTGAAAACCAAATCGTGCCAACAGGTTCGACCGGGAACCAGAGTCACCGTCGATTCGGCTAGCTAGTTACATAAAACACCCAAACCACCATTGTCGTTTTTCGAATTGTCACTATAAGAAAAACATAAAAATTAAAGTATGGTTGAATGAAAATTATGTTACAATGTACTCACCGTCGCAAAACATGAATACTTGCCGGTCTAAAACAAAAGAAAATATCTGCAAGGTTCAATCAATTTCATATAAGCGGCTACATGTATGTGGCAAAATGACAAATTGAGCAAATGAGTACCCTTCTGTTGTATATTAACACTAAGGTAACATATGTGTTGGACTGTTGACACATATGACACCAACTACCAAGCATTGAAACGATTCAAGTATATTTATAATTGAAAAAATTTCAACAATAGTACCTATCGTTTGTACTGAAAATCAACTTTCACCCCTATCTCAAAATAACTCCACCAGTCATCTCTATCGTTTACAACTTGGATCAAAAATTGTCCCTATCTTAGATGGTAGTTAGTTTTAACTGTTATCTTTTAAAAATAGAAGGGTATTTTTGTCTTTTCATTACCACTCGTTTTTCACATACACCAACACCACCACATCCACCAACACCTAGGCCTTTCACATGAGCAACTTGGGTTTCATCTTTTGAATAATAGCAAGATTACTCACATGCTTCTTTAAGAACAATAAATCACAAGTTGTTCGTCCTTTCAACATTCATGAACCACGTGTACACTATACCAAATTCCAATTCATTTATTCACGTGAATTCATCTTTCTTTTTGTTACTTTTGCAATACCACAGATTCATTAACCACCGCCATCATCAAATCTCCTTCTATAATCACCACCATATCAGTTATATTTTCCCCCACTAATGGTTCCTTAAAACTTCCTTAAAAATGAAAGCTTTTTCAAAGGTATGTATTAGAAAGGTTAGGAGGTACTTATAGGGAACCACCTTATATTTTGCAAGGAATATGCAACCTTCTAGTTTTAATGGAGTTTTTGGCTTTTGAGGTCTTATGTTCTTACGAGGAAGATGATCAGGAACAAAAGAAAAAGTACTGCCCTTTTTTATATTTTATTGACTTTATGATGAAAATATTAATAAGTTTACTTTTAACCCTTTCAATTTTTAACTTATCACTTTAGCCATGTAAATATTATATTAAACCTCTTGCAAAGAAAAAACCATTAGATATTATACTACAGTAGAAAAAATATTCTTGAGCCCCCTTAACATAAATTTCTAACTATGTCTTTGTCTGTATCCCAACAACATAGCCATCACATATCCGGATTGACTAATCCTATGAAGTGCATCCACAAGCACAGCCTCCTTCGCGTCCATGAATCGGATTTTTTGATAAGGGTTTTTTAAATCGTGATTTGGATGTTTGATTTATCTGGTTTCGATTATAATGAATGATGTTGGTGGGAATCGACGTGATTGAGTGATTGATGATGATTTTGTACTGGATAAGATTTTTTCTGGTGGATGATTACAACAAATCTGGGTTTCATCTTTTTGGTGTGGTATTGAGTTGAAACAAATCTTTTTCGAATGGATTTGAGTGATGATTTTTTATGGAGAGTGATAGACTTTTATATGTTGGATCTGTGTAAACAAGATTGCTCAGGAACAAGAGAGTATGTTGAAGTGTTGAGAGATGAGAGCATCAGGTCCTGAGCTTCAAGTCGTGACCTTCGAGATTTTGGAGTTCTGAGCATTTTTAGCTTCAGGCTGTGCCGTGACGGATCTGGATTCAATTTTTTTTTTTTTTTTGTTATAGATGATAGTATCTGATTTCTTGTGGAAAGTGAGTTTTATGATTTGGTGGATGTGGGTGTCGGATAATGAAGGCAGTAGTTAAATTGGGTTTTTCTTCTCCTCAAAAACTACACTACGAGTAGTAGTTTTTGAAAGTTATACACAAATTTTGACAACATAAAATGTTATTAGCAATCTGGGTTTTGATTTGAGAGATATATGGTTTTGATGGATTTGAGAGAGAGAGATTAGAAAGAAAAGAAAAACATTAAAAAGAAAAAAAGAAATAATGTAATTTATTAAGTTTTTATTTAATAAAAATGAAAAGACAAAAATATCCCTCAATTTTTAAAAGATAACAGCCAAAACTAACTAGCATCTAAGATAGGGACGATTTTCGATCCAAATTGTAAACGATAGGGACGACTGGTGGAGTTATTTTGAGATAGGGATGAAAGTTGATGTTCAGTGCAAACGATAGGGACTATTCTTGAAATTTTTTCTTTATAATTAGAAGAGTAAAATTTAAAATCTTGGTAGTTTGTCAAAAATTTGAATTACGTCTCTTGTTAATATTTTGTTTAATATACATTCTTATGGTTATAAAATATTGCACCATTCATCCCTAAAGACGAATTGTGCAAATGGTTTTCAGTTAAGAGTTGAAACTATTTGTCACCTTAAATGTGTTTTAGTCCTTTTATAGCTTAAATTTTTTGCAATTTAAATTAAAAAAAAAAAAGAAAATCCAAGATTCTGAAAAAAGTTTTGTTTTCAAAGAATTTTCGAAATACTAATTTTCCAACAAAATTTCAAGATTTTTGTTTTAAAATAATTTTTTTGTAAAAAAAAATTCTACGGAAAAAATTTAAATCTTTAGAAGTTAATAAATAAAAAACATTTTGTATTTTCTTAAATCTATTTTTGAGTTAAAAAGTTAAAACTTTTTCTTCAAAAAAAAATTTAAAAATTTACATGCTTTTACGTTTTTGTGAATTTTTTATAAGTTACAAAAATAAAAAATATAAGTTTTTGTTTGAAAATATTAAAAATGTTAAATTTAGAAAATAAAATAAATTTTTTCCTTCAAAGCACTTTACTTTTATCGAGGAAAAACATTTAATTTTTAACTAAAAAAAGATTTAAAAAAACGTAAAATCTTTAATATTTATTTTCAACTTTTAAAAAGTTTTAATTTCTATGGGAAGAAATTTTTTCCCGAAAAAAGTAAATTTAGAACAAAAAACTTTAGCAAAGCAAGCAGCAAGAGATATAAATAATGTGGGTCTAGTTCATTCAACCGCGGCTAGTATTAATGAAAATGTTAGCAACGACAATGACGAAAGGTGCAAGTAACGTCACGTCCAACTGGCAGAGTCAAAGCGAAAAGAACATAGAGCATCAGGACCGTCAAGTAAGAACGACGATGCATTAGCTTGGTTGATGGTATCCGAGTTGGATGTGCAAAGCAAACGTGCTCTCAGAATAAGAAATAAGAACACACATCCTTTTTGAAGATTAAACAAAGAGAGGTGGGATGTCGTGATTGAGAGTTGACACCGACAACGCCAACAAGACCTCAAGTTCTGTTTTGAACCATATGATCACTTGACAGGGAATGCCATGCGACAAAGGAAGTGCGGAGGCGTAGATCCAAAGCGAAGTGTGATTTGCAAATTTAGTATGTGTCGTTTTTTATTTTTCTATCTCTCGATGTTAATTTTGTAGGATTGTATAATGTTTTCGTATCTCATTCAATAAAATTGGTCTATACATATAGCTTTGTGAAGAATATTCTAGAATACGGGTTTTAGCCCAATACAAACTATAATCCATCGTTAATACAACTGGTAACAAATTTTTTGGAAGAACTGCTAAACTCATTATCCGTTTTATCTGAGTGTAAAAACCCATGTATCATTTAAGTTTTTTATTTACGAATAAAAGTTCTAATTTTAATACATTTCGTGTTTTAAATTTCATAAATTATGTTTACATTTTTTGTTTATTGTATTTAAATTTTAAATGAAGAATCGGGTACGAAAAGCAAAAATACAAATGAATTACGGTTGAAATGACCTTGCCACACTTCCCTACTTTGTATTCTTCGATTCCACTTTTCAAGCACAATAATCGAATAAGTTTGAACTACCTAACACATGTTCTCTCATATTTCGAGTAAAAAAAATGAATAAACACGAAAATAGGTACATGCACGCGGCCCAAGAAACAAAAACAAAATCAGCATAAAAACTTACCATTGATATGCCTATTCAAAATCACCAGTTGTTCGATAAAGACTACTAATATTAATAGTACATATATTTGGAGCTTTCGTGTTCTTTGATCTATAATCTTCAATCTCACTCAATATGGTTCAAATAATGCGAAAATTACAGCAGAGGCCACATAATGGGCTTGCTTTCTTGCAGAGGCTATCTATTTCTTGGTATTCCAAAAAGGCTATCTAGCTCGGGAGAATCTTAAGACGACCATCCTTTTGCCACGCGTCGCCATTTAACGCGGTTAAAAAAAAAAAAAAAAAAGTCAACCGACAATTTACGCAAACTTTCAAGCTTCTGTTTTGGTGGGCCCGGATCTGACTATTTCTGAGGCGCATTAAATGATCACTGACAATTTGTATCTCGTCTTAAACTTCTCCCGAGCTTCATTTTAGTTAAAAATTTTTTTTTTTACTTTTGTAAAGTAATAAGTTTTACAAATGTTTAGAAACTTAGTAAAAACCGTGTGTATCCCCTACTTTGCGCATGTTTGGTGTATCTTTATGATTTTATTTAACTAATTTTTTTTGGCATTTTGAGTAGTTTTTAAAGAGCTATTCACGTAGTTATAAAGCCAAAAAAATATAATTGCCATGTTGAATACTATATTAATGGGCAAAGTATGACACTCGTGAAGATTTTGATGAAAAAAAAAATTGTATAACGTTAAAAAAGAAAAAAATAATAAAGAAAGGTAAAAAATATTATGTTTAAAAAAGAATATATACTAATTTCCTGTACATGCATGGTTGAGATATATTTTAAGATATATTTAGAACTGCAAATTAGTATTTAAATACTATAATTTGCAAAATGATAAAACATTAATTACTCGATACATTCAGAATTACTAAAAACATAATATTAAAACATAATATTATCAAAATTACTAAAAACAACGGAACACACAAAAGATGAAAGTAAGAAGTTAATGTTGTTACAGGATTGGATAATTTATATCGATCTGTAGTTACGAATTAATCGTTCCTTCTTAACAATAGTTATAATCAAATTTTTCCTTGCTTCATTCAAGTTGTCATACTTACGTTGATCTGCTTCTTGAGCCATAAGAAGTGTATGCAAACCGTAACTGGTAACTGTTGTCATTTGCATAGACTCCACCAACCTAATTCGTGGTTCACGTGCACGCATTCGTTGGAAGTAACAATTCAATTCTGTCACCAAATTGTGTGCAAGTGTGATATCATGTTGTAGATCCCTTTCTATGCTCTGAATAACATCTGTTCTAAGTTGATTTGAAGAAGCATCCATATTATGTTAGTGTGGGAGAAATATTGTTTGTTTATTGTGTGGGTTAGAGATTAATTTGAAGATATATATAGAGACTACGAATATGTGTAGTTGCTATCACAGCTTTATAATAATGATATCAGAATTCAAATAATTTGAGAAAAATGGTCCACTGATTCCTTGACATTTAAAGCAGTGAAAGCATGTGCGCATCCAGCTAAGGCAATGATATACTCAGGAAAAATCATATGAGATGAACGACATTGTCAGTGATTTGATGTACTAATTTAGATATTCGAATCAAACAAATGTCATAGTACATGTGATGAGTAATGTAATAATATTCGCATGACATTTGATACATAAATAAAATAAAAATAATATATTAAACATTAAACTTTGCATATTACAAAGACAGTTTGATTACTACTAACCGATGATGTAGTACTACTAACAAATGATGTTAATTGTAGTTAGTAGATAAGAGGAACCTTTTAGGTCTGAGGCGGGCAATTTCCTTAATCTCCTCGTTCTCCAGGTGTTCTTGTTCTGCCCATTCAATCATTTGGTCATTTGTGAAATCATTTTGTGTTACTTCCTTATTTTCATCTTCATTTTCACCTTCATAACTTGTTATTACATCGGCCATCATTTCTGCAAGGGCAGCATTTGAACATATGTAGTTTGGTATAATAAAATTCACACCTACATGGTCGATGTATATCTCCAACATGCCGTGCGCTGCTGAGATGTCGAACATGACATGCATGTCATAGTTGTTTCTTAGTTTGATTGTGTGAGATTTCTCGTAATAATTTATTTTGTAATAAAGAGCATGAATTTTGTAAGAAAGAATGTTGAAAAGATATTGTTTAATATCTTTAAGTTTCATTCTTGGTATGTTGATCATCATTGTACCACCGTTGACATATGTTGGGTTATTAGTTGCATCTATCACCAATTGGCCACTATTGTGAACTAGAAAATTGTAGTTGAGTTGGGTATATGGTGTAGCTGGTTTTGCTTTTGTAACTATTTGGAACGATCTATTTTGATCTAACCTTTTATTCTTCTGTTTCTGCATTTGATGTAGATACCGGAGTGATTCTTGTAGTTTTAGGTTTGTTTCTTCAGAAATGATACCTGTTAACGATTCCTCCAATGAACCGTCATTTGGAATCAACGCCGTGGTTAAATCTACCGGTTGATGAGAAACGTAAATCTGGAGTTTTCCAACAACTTTAGCAATGTCGTACATAACATCGATATCGTAATCGCTCTTTATTTTTTTCAGACCTTGTAAGTTGTTGATTTGTGGTAGTGCGTAGTATATGTTGTCAATTGTTATATGGGTGTAATATAGAACAGTTAGCTTTGATTTTATGTAACTAACCATATCTGCATACAACATTGGTGGAACGCTAACATCTAGTACTGAATCGTGTTCATATCTTAGGGGGTTAAGTTTGAACTGGCCATTGTGGTTGACTTGAAATTTGAATGTATTTTGATTTGAGGTTGACATGTTTTTTTTTGAGAAGATTGAATTAAAGATGAGTATGGATTGTAGTCTAAATGTAAGGACATATATATAACAAGAAGATGAAATGGAAACACTGGTTTATTTATTTCTGTTGCAGGATTGATAAGACTAGTCACTTTGAAAGCTACAAGTTGGGCATTCATTACAAAGTAGTGGGTTACAAATTCATACCATATAATAATGAAAATGTCCCCACTTGTTACAAATTACTCAAATAGTTTTCTTGAACATGAAGGCTTATCTTGTTTTCTTTGTTTGTTACCCTTGTCGATGTTTTGTTCCGCCACAACCAAAGGTGATAATTTGACACGAGACACATATACATGTAGTTCAGTTCGAGGAACATGCGTATATGTTTGGATAAATTCACGGTCTTGTAAAGCATCGTCCAATGAGTGCAGGCCTGAATCTAGAGAACAATTAGGTTTTTTTATGTATAGAAATGTTGAGGAGGTAGGATCGTATCCTATATTGTTGGTCAAAATAAATTTTATTTTATTTGTTGAAAAAGTCTGAAGGCCGACTTGGTCTATTGTTGCAATGAGACCACCAACAAATTTTCTTCCAGGGGGTGAAGAGAACCTTCCATAATGGTGCAAGCGGATAGTGTATTTCATGTTTGGATTATGAAAATGGGTTACTAGAGATTGTGATATTTGTTTGTTTGAAGGTGCATTATATAGATGTGCGCATTTAGTCCTTTTATGTCAGAATGTAATGTCTTGTCACCTTTTTAATCTATAATAAATGATATGGCAGGGTATAATTCATTGTGGTTGTTTGATTATATGAACTAAATTTATTCGTTAAAGGAAATATATTACAAGATACACCAAACAAGGCCAAATACAATTTGAGAATTCGGAAAACAAATTAGTCTCTTAAAAACCAAAGTTGTTGAACCAACTAGAGTTGTTTGGGTTTATATCATCTAGGTGTTGCGAGGTGTATTGTTGTGAATTGTATTGTTCGTTCGCAAAAGATGTGTTCTGATAGTCATTTCTCTGTGTATGATCATACTGTTGTGAGGGATGTATGTTGTGATTAAAGCTTTGTCCCCCATAAACGTTATCAGTATGTGGTACTTCCGGGTTATGCGATTGGAAATGATCTGTTGGGTATGAGTTATGAAAGCTAGGTTGAAATGGTTGTGGTACTTCAGGGTTATGCGTTTGGAAATGATCTGTTGGGTATGAGTTATTATAGTAAGGTTGAAATGGTTGTGAAGTGTTTTGTCTGAAATCGTTAAAAGTGTTCTGGTTAAATTCGTCGACGGGACTAGCATTATTTTTGTTTGTTGTTGGAACTTGTTGTCGGCGAGTCTTTACTGGTGGTTGTGGGATGTATGATTTTTTGCACTGATCACGCCTGTGTCCCCCTTTATTGCATCTGGTGCAATGTATACCCTTTGGTAACTCACCTTGTGACAATATTCTGTTGGTGATTTTAGGACGGCCAGGTTGTGGGCTATACATTTGAGGAGGTATAATGGGGCGTATATCTGAAGGAAACTCCCATTCATGCACATCTCCAACAAAGTGGATGGATTTTGCGTACGTGGCTTGGTTTTTTTCCTTTCTAAACCAATCTGCTACAAATTGTACGCAATCTGTTGTATGCAAAAATCTAGTTACAGCTATCACGTGCCCACAAGGTATGCCTGAAATCTGCCATTTATGACATTCACATGTATGGTTTCCAAAGTCGACCAATCGGGTATAATGACCATCCATAACCAGGTACTGATATTGATTGACGCCGTGAACGATCCATGTTGCACTTTTAATCTTCCTTTTCTCCACCTTATCCGCCGCCCAATTTGTGATTTCGTACTTCATATTTGCTGGTAGAAAAAAGGCAGATTATTGATTATATATAATTTTTTTAGAGTTTTACATTTATAATTATGAACATTACTACCTACAGCTTCACGCCGATCGTAGTACCAATTTTGCACCATTTGCCGGTACGACTCTGTCAGCATTGTTATAGGTAGCCTTCTTGTCTTTCTTGTACAATTATTAACAGACTCGACACTGTTAGAAGTACAATAATTGTAGCGGGGGCGGGGAGAATACGCTCTTGACCATCTTTGAGGACCTGCTTCAATTAACTTCTGGTACGCATCAGGCTGAACTGCTTGAAGTATGTTCATGTTGGTTGTAAAGTCCTCTACCGTGTACGCCTTGCAAATCTTCCAGTAAATTTTTTTTGTCCTCTCCTTTTTCAACGATAGGTTCATCATTAGATGTCGACAACATATACCATGAAACGCTAATGGAAACACGTTTCGTACTGCCAAAGCTATAGCTGCATGTCTGTCGGATATGAAAATCATATTTGGGTTTTCCCAATACATTCTTTAAGTACCGACATCCACCACGACCAGTTTGTGCCAGTTTCACCTCGACATATACCAAAAGCGATCGGCACAATTTGGTTGTTTCCATCCATCCCCACAGCTAACAAATTTGCACCCTTATACAAACCCTTCAAATGTGCAGCGTTGATTATAAGCAAAGGGCGTAGTTGATTAAGAAACGTTCGGATCTGAAGGTAAAAAAATAAAAAAAATATAACATATAAAAAATTGCATCACTATTATAATTATGAATGAATAATATATAAAATAAAACACTGACCTGAGCACCTAGGGCAATGAACAGCATCTCAAAAACTCCTTCTTCGTTTGTCTTGATACGTGTGACAGTTCCGTGATTTTTTTTTGATAAACTGTAACAATAATATGGTAACATTTCAAAGGAATCATAAGGCGATCCCCTAATCATGTGTAACCCATAATCCTTACCTCTCCACGCTTGTTGATACGATATACTTATTTTATATTTTGACATGATGGCCTTTTGTATATCTTTACTTTTAAAATCACGCTTATCATCTTTTAACTCTTCTCTAAATATGTGACCAATAACTTTTTTGTTTGCGTTTCTGTGGTTTGGAAAAGTTTGTGTTTTTGGACATGTGTGAATATCAATCATGCTTGTAATCTCAAAAGCATCTGTTTTTGGCCAACGTCTTGCCCGAATAATCCAGTCGCATTCTTTATAATTATAGCAATGATAAACACGAGTATTGATGTTTGATTTTTTAGATCTAAATTGATAACCGGATTCTATAACTTTCAACCTAACCGCCAAATCTAGGGCTTCCAAACTTAAAAACACCTTTCCAACGTAAACCTGTGTATCTTTATTGTAATCCCTTGCTATCGTAGGTTTTGACTTATAAAAAGGGGTTTCCGGGATGTTAGGTAAGTTTGCCATGAAATTTTTCCATTTATTTGAAAACGGTTTTTGAGTAGTATTATTATCATGTGTAGATGAATTATCATCATATTCATTTCCTTCATGTGTAGAAAACGCACTTGATGAACCTGGTTTTGTAAAATTGCATAATTGTTATATCCAGAATCAACCTTTTCGTTATTAATATCTACGTTGTTGTCATTTTCTTCGTCCGATAAAAAAGCAAATGAAGATCCTCGTTTTGTAAAATCAGCCTCATTTTTATATCCGGAATCTACAATATCATTTTCTGAATCTTCATCAGTTTGTGCTTCTTTGTTTTGAAAATCGTTATCATCGAAAAAATTGAACATTTTTTTTTTGTAAACGAACATACAAGTTGGGTATTTCGTTAGGAGACGAACAAGCACATTCAACAAAAAAAGATACCTCATTGTCGTCAGTAATATCTAGCATACTATCAATTGAAGAAAGTTTGACCGAAAGTTGTATTTTTTCACCGGGATTCAAATTGAACTTGTTGTATATCATCTCAAGTAACATTGAGTACGTCATATCTGCACGCATCATAGCACCCCGTTCCTGATCGCGAAAGTGAATTATACATTTGAATGATTTTTTCTTTGAATACATTTTAAAAGTTACGGTTTAATCGTTGTTAGGATAAACATTTATATCCCATTTAAAAAGATAGTCGGGAGTGTTTTAAAGAGAGCATCAAAAAATGGCAGTGAGTTGTCTAATCATTGTCAGTAATAATTAAAAAGATAGTCGGGAGTGTTTTAAAGAGAGCATTAAAAAATGGCAGTGACTTGTCTAATCATTGTCAGTAATAATTAAAAAGATAGTCGGGAGTGTTTTAAAGAGAGCATCAAAAAATGGCAGTGAGTTGTCTAATCATTGTCAGTAATAATTAAAAAGATAGTCGGGAGTGTTTTAAAGAGAGCATCAAAAAATGGCAGTGAGTTGTCTAATCATTGTCAGTAACAATTAAAAAGATAGTCGGGAGTGTTTTAAAGAGAGCATCAAAAAATGGCAGTGAGTTGTCTAATCATTGTCAGTAAAAACATTCATTCTAAACATTTTTTTTTGCATGTAAACATTAATAAATAAAATATTTCATTTAAAACATTACATTACGAAATAAATATTTACAATCAAATTTTATGTTTTTGATTAAGACAGAATTGAAATAACATAACCTATTACATAGAAATACAACTTTTTAAACAATGCATAAAGGTAAAATACATTATGCAATTATATCACTAAATGGACGGTTTAGAAGGAATAAAGATTCCTTGTACGGGCCAACCATAAACGAACCCGGGATTCCTTCAATAGCTTCGTTGTTATTAAAGGTTCCCATATCATGATTCCATGTTTCTAGTATGTGTTGACCGTAGGGACCAATGTTCGTCTCAAAAATTGGGGTATCATCATTTGTGAATCCCAAAATTTTGGGTCTATGTTCAATTGGCATAGGGAGAAAATAATGCAATGGACCAACACTAACAATTCCACTGTTCAATAATAAATCCCATGCCATTGCACTCCTACCGTATTCCCAAGCTGTACTACCACCAAGGACAAGAGTGTTTTCAGATTGGGTAACCGTGAATGGCGGTGGAATGTGATTAATGATTTCTTGAGGAACATCTTGGACTAAGATTTGATTGGTAAGCAAATCAAATGACACGATCACGTACCTTCTTTGAAGATAACCTTGATCACAAACGTATTTTTCACAAGCTGACCAAAATATTTTACCATCAACAACTGCCTGACTACCCCTCTTAATTCTAATAGTAGCATCAGGAAAACCAACAAAGTCAAGATTGGTCCATGACCGGGTAGTCATTCGAAATACTGATACAGACCATGTACCCTGACCATTTATAGCATAATTAATTTTGACAATAGTTGGATCTTGTGTTGGTTGATACACCCCAAACCCAAAAATTCTTTTAGTAGCAGGAGGTTCAAGTTGTTGGAATGGTGTCAATACGGTTACCGACTTTGACATACACGGGTTCCATAACAGAAGTGCAACATCATTGGTAACTAAAAAACACCAAATCTCCTCTGACGTTGCAAGTGCCTTCAGAGCAGGATCATTAACTGTAGAATTTGTTGGTGTAAATGTTAAGTCAGCATCAACCCTGTACATTTGAATTTCATCTGTTTCCCTAAATTGTAAAATGAAACTACAATAATCAACTTCACGCGAACCAAACCGACGAATAAAACTTCGTCGATCAATGCAAGATTTCCATCGCTTAGACACAAGACGAAACCTGCACAAAGATTCTACAGGCAACCTAACCATGATTTCTCTTTGAATGTCAAAGGGAATGTAGTCAGACATTTTTTTATTTTTCTAAAAAGATTATGTGTATTTGTTTAACAAAATCAATTTAAGTTGATACTTAAATAGATCCATTTAAATTGATACAATGAAGTCAGAATAAACAATGATATTTTTATACTCGGGAAATAATCCCTGAGACAATGTAAACTGTCAGTGACTAGTCTAATCAACGTCAGAATAAACAATGATATTTTTATACTCGGGAAATAATCCCTGAGACAATGTAAACTGTCAGTGACTAGTCTAATCAACGTCAGAATAAACAATGATATTTTTATACTCGGGAAATAATCCTTGAGACAATGTAAACTGTCAGTGACTAGTCTAATCAACGTCATAATAAACAATGATATTTTTATACTCGAGAAATAATCCCTGAGACAATGTAAACTGTCAGTGACTAGTCTAATCAACGTCATAATAAACAATGATATTTTTATACTCGGGAAATAATCCCTGAGACAATGTAAACTGTCAGTGACTAGTCTAATCAACGTCATAATAAACAATGATATTTTTATACTCGGGAAATAATCCCTGAGACAATGTAAACTGTCAGTGACTAGTCTAATCAACGTCATAATAAACAATGATATTTTTATACTCGGGAAATAATCCCTGAGACAATGTAAACTGTCAGTGACTAGTCTAATCAATGTCAGAATAAACAATGATATTTTTATACTCGGGAAATAATCCCCGAGACAATGTAAACTGTCAGTGACTAGTCTAATCAATGTCATAATAAACAATGATATTTTTAATTTAAATAATCAACTTCACAAATATAAATTCTTAGAAGTTTTTGATTATTTCCAAATTGTGATATCTGAAATATTTATAATTTAACTATGTCTGATTATATACCGTTTGAAGTTCAAAGAGAAATAATGCTCAAGTCTGGTGTTGACGATTTAGTTCGTTTTCGCAACGTTTGTAGGAGATGGCGTTATGAGATCCAAGGTAGGGACTTCATACGTAGTTATGGTTCACGCACCACAAATCCTTTTTTTTATATTTGGCATATAAGCAAGGTAATGATGGATACTTGTATGCGGTGCATAATGATCGATTGTGCACACGTATTCATTCTCAGTTAAATCTAAATGCTCTTAAGCCAATAGCGACTTCAGAAGGTATATGGTGCTTCGCGTATGCTGATGATATGGCTCTTGTATTGTGGAACCCTTCAATACAAAAGTGTGTTTCTATTATTCTACCAAACTTCGTGTCTCAACCCAATTCACCAAAAATGATATTTGGTTTTGGTGTTCATCCAAGAACGTTAGACGCAACCCTTTTGAAAATAAACTACCCCCTATACTCACAGGGACCATGGTACGTTCATGTGTTTACACTAAGGTCAAATAGATGGACCAGTATTCCTATTGATCGTTTACCACGTGATAGCATTCGAATATAAAAGAAAGGGCAAGCAGTGGTTGGTGGTAAAAAATTTTGGGTGGGCTCTGAATATTTAAATCCTGAGGGTATTTTTTCAGATAAAGTTTACTTAATTGTCTCGTTTGATTTACTTGCTAGACGATTTCATGTACAAAACATTCCTGAAACTATTACTTCAATGATTCCCCCACCGTTTTATGTTACTAATCTTGGAACCTCACTTGTAATTTTTGGAAGTTACATTCATGAAGATGTGAGGATTATTTGTGCACGGCTATTAGGAATTGATGATGCTGGTTTTATTAATTCAACTACATTACTATTCACTCGTGTGATGCCCTATTATGATCTGCCAAAATTATTAGGCTTTACAATTGATGGAGAGCCAATAATTGATGCTGATGTCAACAGAGTAATGTTTCTTAATGTTGAGTGTACAACCAAAATTCGCAATCATTTCAAAACCTTGGAGCTATGCAAGGAAATCGTGGCTCATTCATTGTTGGTCCATACAAGGAATCCTTAATTCTGGTTGACCGACCACAAAATGAAGTTATATACAGAAATTAGGTTTCTATTAAGATGTTATGTGTTTTTCAAATAATTTCAGTGTTTACAATATGTCTTTGTGTTTTGTGTTCGTGCAAGTTACTATGTTATGTACTGTACAATGTTTTCTAATCAATGTAATATATGGTTTGCAATGACACACTAGATTGTTGTCAAACACCGTAACAATTATTAAATTTATTCAGCAATGAAACACTAGAAAACAACACAAATACAACCATAAACTAAAAGTACACATACAACATCTCCTTATCAAAGAACACAAGGTAAAACATAAACTAAAAATAACCATAAATGACATTGTTGTCAAACACCGTAACAATGTTTTTCAAGGTGATGTTAAGATAATATTCCATTGGTTTGGGGTTAAACACGGACACGTTTTTTAGTATCAACACAGCTCCAACTGCTATAGACTTTTTGTATCCCTCTTTTTCAATAACTTTGTGATGAACTGTACCAGCAACAACACCAGATGTATCTTTAAGTGTTATACTTAGGTCGCCAATTGAATTTAGGTTACAACTTTTAACTACCGCAACAACTCTTTCAAGTTTCCCTTTAGGTGTTGTCACACTCCCAAAATATCAGAGTATAATGGCGACAAGGGAGTGGTGACGTCATGATTATCATACGCACATAGTCACAAAGAACGACCTCTAAATGAGACGTTCGGAAAATAGATCACTTGTAATTGATAAAATAAATAGTTTTAACAAAGAGCGGAAGCATAAACTGAATACAGTTACAAAACATAGTTTTCTCAAATGGTACAAATGATCGTTGTTTCAAAGAAATGACGGCAATGCATGAGACCTCATTTAGCATCTTCCTTCTTAATACCTGAGAAAAACATTGCTAAAGTGTCAACATAAAGTTGGTGAGTTCATAGGTTTAGTTAAGTGGAAATGTTTAATGAACCACAAGATTTTCCCAAATGTGATGACAATATAACAGATACAAAGTCATCCCAAAAGTATTTATTACAGTCTAAGCTCGTGACACCGAAGCGTTAACAACACCGGCAGTATAATCATATAAATGTAGCCCAAACTAGATGCCTAAACCCACGACATCCTATCTCAGACTCAAATGAAACTGTGCCCGCTTGTCCCCTTGTTGGACAAGACAGACAGGGACGTCAATCCCGATAGATCTATCCATAACATTCGCGCTTACACAAAGTAATTAACGGTTCACGATTCACGGGCCAAAGCAACTGGGTTTTTAGTGGGACTTAGACTAATATATAAATCAGTAAATGCACTTGTGTTCACACGTTAAAATCAAGCAATGTCTCACCCCAAAAAGCAGTGAAAATAGTGAAGTATTGGGGCTATAAACTCACCTCGTAATTCAGCAAAGAGAATGAAGATAAAATAGCTCGAGAGTACGGTTACGCTAGCCGCGACCTATTTAATTATGAGGATCGGGTTACGATACGAAAAATTATATAAGTAAAAGACACGACACCCTAGTTGTGCTTGACGAAACCTTACGTTTATGAAAAAGTACGACAAATAAAAGTCGGTTATTAAACGGTCGGGTTTTACGGGTTAAATTATACCCTTAATTTACAAAATTCGTTTCATGGGCTTTTAACTAAACTAAATATAACACTTGGCCCAAAATGGGTCCAATAACTTCACTCACAAACCGGCCCAAGGGTCCTATGACCCGGCCCGGCCCATGGGCGGAATAAACAAGGAACGAAAGAGTAAATATGCGTGTGTTACACACACAACTCTCCATAACAGAGAGTTACACTCTCTTTCTTCCCTCGATAATAACTCCACCGCCCCAATCTCTTCTCTCTCTCAAATCTAGATCGGTTCATCCCCTTCAATGGCTAATATCTTATCAGTTTGAATATAACAATCATGTGTGGGTGGTCTGAGGTGTTTAGATCGTGTGAGATGTGGGGTTTCATCCCCACATCAAACCGATTGGGTTTCTGATGTGTTCATCTTATGGTCACGTAAATCATCAGCCATCAATCAAAGATAAGTTTGTTTCTCCTTCATTTCTTTTAACAAGGTTAATTGATTTTCGATTTAAAATGATCAGTGGGTTTGATTGATTTGTATAAACTTGTTGAGAACCATAAGGCTCTCGGATTTGAAATAAACGAATTTAGGGTTTTGAAATATTTGGGGGTTTTTATCAATCTCGGGTTTAAATGCAATTAGTTGATGTTTTCTTGTATAAAATCAAACTAATTTCAATATATAATCGGTTTATAAAAATTAGGGTTTCGGTCAATTGGGGGTTTTTGCATGACTCGTTTTCAATTAAATTAACTATTGGATTCGGGTTTAGATTAGGTTTAATTAATGTTTTAATTAATAAAAAGTCAATCTAGGGTTTTTATAAAATTGGGGGTTTTTACATTCGGCTGTCACTCATGATTATGTGATGTTTTTGGAATGTCGAAAATGTTAATTAAATGTTTAAAAAGGGTTTTTAATTTCTAGGGTTTCGATTTGAAATGGGGGTTTTTATACCCGCGGCATGATTGAGGGTTTTAGGGTGTTTCTGTAAAATAAAAAATGGTTAAGACATTTAGATTAGTTGGTATTGATTGTTGATAGTTTTGGCAGAAAGTAAGAAACTTGGTTGGCTTGGTTTGGTTCTCGGTTTGGCCTTTAATTGGGTCTCGGTTTGGTTTGACTTGGGTCTTGGTTTGGTTCTTGATTGTGGTCTTGATTGTGGTCTTGGTTGTGGTCTTGGTTGGGTCACGGTTTGGTCTAAGTCGGGGTCTCGGTTTGGTCTAAGTCGGGTCTCGGTTTGGTTGACAGAAAAGTAAAGTCATAGACATGTTTCAAGTATTAGTTATTAAGGTTTAACCTTTTCAGTTTTTAGTTAAAAATAAGACCGTTACAAAGACTAACACATTGGTTTGTTTATTCGCAGGTTTGTACAAAACGAGCACAACTAGGACTTCATAAAGGAAAACGAATAGGCGAAAAGACTCACAATGGGATGCTACGTTGTCGGTTTTGCAGGTTCGGACGAGATGGAAAGCTTAACTCTTTCGGTTTTGCAGGTTTGGACGCGACGTGTGGGTCGGCTGGACACAAATCTTCACCTTTCCAGGAGTTGTATTTGGAAGACTTGTACAGAATTTGTGTTTGTAATTTGGACTGTGATAAACTTTGTATTTGGACATTGGTAACTTTGGATTTGTATTTAATCATGTATTGATAGTCTAGGGTTACCTTCACGCTGAAAATGGTAACTTGTGATATACCCAAATGGGGTAAACTAGGCATGTGTGCTGTCTTGTAGTGGTTAGTGGGGAAATAAACTATGGAGTTTATTTGTAGCTAGACATGTGACTGAAATTGGGACTCTTGTAAGGCAAGTTTTGCAATAAACATGAATGAAAGTTTATACTCAATTATATGTACATGCTGTGACAGTTTATACAACTCGACTCGGGTTTCACGGTGTTTAGGTTTAGACGCGAACTGCATAAACACGACACTATAACCGTTTGACACACGATCCCAAAACAAAGGCAATTTCGCGAGACTTCACGTAATCTAGTAAGTATATCAAATAAACGTACGGCAAACATAATACGCCCATCAACTTCGTGTATTGCATTCAACTTAATAATCGCGAAAACTCGAGATGTTACATATGCTCTCCCTAAAAAGGGCTTTGTCCGCAAAGCAAAATAATTAACACATTCGTGTCGACAACTCGTCGGTAAACAGTTAAAATACTCGTACTACATGAATAAATTAAGATGGAAATTTGACGGCTGTCACAGTATTCCCATGTTTTAGAGATTTCGTCACGAAATCAAGACGTTGTTGTAGTAGGATGGTTAGCGAAAAGATGAGGATACTTGCTCTTGAATTGATCTTCACGTTCCCACGTGTATTCTGGACCTCTACGCGCGTTCCATCGGATCTTCACAATAGGTATACGGCTTTGCTTGAGTTGTTTAACTTGACGGTCCATAACTTCTACTGGTTCCTCTACAAAGTTGAGTTTGTCGTCGAGTTGAATCTCCTCCAAAGGGATAACGAGTGTCTCGTCGGCTAAGCATTTCTTCAGATTGCAAATGTGGAACACATTATGCACTCGGCTAAGTTCTTGGGGTAATTCCAAACGATAGGCTACGGGACCAATCCTCTCTATAATCTTGAAGGGTCCAATGTAACGAGGGTTTAACTTTCCACGCTTTCCAAAGCGAATCACACCCTTCCAAGGTGAGACCTTCAACATGACTTTATCACCAACTTCAAACTCAAGGGGTTTGCGTCTCATGTCAGCATAACTCTTCTGTCGATCCCTTGCGGCTTGCATACGGCTCTTAATCTTAAAGATCTTCTCGGTAGTCTCGTGTATGATCTCAGGTCCAGTGAGTTGTGCTTCACCGACCTCTGCCCAACACACGGGTGAACGACACTTCCTACCATATAGTGCTTCGAACGGCGCTGCCTTAATGCTAGTGTGATAACTATTGTTGTATGAGAACTCCACCAGAGGTAGGTGTCTATCCCATCTATTTCCAAAGTCAATCACACAAGCTCTCAGCATATCTTCTAGGGTTTGAATGGTCCGTTCACTTTGACCGTCAGTTTGGGGATGGTACGCAGTGCTCATATCCAACTGCGTTCCCAATGCCTTCTGCAGTGACTTCCAAAACTGCGAAGTAAATCGGCTGTCTCGGTCGGAGATTATAGACACAGGCACACCGTGCTTCATGACTACTTCCTCCAAGTATGTCCTTGCTAACTTATCCATTCCATCAGTCTCCTTGATGGGTAGGAAATGAGCCGATTTGGTGAGTCGGTCGACGATTACCCAAATCGTGTCGAATCCGGCTGCGGTTTTTGGTAGCTTGGTAATGAAATCCATAGTGATCCTTTCCCACTTCCATTCTGGCAGTTCGGGTTGGACCAATAATCCTGATGGTTTCATATGTTCGGCTTTGACTTTGGCACAAGTCAAACACTTGCTAACGTATGTAGCAATATCCGCCTTCATGTTCGGCCACCAATACAACATCTTCAGATCATGATACATTTTGTCAGATCCCGGATGTATGGAGTACTTTGACTTATGCGACTCATGCATAATCAAGGATCGTAGGTCACCATGGCATGGTAACCAACTCCTATTATCAAGGCATAACGTTCCATCCGAACGTGCTTCCAACTTCTTTATCATTCCTCCAACATCTTCAGTCTTGAGAATTTCTTCCTCGACTGCTTCTTTCTGAGCCTTGAGAATTAAGGATGGAAGGTCTAAGTCAATGGTCATCATTAAAGCCTTCACCCTAAGAACTCTCTCCTTTCGAATCAAAGCGTCGGCCACGACATTTGCCTTGCCCGGGTGATAACGGATCTCGCAATCGTAATCACTGAGCAACTCTAGCCAACGTCGTTGTCTCATGTTGAGTTCCTTTTGATTCAAAATATGTTGTAGACTCTTATGATCAGTGAATACAACACACTTAGTACCATAAAGGTAGTGTCTCCAAATCTTCAAGGCAAACACCACTGCTCCCAACTCTAGGTCATGAGTTGTGTAGTTCTTCTCGTACACCTTTAGTTGTCTTGATGCGTAAGCTATGACCTTAGTCCTTTGCATCAGTACTGCACCTAACCCTTTTATGGATGCATCACAATACACCACAAAGTCTTCATTACCCTCGGGTAGGGCTAGTATAGGTGCTTCACACAACATCTGCTTCAATGTCTGGAATGCCAAATCTTGATCCTCCTTCCACTCAAACTTCTTATCCTTTTGAGTCAATTCCGTCATTGGTTTAGCTATCTTGGAGAAACCTTCAATGAATCTCCTATAGTAACCAGCAAGACCTAAAAATTGGCGGATATCCGTGGGTGTTGTTGGAGTCGCCCAATCCTTTACGGCCTCGATCTTAGCAGGATCAACGTGAATACCACTGCTGTCGATCACATGCCCAAGGAATTGCACTGTGTTTATCCAAAACTCACATTTGGAAAACTTTGCATATAACTTCTCCTTCCTCAGCAGCTCTAATATGGTCTTCAAATGTTCCTTGTGCTCTTCTTCATTACGAGAATAGATGAGAATGTCATCGATGAATACAATCACAAACTTGTCCAAGTATGGTTTGCAAACTCGGTTCATGAGATCCATGAATACCGCAGGCGCGTTTGTCAAACCAAAAGGCATAACTTGGAACTCGTAGTGTCCGTACCGGGTTCTAAAAGCCGTCTTATGAACGTCTTCCTCTCTAACCCTTAGTTGATGATATCCTGACCTTAAATCGATCTTCGAGTATATGCTAGATCCTTGCAATTGGTCGAAAAGATCGTCAATCCTCGGCAATGGGTAGCGGTTCTTTATCGTCAGCTTATTCAATTCTCGGTAATCGATACAAATTCTAAAGGATCCATCTTTCTTTTTGACAAATAAGACCGGCGCTCCCCAAGGTGAGGAACTTGGTCTAATGAAACCTTTGTCAGAAAGTTCCTTTATCTGTTCAGCTAACTCTGTCATCTCGGCCGGTGCTAGACGGTATGGGGCTCTAGCAACAGGCGCGGCTCCTGGTGTAAGCTCGATGTGAAACTCCACTTGCCGTGCTGGTGGTAGTCCGGGTAAGTCCTCTGGGAATACGTCCGGAAAATCTCTAACGATCGATACATCTTCCACCTTCTTCTCGTGATCTTCTTCTCCTTCCTTTTGTGTTACTTGAACCAAGAATACCGGACATCCCTTCTCAATGTATCTTTGGGTCCTGATACATGAGATGACTTCCAATCTTGATCCATTCTTCACTCCACTTCTTTCGCCTTGTATGATGAGTACGTCGTTTCCATAAGGAACACGAACACACTTCTCATGACATACAATCTCCGCGTGATGCTTCGACATCCAATCCATTCCAATGATGACGTCAAAACTTCCCAATTCTATAGGGAGTAGGTCGATACTAAACGAACGACCTTGTAGCCTTACACTACATCCTTTCAGAATAATGTCGGTGGTTACTGACTTCCCATCGGCTAATTCTACATTATACTTAACGTCTAACGCAGTAGGGGTAACATTTAGGCGTTCACTAAATATAGACGACACAAAACTCCTATCCGCACCAGAATCAAATAGTACTGAAGCATAGTTGTTATTGACTAGAAACGTACTAGTCACAACATTGTTGTCTTGCACTGCAGCTTCAGCACAGAGATGATACACTTTGCTAGGTGCCGTGAATCCTCCAGGAGTACTAGTTGTGGCTCGGTTATTTCCTCCTCGGTTCCCTTGATTCTGCTTCTGGTTCCCTTGGTTGTGATTTTGATTCCCTCGAATCTGGTTACTACGACCTTGGTTCCCACTGCTTGGACATTTGTTCTTGTAGTGACCTTTCTCTCCACATCCAAAGCAAGTGACATTTGCTCCTTGGCCACCTTGCGTTCCAGGTCCTCTTTGATTAGTAGAACGAGGTGGTGCTCGACATTCCTTTGCCTTATGTCCCGCCTTCCCACAATTGTAGCACATAGGGGGACATGCTCCTTCGTGGTGTCGGCCACATTTTCCGCAGAAAGGAAGTCTTCCAGCGTAGTTTCCAGTATTTCCTTGTCCAGCAGTAAACACTCTTGCTACTTCTTGTCGCTTGTTCTGGTTGTAGTTGTTTGGGTTGTTGCTGTTGTTGGTATTGTTGGTATTGTTGTTGTAGTGGTTGCCAGACCACTTTCTTTTATCCCCAGTATTTTCTCCCAACTCCTGTACAACTTGGTACATCAGACTCTAAGCCATGTCGATTGCCTCGTGCAAATCAGTTGGCTTGGATGAAGTCACATTCCCTTTGATGCTCAAAGGTAGTCCTTCAATGTATCGCTCCAACAATCGGTCGTCGTTGGGCACCATTTCAGGACATAACAAGATCAGCTCTTGAAAGCGCTGATTGTAAGCAGTAAGAGCAGTACCCTTGACCTTCAGGTTCCACAGCTCAACTTCCATCTGCTTGACTTCATTTCGTGGGCAGTATTTCCTCACAAACATAGCTTTAAATTCACTCCAGGGCGTCGCTTGGGCAACGTCAATGGTCACTGCACGAGCATAGACGTTCCACCAAGTCAGAGCACCATCCACTAACGTGCTTGACGCAAACTTCACCTTGTCAGCTTCAGCGACATTGCTAATCCCAAATTGGGATTCTAGTTTCTCAAACCATCTGGTTAATCCTACTGCTCCTTCAGTACCGCGAAAACTTACTTGCGTAACTGCACGAAATTCCTTGTAGGTACAAGTCCGTGCAATAGCATTAGTAGCTCCTTGGTTGGTCTCCTCCTGTGTGCTAGCTGTACGATTTGCTTCAGCGGTCGCGAGTGCCTCGGCCACTCGTTCGGCTATCATTTGGCTTAGCATGACGGTGTCAATTCCACCGGTAGCGGCTGGTGGATTCTGCGTTTCGGATCTTCTAACTGGCGCCATAATCTAACAAGGTAATAGGATAATGAGTTTTGCCAGACATAACATGCATGGCACGCACAATACAATTATGAAATGCTCCAGGATATAATACACAATATATAATGATCTCACAATTTTTGTAACCCATAATATCATTCATAGAATCGTTTGATAGTACATCATAGTTTGTCATAACATAATAAAAGAAAATAAAATACCAACTAGCTAAGACAAACTTCAAAGCTTAGTGGTCATACATGGATAGGTCGATGGTACAAGATAAATCTAACTAGTGCCCTCACGGCGCTGATGAAGCTCTCTCTCCAACTCTGCTAACCTCCTCTCAACTACGAGCTCACGAGCCTGGGAATCTCTCAGTCTAACATCGGTATCATGACAAGCGGCTCTAAACCTCTTATCCAAATCTGCAACAGGGTCCTCCACTGGTGCCTCTAGTCCGCCTGTCTCCACCAATGGCTCTACTCCCCAACGGGTCATCAGGCTCCTAATCTCCTCAAGACGAGCGTTCGGCATGGATTCCATCTGATCAAGAACAGTAAGAAGATGTCCTCGTAGACGGGTCACACATACTGTCAACACTGTCTCATCCCTAACTGGACTCTTCTTCGCCAGTGCCTCCAACTTATCCTGCACTTCATTATACTCTTCACCTAAAGCTTCTACAGCATCCTCCAACCTGTTCAATCGTGTCGTCACACATCCATCTGCCGCCCCAAGCATCACCACCGTCGATGTAGCTCTCCTAGGAAGAGGAGTCGTAGCTCTCGGCCCAGTAGAGATACCAGCATCAGTAAGCATCTCCTGATACACAGCAGGTACAGTCTCTGGTGGTGGTAGTAGTAGTGGTGTCTCTGGGACAGGACTGGTAGGTGTGCGGGCTGCATGCCTGTTAGTGGCAGTGAAAGGTATGAGGGGTCGGTAAGGTGAAAGTGGTGGTCGAGCAACTCTCCCCCGAAGACGTCGTCTCACATAGTAGAAAGGTAGAGTACCAGGTGCTGGAGCAGGAATAGCAGTCCTTTCTCCTTCGTCTTCAGATGAAGATGAGGAGATGTGTGCTAGGGAAACCTCAGGAGTAGCAGCATATGCAGTAGGAGGGTCCTCAGTGTCTGTGACCTCCATAGGCTCTCCTTCCCCATCTGTAAACTCCATCTCATCATCCTCTGTCTCCTCTACCGTCTCATCTCTAGTCACTGATGTCTGACCTGGTGACTGCACCACGTCAGTGTCTAAGTCATCCTCTCCTCCGCCTTCTAGGCTAAGTACATCGTCAGCTGATGCATCAGGAATACGGATCGGTGAATGACGAACCTCCTCAGTCTCTCTCTCTGTATCGTCATCTGAAACCATCCGGTACCACGGATATCCTGACGGCGATCCTCTAGGTAGTCCTACTGATGAACTGATAGTCGACTGTGAACTGCGGTTGTAGTACGCTCCTGTAGACGTGGAATCATCAGATGAAGACATCGCTGTAATCATAAACAAAATAATTGTGTGTAAATATCTTATAAAATTAGTCCGTAAAAAAAAAGGACATTAACATAATATAGCAATCATTGTTGAATCCACATGTATCCCATATAACATAATTCAGATTTCGTTGTTGCACATGTAACCCATGTAAATATACCTCGTAATTGTTAAATCACATGTATCCCATTTATTACTTATGTATCTACATATACTTAATACTTACAATCCGTATGATAATCGATTAAACATAGAGCAGTTATAGTCTAGAGTTACTAAATGCAACCTAGTTCTCTATAACTATGGCTCTGATACCAATCTGTCACACTCCCAAAATATCAGAGTATAATGGCGACAAGGGAGTGGTGACGTCATGATTATCATACGCACATAGTCACAAAGAACGACCTCTAAATGAGACGTTCGGAAAATAGATCACTTGTAATTGATAAAATAAATAGTTTTAACAAAGAGCGGAAGCATAAACTGAATACAGTTACAAAACATAGTTTTCTCAAATGGTACAAATGATCGTTGTTTCAAAGAAATGACGGCAATGCATGAGATCTCATTTAGCATCTTCCTTCTTAATACCTGAGAAAAACATTGCTAAAGTGTCAACATAAAGTTGGTGAGTTCATAGGTTTAGTTAAGTGGAAATGTCTAATGAACCACAAGATTTTCCCAAATGTGATGACAATATAACAGATACAAAGTCATCCCAAAAGTATTTATTACAGTCTAAGCTCGTGACACCGAAGCGTTAACAACACCGGCAGTATAATCATATAAATGTAGCCCAAACTAGATGCCTAAACCCACGACATCCTATCTCAGACTCAAATGAAACTGTGCCCGCTTGTCCCCTTGTTGGACAAGACAGACAGGGACGTCAATCCCGATAGATCTATCCATAACATTCGCGCTTACACAAAGTAATTAACGGTTCACGATTCACGGGCCAAAGCAACTGGGTTTTTAGTGGGACTTAGACTAATATATAAATCAGTAAATGCACTTGTGTTCACACGTTAAAATCAAGCAATGTCTCACCCCAAAAAGCAGTGAAAATAGTAAAGTATTGGGGCTATAAACTCACCTCGTAATTCAGCAAAGAGAATGAAGATAAAATAGCTCGAGAGTACGGTTACGCTATCCGCGACCTATTTAATTATGAGGATCGGGTTACGATACGAAAAATTATATAAGTAAAAGACACGACACCCTAGTTGTGCTTGACGAAACCTTACGTTTATGAAAAAGTACGACAAATAAAAGTCGGTTATTAAACGGTCGGGTTTTACAGGTTAAATTATACCCTTAATTTACAAAATTCGTTTCATGGGCTTTTAACTAAACTAAATATAACACTTGGCCCAAAATGGGTCCAATAACTTCACTCACAAACCGGCCCAAGGGTCCTATGACCCGGCCCGACCCATGGGCGGAATAAACAAGGAACGAAAGAGTAAATATGCGTGTGTTACACACACAACTCTCCATAACAGAGAGTTACAATCTCTCTCTTCCCTCGATAATAACTCCACCGCCCCAATCTCTTCTCTCTCTCAAATCTAGATCGGTTCATCCCCTTCAATGGCTAATATCTTATCAGTTTGAATATAACAATCATGTGTGGGTGGTCTGAGGTGTTTAGATCGTGTGAGATGTGGGGTTTCATCCCCACATCAAACCGATTGGGTTTCTGATGTGTTCATCTTATGGTCACGTAAATCATTAGCCATCAATCAAAGATAAGTTTGTTTCTCCTTCATTTCTTTTAACAAGGTTAATTGATTTTCGATTTAAAATGATCAGTGGGTTTGATTGATTTGTATAAACTTGTTGAGAACCATAAGGCTCTCGGATTTGAAATAAACGAATTTAGGGTTTTGAAATATTTGGGGGTTTTTATCAATCTCGGGTTTAAATGCAATTAATTGATGTTTTCTTGTATAAAATCAAACTAATTTCAATATATAATCGGTTTATAAAAATTAGGGTTTCGGTCAATTGGGGGTTTTTGCATGACTCGTTTTCAATTAAATTAACTATTGGATTCGGGTTTAGATTAGGTTTAATTAATGTTTTAATTAATAAAAAGTCAATCTAGGGTTTTTATAAAATTGGGGGTTTTTACATTCGGCTGTTACTCATGATTATGTGATGTTTTTGGAATGTGGAAAATGTTAATTAAATGTTTAAAAAGGGTTTTTAATTTCTAGGGTTTCGATTTGAAATGGGGGGTTTTATACCCGCGGCATGATTGAGGGTTTTAGGGTGTTTCTGTAAAATAAAAAATGGTTAAGACATTTAGATTAGTTGGTATTGATTGTTGATAGTTTTGGCAGAAAGTAAGAAACTTGGTTGGCTTGGTTTGGTTCTCGGTTTGGCCTTTAATTGGGTCTCGGTTTGGTTTGACTTGGGTCTCGGTTTGGTTCTTGATTGTGGTCTTGGTTGTGGTCTTGGTTGGGTCACGGTTTGGTCTAAGTCGGGGTCTCGGTTTGGTCTAAGTCGGGTCTCGGTTTGGTTGACAGAAAAGTAAAGTCATAGACATGTTTCAAGTATTAGTTATTAAGGTTTAACCTTTTCAGTTTTTAGTTAAAAATAAGACCGTTACAAAGACTAACACATTGGTTTGTTTATTCGCAGGTTTGTACAAAACGAGCACAACTAGGACTTCATAAAGGAAAACGAATAGGCGAAAAGACTCACAATGGGATGCTACGTTGTCGGTTTTGCAGGTTCGGACGAGATGGAAAGCTTAACTCTTTCGGTTTTGCAGGTTTGGACGCGACGTGTGGGTCGGCTGGACACAAATCTTCACCTTTCCAGGAGTTGTATTTGGAAGACTTGTACAGAATTTGTGTTTGTAATTTGGACTGTGATAAACTTTGTATTTGGACATTGCTAACTTTGGATTTGTATTTAATCATGTATTGATAGTCTAGGGTTACCTTCAAGCTGAAAATGGTAACTTGTGATATACCCAAATGGGGTAAACTAGGCATGTGTGCTGTCTTGTAGTGGTTAGTGGGGAAATAAACTATGGAGTTTATTTGTAGCTAGACATGTGACTGAAATTGGGACTCTTGTAAGGCAAGTTTTGCAATAAACATGAATGAAAGTTTATACTCAATTATATGTACATGCTGTGACAGTTTATACAACTCGACTCGGGTTTCACGGTGTTTAGGTTTAGACGCGAACTGCATAAACACGACACTATAACCGTTTGACACACGATCCCAAAACAAAGGCAATTTCGCGAGACTTCACGTAATCTAGTAAGTATATCAAATAAACGTACGGCAAACATAATACGCCCATCAACTTTGTGTATTGCATTCAACTTAATAATCGCGAAAACTCGAGATGTTACATATGCTCTCCCTAAAAAGGGCTTTGTCCGCAAAGCAAAATAATTAACACATTCGTGTCGACAACTCGTCGGTAAACAGTTAAAATACTCGTACTACATGAATAAATTAAGATGGAAATTTGACGGCTGTCACAGGTGTCATAAAACTTTTTATGTCACCTAAACAACCGATCACACTACTCCCTTCATCAGCTAAATACTGTATTGCGCAAATCCATGGGTCACGCGTAAAATGATCATCCTCACTTGCATCTTAAACTATTTTCTTCACATAATCTTGGGTAGATGTTCCAACAACATCACCAACTTCTTTTGTCACTGTTGCTTTTTTATACTTTGCTTGCTGAAGAATACCAGCCGGTCCTGGTATGATCCTCAATGGTTTTTCAACACTAGTTGGAAAAACAACCGGGGTCAAAGGAAGGGGCTGGTTGGGTTGTGAAGCAATTAGACGACCTGGGGAGGAAGTACGTGCCATATTAGGTTATGTGGCGGAACCAACAAAATTGTACAAATTCTTTGGGTAACAAGAATTGTTATCTTCAGCCATACTAATTGATTTATTTAACAAAATATGTTGGCATTTAACATATGTATATATAGTGGTAAAAAAATTAAGGTCGGGAATTTTTTTAGAAGACAAACATAAATTCATTGTATTGTCACACTAACAACTTTAAATGTCAGGGTTGTGTCACATCAATGTCAGTAGTTTTTTTTACTTGATAAGTCACATCTATGCCAGGATCTTTTTTTCTTAAAAACTTTGATTTATGAATATTACTAAATAACAACAAACATACAATTTCAACGAAATAAAATAAAAACCAGAAAATTTTATTTTTAACTCTTAGAGATTGAAAGCTAACATTCAAACAAGCAAATTCTGTGTATAGCCACAATCCCTTGTATCCTCGCAACGATGGGTATAGAAATTCTTCGACATTTCTTCTCTAACTTGGCGAAAGTATGCATTAGTTTCACCTAAAACATAAGGGACTCTACCTTGAGAAAGGTTGTATATCAACCAACATGTTATTACCCCACATTCCATATAGTTTCCTTGTTGTGGTACTGGAAAATTGACCTCGTTGTAGGATACTTTGAAATCATGTGGTCTACGTATGCGGTTTTTAAAATAACCTTGACGATACAAAAGGTCGTTCACCACATTTGACCATTCTGAAAATTGCTTCTACAGGGCAACCTTTCGAATATTGCAATGTAATGAGTCTAAGATCAACACCTGGTCAGTAATTAAATTAATTATAGCGGTTACCCAGTGACTACTACCGCAATTGATTGGCATAAACACCTACAAATGTAAATCATTTTTATATACAATTGATTTGTAAAACGCATATCTTTTATATCAAATACTATTAAATGTATGTTACGATGATAACATATAAATGGAAATACTTACAGTTTGTACTTCATGCCACGCTGGGTATGGACACGTCGAACCATTCAAAGTTCCTTTCAAGAACCTATCAAATAAAAGATAAAAAACATTTGATCCAGGGTAATACGTTGCAGTCCCAGTTTTAGCAACTGTCCAATCAGCCCCACGCGGTCGACGCCTAGCGATCAACTCAATCCAACAATTAATTTGCTGTTTCAACAAAAATAAAAATTTTATTTTCAATAGCTAGTAAATAAATTGTTAATACTTGAACACAAAAAAAAACTTACATCATCTGACAACCAACCAACCATTACAGAACTACGCTTTGAAAGGCTTATATTAGCAAGGTGAGGAACCAGTTCATACCAGAACGTATCCATAACAACAAAACCCTTGACATGATAATCCAAGTATATATCTCCCGGGTTCTCCATAAAATCCTCGTATGTTGCATACATTCCTCGCGTTACCTAAACATGGCAAACAAATAAAGAATCGATATGCATTAACATAACGTTTTAAAAATATTTAGCTAAAAAATACCTTAGCGGGATCTACATTCTCAAACGAAACAAATTCTTTTGTCGATTGACTTTGATTTTGAAGCTGAAAACAATATTCGCCGTTCTCTTCATCACCCAGATTAAAGGTTGTAATGTTATCGAACACACTCTTATTTTTTGACTTTCCAACACGTTTTCTAGGACCTAATTTGGTTGTGGGCGGAAGAGATGTAAATGGGCTCATTTTTTGTGGTCCTGGACGACGTGCTCTTCTTTCACGGTCTATCATTTCCTGACAATTATTTACAATTTAACAATTTTTAAATTAAACATTTTACATTATTAACTTGTATAAATAATATAATAATACTAATGATTTACTTACTGGGTGTATGTCGCGAATATCACGATGTTGTGAAGAGCTACCCTCAAATGTTCGATCAACCTTAGACCATCGACCAAAACCCTCGTGGGGCATCGGGTTATTCATTTCATACATACTATGACTTGAGGATGGCTTAGCAGGCTGCCCGAATGAAACGTTTGGAGTCACTTTATTAGACGGCGTATATGGCGACGGAATTCGAATATCGTCAAAGAAGTGGCTACCAACTGGGGTAAAATCACCTAAACCATCTTGTTGTTGGTCCTAACATAGAATATATTCGAAGTAATTTTTAATTAACATAAAAGTAAAAGTAACATGACACTTATATTAAAAAATACAAATTACCTCAGTGTTAACAAAACCACTATATTGAGTACCATTAAACTCATTACCGAACCCACCAACATCAGATTCATTAACGACATTTTTATTTGGTGAGACTTGGCCACAACCATGTAATGCCTGCATTAAAATAGTTGGAATAATTATATGTCAAGTTTTCGATGATAGACATTTACATACATCATGTTAACCATTTACCATAATTTTTGCATTCAATTATTGGATAGTTCGATCCTTTTCCATCATAACTAAGTAAACGTTTGCTGGTACATCATCACGACTATATCGATTATCAAACTCAGGTATTTGGGGCGGTTGATGAATCTCATTATTGAAATATCTAAGGCTATCAATCCACCAGTCTGTCGACATCTCAACTTCGTCGGGAAACAACCTTTCGTTTGGTATAACACCCTTGCGAAATATTATAAGATTAATTAAACACATATACAAATTATGAAATACATTATTGCCAAATAGGAATGTCTAAGTTTCGTAGAACTCACCTCAATTAAAGTAGGAATTTGTCTACGAAAAAACTTTTTTTTTTCGAAACCACCGGATTGATCGGGGATAACCATCAAGCCGTGTGAAATATTCCGCCGCTTTAACGCTATAATTCTCCAACATCCAAGCCTGAAAATAAATTGTTTTCAAATTATACACGTAGTATATTTTAGTTACAAAAAACACAACATATTACATACCTTGAAAGCCCATGTAAAACCCATTAATTGATACTTGGGTGGTTCTTCGTCTTGGTCTCTGTCTACATTCGCGGGGTGGTGTTCGGCACGTACGTATACGGCATTCCTTAACTGATTATACAATGTGGACCAAACATACGAACCCCACGGATACAAGTTCCATGCATCTAAATTTTCAACTAACCTAAAGCACCATTCTGGAACAACGTAACTAGACTCATGCCCAAGTAGCACCAACTCCAACACAGCTATCAACGCAATCCGTACAGCATCATAGTCATTTAGGTTTTCAAATGCATCGCTTTTAACAAATCTATATAAATCCCTAACGAGTATATGACGAGTATCATAAGCTAATGAAAAAACACGTCTCCTAAAAGGCATTGGCCCCTTTAAATAACTACCATTAAACTGTACACCAAATTTTAAACTGGTCATTAAACGAAATTCTTCCCTGCCAAATTTTATAATATGACCACCAACATCATAACATAACGGAACATTTTCTGTCTCTTCTTCTACAAAATCCGTTTGACAACAAGCAAGGAAATGTATTAAAAGACCAGTCTCTACGCATTTTGGCAAATTCCACAACCAACCAAAACATGATTGCCTAAACAAACGTTCTTTTGGTGTGTTTGTAAATCTTTCTCTGAAAAACGGTAACAAGGATAACTTGCTTCTACACGTCAACGTAACACTATAATCCTAAAATTTTACAATAAAAACATATCAATAATGTATAACAAATAAACATTAAAAATTATTAATGAAATTAAAAATTCATTAAATAACATACCGCCATAAAGTAGAATGAACAAAAAACCACCAACTAGACTCTAGCTGCTCTGCTATATTTAAATATGCTCGGGAGTATATAAAAGAGATTATGATTTAAACATAACCGAGTTGCTAAAAACTTCCATTTTTAATAAAACTCGGGTTTTTGCTATTGAGAGATTGTGGATTTGGCATAACCTAACTGCTAAAAACTTTGATTTTTAATAAAACTCGGGTGAAAGGTTTTGAGATATTATTTGAAAGGTTTTGAGTATAGATGTAGTAGATATCAAATGAAGCTCGGGTGAAAGATTATTTATATAAAATGAAGCTCGGGAGAAGTTTAAGACGACATACAAATTGTCAGTTGATCATTTATAATGACTCAGAAATAGTCAGATCTGGGCCCACCAAAACAGAACCTTGAAAGTTTGCGTAAATTGTCAGTTGACTTTTTTTTTAACCGCGTTATATGTCGACACGTGGCAAAATGAATCTCGTCTTAGGATTCTCCCGAGCATGATGGCCTTTTTACAGTTCCAAGAAATAAATGGCCTCTGCAAGAAAGAAAGGCTATTATGTGGCTTCTGCGGTAATTTTCGCTCAAATAATAGTCTAATGGTACCTTACCGTATCCACCATTACTTTTTTACTTTTTATTATGGTTAAGAACTAAAAGTGCCATTTCCAATCATCAAATTAAACTAAAAATTGAAAGTGATACAATTAGTGACTTTTGAACTAACTAAGGCTGGTGGGAGTGGGCTTCACCCCACTCGTGGGTTCCTTCCACTCACGCGCCAGCCCCACCCCCTTCCTTCCACTCGCGCGCGACTTTCTTTTCAACCACCAAAAAACCTTCGCAAACTCACCCAGGTGAGTTACATATTATCGGGCCCCACCACTAATATAACCGTTTTATTTTAAATTAAAACAAAAAAAAAACTTTTTACCCAAAATTTACTAATAAATACCACAACATCTTCTTCATTTTTCACACACAAAAAATCAAACATCTCATCTTCATCTCCATATTTATCGCAATAAAAATGGGCATGCTCATTCCCACATACCGAAGTCGAGATTAAGGCTATGATTCAGAGACAAATAATTCAACAACAACGTCGTTACGATGAGCTTACGAAGTTAGGTGATGATTTCGATGCTGCGTCCGAAGAAAATACGAAATTGCGCACGAAATGTGGGATCTGCCGTGATCTCTCCCCACAAAAGCGTCAGTTACTCGACACGTATTTTAGAGATCAATCTGATATCGATTTCACCTTTCGGAGATCTATGTTTAGAAAGTCGATAAAATTGCAGGCTAGAATTGAAGAAAATACTAAATGGTTGAATAACTTGGGTTCTTCGTCCCAATCTCAAACAACTCATATCGGTTCTTCGTCGCAACAACACCGAAGAAGAAATGAGTCGCCCGATCTACCCTTTCCAATTCCAAACGACTCAGATGGCAGAACAACTGACAATGAGGTGTATCAAGAATACCTAGATCAAAAAGTGTTGAGACAAACTCAGGAAGAAGAAGAAAGGGAAAGAAGGGAGCTGGAGGCGCAAATTATGGCGGAAGAAGATGAAGAAGAAACAATGCGTTGGGAGTTCCCTGGTCAGCTTTCGGATTCAGATCCGAGAACTGACTAATCGTATTAAGTTTTTTTTATATTTATGTTTTTTTTAAATGTTGTTTTTAAATTTCCTATGTATCGTCTTTTAATTTCGTACTATGTTTTAATTTTATATGTACCCGTGTTTTAATAAAATGTATGAATAAAAAATATTTAATAAAAAGATAGGGTGATGTGGAGTGAGTTTGGGTGAGTTTGGTGAGTGCCATTACCTCCTGTAGTGAGTTTTGGTGAGTTTGGTAAAAAAGCTGACGTGGCGCTGACGTGGAGGTGAGTGAGTTTCACCCCACTCCCGCTAGTCTAAAGAAACAATAAACAACCAAGATGACAACAAACTAGATAAAAGTACTCTCTCTTGAAGCAAGCAAGCTCTCAAGCCCAATTGACCGAGTAGCTCTCATCTTGCTTGTCCATCTCTGTGTCGCTGAGTGGAAACACCACATTCACCTGACCTGTCCTTCACCTTCAACCATCACCCCCGTTGGGTCAAAAAAGACCACATTGTCCCAAGAGTCAGCTACCCGTATCATCTTTTTTATTTGAATTTCCTCCCCAAACAAGTTTGTAGATTCTCCCTTTATTAGAAGGATCTTTTTGTGGACTTTAATGTCCAGGTGCTCTCTTCCAAAACCCGCCACATCGACGAGGATTTCGAGTCCTCGTTCAGTGCGCTTGCGAGCTATGCAGCTTGAGGCTTCTCTTTGGCCTCCGCTGAAATACTCGAATGCCTTGCTGATAATTACCACCATTTCAACACCTAAAGATATTAAAAAAACAAAACAAACCACTTAGAACACACAGTTTTCACACACATAAAGGCACATAGAATCAGAAGTCACAACATATGCATCACATGAATGGACCCAGGAATAACATTATGTAACAAGTCTATTTAATTTACTTGTTATTGAACTTGTTTGAAACTATAAAAAATGTCAAGTCACTACAAGAAAGTTGAGAACAGATGACGGGTGTTTCCCTGGCGACACAATGTCGCCAGGGATAACCACTTTTCTCTGGCGACAACGCTGACGTGGCGGTAAAGTAGATGTCATTTTTGGTCAAAGTTTGACTAGGGTTTCCCTGGCGACATGTCGCCAGGGATAATCGGTCCAAAATCTGATGCCAAGTGAAAGAGCGCGAAATTTTCCCTCCAAAGTTTCCCTGGCGACAAGTCGCCAGGGAAAACCTAGTCAAACTTTGACCAACTTATCCCTGGCGACATGTCGCCAGGGAAAACTCGTCCATCGTATTTAACAAAAACTATGTTTGCTAATTACATGTCAAGATTATCCCTGGCGACATGTCGCCAGGGAAACCTTTGCCATTTGTGATTAGTTTCAAAATTAAACACAAATGTTTAATTACATGTCAAGAATGTGTGGCGGGCTTTTACCCGTCAAATCCCAAATGTTTCCCTGGCGACATGTCGCCAGGGAAACTCCCTGACATATATTTATTTTGTTTTTGCTTGTTAATTATTATTTTAACTATCGATCCGATGTTATTTAATTTTTGCGACGTTTATATAATAAAAATGAGACATTTATAAAACAAATATTTATTTATTCCAAATAATTATTATATTAACTATCGATCCGATGTTATTTAATTTTTGTGACGTTTATATAATAAAAATGAGACATTTATAAAACAAATATTTATTTATTCCAAATAATTATTATATTAACTATCGATCCGATGTTATTTAATTTTTGCGACGTTTATATAATAAAAATGAGACATTTATAAAACAAATATTTATTTATTCCAAATAATTATTATTTTAACTATCGATCCGATGTTATTTTATTTTTGCGACGTTTATATAATAAAAATGAGACATTTATGAAACAAACATTTATTTATTCATAATATTATACATAGCCCTTGTGAAATCAAATGGAAAACTTAAAAACAGACATTACTAATCAACTTAAAGTTCGTGAAGTAGTGCAGCGGATTACTACTCAACGCTAAGATTTTCCATTTCATTTAAAAGCTCATGAAGTATTGCAGCCGATTGACATGCGTGGTCTTCAGGATGCCTTTCCATTTCTAGTCTTGCCTCTAACATCTTTATCTTTAGATCTTTGATCTTGCAATTTGAGCACTCAGTGGGTGCAGATTGAGAAGGACCTGTAGAAGAACTTGGATGTGAACCTTGAGGTGTTGAAGATCCAAGGGAAGATCTTATATGGAGTTCGAGATCAAAATCATCCTTCCATTTAAAATATTTACATCCATAATCATCTGTTTTTGGCTGTTACAAAGTAAACAAATAACATGACATGTCATTTTAATAATCACACGTATTACATAACTAAAACATTTGATTGTTTACCTTCGAAAAAGGACATGCATAGTAGAGTTTACCAAAGCTATGAGGTTGATGTGACTGTCTCAACATAATATATCCCTTTCTACATGTACACTTATAAGCTTCACGGGGATCCATCTGCTACCAAATCAGGTGGTGGTGGTGGTGAGTTTGGTAGGAGATGATAAGTGTGTGTGTGTGTGTGTGTGATTTGCTGATGATAAGTGTGTGGGAATCCTTTTATGGTCAAAAAGTGAGGGAAATGGTTAACATTTTCCCGCCAATATTTTCCCGCCAACGTTTTCCCACCAATAGTTAAACGTTGGATGTTCAATGGATGACCCGGTTTGTTATGGTTGTACGTTGGATGTTCTATGGATGATCCGGTTTGTTATGGTTATACGTTGGATGTTCAATGGACGACTCGACATGTGTTGGTTACACGTTAGATGTTCAATAAATGAGTCGGCATGTCTTGGTTAGACGTTAGATGTTCAATGGATGAGTCGGTATGCATTTGTTAAACATTAGATGTTCAATGGATGAGTCGGTATGTTTTGGTTACATCAAATGAAAAGCTTTTTTCTTTTGTTCAAACTTACGAGAAAGCTTCTGATATCCCTTATTTATCTCCACCTAATGCTGTTGTTCCTACTATGTCATCCCCGTTAACTAAATCAAATACGTTCTTGTTCAATGGTCCGTTCATTGATGAAGAATATTAACTGATATCAGCAGCGGATGCAGGTTGGTTGCCAGTTGTCTCAACTTTCACTCAGAACGTTATGACATATGCTTCTCAGTTTAGTGAAGTGATAGCGGACGGGATGTTGTGTGAGAAAGAAGAACAAGTAACCAAGCTTAGTTAGACGTTAGATGTTCAATGGACGACTCGACATGTGTTGGTTACACGTTAGATGTTCAATAAATGAGTCGGCATGTCTTGGTTAGACGTTAGATGTTCAATGGATGAGTCGGTATGCATTTGTTAAACATTAGATGTTGAATGGATGAGTCGGCATGTCTTGGTTACACGTTAGATGTTCAATGGATGACCCAGTTTGTTATGGTTATACGTTTGATGTTCAATGGATGATCCGGTTTGTTATGGTTATACGTTGGATGTTCAATGGACGACTCGACATGTGTTGGTTACACGTTAGATGTTCAATGGATGACTCAACATGTCTTGGTTACATGTTAGATGTTCAATGGATGAGTCGGTATGCATTTGTTAAATGTTAGATGTTAAATGGTTACCGAATTAGAATAAATCGAGAAACTAAACGGAATAAATCGGAATGAATTTAGAAATTAAACTGACCGGGATGATATAGTTATTTTATAAATAATAATAATTATTTTATAAATTGTAATAATAATAATTATTATTTCATAAATAATAATAATAATTATTATTATTTTATTACTAATTATAATAATACATAAGTAACAAGAAATTTTATTTTCACAAATATTATCCCTTGCGACATTTTTGTCTATCCCTGGCGACATGTCACCAGGGATAGTTTCCCTGGCGACATGTCGCCAGGGAAACTTTGGCTCACTTGACTTTCTAAAAAGTCAGCCAAGTTTCCCTGGCGACATGTCGCCATGGAAGGTTAGGGAGATACGACAAAAGTTATAGGTACGTGTATATGCGTTGAAAAGTCAAAGGTATCCCTGGCGACATGTCGCCAGGGAAACTTCGTCACATCCCTCCAAAATGTTTCAATTACGCGCGCTTTTGGCTAAACGACAAAAGTCGAAAGTATCCCTGGCGACTTGTCGCCAGGGATTGTCGTCGGGAAAAAAAAACCCCTTTATTGACCAGATATCCTTATCTTCTCACAACACTTAACAAAAAAAAAACATCTCCTTCATTCGCTGCTGCTGTATCACCACCACCACCACTCTCCTCCACATCCCGATCGCTGCTATATCACCACCACCACTCACCATCACTCTCCTCCACACCTGCACACGTGCACTCACCATCACTCACCACCATCTCCAGTCGCCAACACCACCACCACGCCATCTACATTCACCGGCACCACCACCACCGCAATATATATTAAGGTTTTTTATATAATTTATATTGTAATTGTTAAGGTTTTTTTTATATATTTTTTTTTATAATTTATATTGTAATTGATTTTTTTATATAACTTATATTATAATTGATAGTATATTTGGTTTTGTTTTTACATATCCGGTCACCGCAGCCGAGTCCCGACCGTAGCCGAGCCCGACCACAGCCGAGACCCGACCGCAGCCGAGCCCCGACCACACCCGCGCCCCGACCACAGCCGAGACCCGGCCACTATTTAACGGTATGTTTTTTAACTTTTAATTGTAATTGATAATACATATTGTTTTTTTTTAGTTTTTTTTAGATTCCCTGGCGACATGTCGTCCGGGATGTTTAAACTTGTTAATTTTTTTAAACGTAAATCCAAACACTCCTTATGTTACCTATTTGATGAGAATAAATTCTAATAATCTTTTTTGGATAAGCTGATTTCAAACAGGTTAACATGGCTTATCAGAATAAGCTGTTTGATAACAGCTTATCCTAATAAGCTTATCAGGATAAGCTGTTTGATAACAGCTTATCCTGATAAGCTTATCAGAATACGCTGTTTAAAAACAACTTATCCTTATAAGCTTATCAAAATAAGCTGCTTATTCTGATAAGCTTATCGGGATAAGCTGTTTTCAAACAGCTTACTTTGATAAGCTTATCGGGATAAGCTGTTATCAAACAACTTATTCTAATAAGCTTATCAGAATAAGCTGTTTGAAAACAGCTTATTCTGATAAGCTTATCGGGATAAGCTGTTTTCAAACAGCTTATTCTGATAAGCTTATCAGAATAAGCTGTTTTTATTATATGATATAAATGTTTTATTGGACTAAGCCTTAGGAATGTTTTAGGATTTTAGCGATTAATTTCGGAAAATTCCCGTCTGAAATTGATCAACCTATAGAAAACCCGTCCGAAGTTAATTTATTAGGAATTAACTTCGGAAAGTCCCCTGTTTGGGACTGCTTTTTGAATGTTTTGTCTCATTTAGGATATGAATGCGTATAACCGATTTAGTATTTGAGATGATTTCGACAGTGTTTCTCCTTTACTCCTACGAATATGTCTTTAAACACATATTTGGGGAGTTGAGGGGAAATGCTGCCGAAATTTTCTCAAATAGTAAATCGGTTATACGCATTCATATATGAGACGAAACATTCAAAGGGTGGGTTAGGATTGCCTTCCATAGTTGCGCTAGGTGAACATACTATTTTCTATACTTGATAATTATATCTTTTAATAAATATTATTATATAATTATATACTTTATAAATAATAATTATATATTTTATAATTATTTTTTATAATTTGATATAATACATATTATTATTTATGAAATATATAATAATTATTGATAAGAGTTGGACACGGTTAGAGCGTCATCAGCCAGAATATATATTGGGTCTTGCCAATTTTGTCAAGCATTCTAGGAAGTTTGTGAATCGTTTGAATGAGATACCATGTCCATGCAAGCGTTGTCGAACAAGACTCCTGGTAGATATTGACCTTCTTTCGAACCACGTTATGAAGTCCGGGTTTGACAACAGTTATACAACATGGGTACACCATGGTGAACCAGCTCCTCCTACACCTACACCTCCTCCACCACCACCACCACCGCCACCACTGCCAATAATAGATAACACAAGACAACCTTTTATAACTGACATGACATCGTTACTTGATGACCTTACCTATATGCCTCCGGACTATATTCCTCCTCCACCTCCTCCCAACTCAAGTAACAGACGGACTCAAGCTAACGAGTTTGAAGAGTTATATCGCAGTGCCAATGAGCCGCTGTACCCTGGTTGTGTAGAAGCGACTCGATTAGACTTCATGGCAAAGTTTACACATTATAAGGCCAAAGGTAAAATCACCGATACCATATTCAATGATATTCTAGAGTGGTTCCAAACTATCTTTCCCCCAAGCAGAGGATTCAAGCTCCCACCGTCATACTATGCAATAAAGAAGACATTTAAAACGATCGGGTTAGGGTACGATTCGATACATGCTTGTGAACACGATTGTTGCTTATTTCGGGAAGGATACGTCGATTTGGATTTCTGTCCGGTGTGTAATACAAGTAGATGGAAAGATACTAACACGTCGGGGAAGAAAGTTCCTAAGAAGGTGCTGCGTTACTTTCCGATCATTCCTAGACTACAACGTTTGTAAAAGTCTAGTAAAAGTGCAAAGGATATGATTTGGCATGCTACTGGAAAGTGTACGGAGCCCGGTAAGATGCAACACCCGTGTGATGGTGCGGCTTGGAAGAAATTTGATGCCAAGTATGGTGATTTTGCAGCAGAACCAAGAAATGTTCGATTAGGGTTGGCTGCTGATGGTTTCAATCCATTCGGCAACCTTAGTCAGACTTACAGCATGTGGCCGGTGATATTGACAACATACAACCTGCCTCCGTGGTTGTGTATGAAAGAGAGTTCTTTAATGCTGACGCTGTTAATTCCTGGCCCTAAATCCCCGGGCAAGGACATTGATGTTTACTTGAGACCTTTAATTGATGATCTAAAACTTTTATGGGATGGTGTGAGTACTATAGACCAAGCTACAGGCGAGGAATTCACCATGAGAGCGATGCTTTTATGGACCATCAATGATTTTTCGGCTCGAAGTAGTTTGTCTGGGTATAGTGGGCAAGGTTACAAGGCTTGCCCTACATGTAATGACGACACTCCATCTCTTCATGTGGCAAGCAAAATAGCTTATGTTGGCCACAGAAGATTCTTACCGCCCCGCCATAAATCCAGGAGTTCACGTTTATTCAATGGTAAACCCGAACACCAGCCCCGTCCTAGAACAATTACCATGGACCAGATGGACGAGCAACACGCTTCACTGCCAAATCGACTGCCCGGTAAACATAAGAATTTTGGGGGTGTGAAGATAACACGCAATTTTCGTGTTGAGCCTAACTGGTCTAAACGGTCTATTTTTTACGAACTTGAGTATTGGCCTTTTCTTTCACTAAGACACAATTTAGACATCATGCATATCGAAAAAAATGTGTTGGAGGCCATCCTGAACACTTTGTTGATGAATGACAAATCTAAAGACACTGTCAAGGCAAGACAATACTTGGAAAAGTTGGGCATTCGAAAAAGCTTGTGGCTCACCCAAAGTAAAAACGGGAAGTGCAAGAAGCCTCAGGCTTCGTATTCCTTCACACCAGAGAACAGGAAAAAGTTTTGTCAGTACATCAAGAGTGTTAAACTACCATATGGGTTCAGATCCAACTTCAAGCACAAAGTGACCGATAACGATACCAATATAACGGGCATGAAGTCTCATGACTGTCATATAATGATGCAACGTTTACTTCCTTTCACACTTCAGGAATACTTGCCTGCTGAGATTGCAAGACCACTGATCGACCTATGTAACTTGTTTAAGCAACTCTGCTCAGCAACTTTAATGGTGGATGACATGTTGACTGCTGTAAAAGAGGTGGTTGACATTTTGTGCGATCTTGAGCTCATATATCCTCCTAATTTCTTTGACATTATGGTTCACTTGTTTATCCATTTACCTGATGAGGCCATTGAAGGCGGGCCTATCTGCCCCCGGTGGATGTATCCATTTGAAAGATACATGAAAGAGCTAAAAGGTTTTGTACGAAATAAAGCTAAGCCAGAAGGTTTGATTGCGGAGGGTTATGTTGCACAAGAAGCATTGACTTTCTGTTCTAAGTATTTTCGGGATGATGTTACCACTAAATTTAATCGTCTCGACCGTAATGTGGACCCCCCTCCCCCAACGTGTCAGTTTCAGGTGTTCCGATCGGTATGTAAACCGCTTGGGAAAAAGTCGTATATTCCGTTCCCTTATCAAGAGTTCAAGAAAGTGGAATGGTATGTACTAAACAACAGTCCTGAAATCGACAAGTATATTTCTGAGTTCAAGAGGTACGCGTTTTTTATTTTATTTTGAAACTTCTTTTTCTTAACAATAGCGACTTATTCTAATACCATGAACGTTTTTCAGATTATATCCTGACAAAGACGAGAAAAAAGAATTCTCCGCGTGGTTTGGGAAAATGGTAAACTTAGACTTATCTTGTGTACTTACCTGTAAAAAAATAATATTATTATAAATAGTTTTCTGTACCTAATCCTTTATTCCTCATAGATCCGTCAACGTCACGTAGACAATGACAAAGACCCAGAGGTTATCCAGACCAGCGAGTTATTCGCTTTGGCTTGTGGACCATCACCGCATCCAATCTCAATAAACTCTTGCATAGTCGACGGTGTGAGGTATGTCGTGCACAGTCGCGATGAACGTCGTACAACTCAAAACAGCGGCATTTGTGCGCCTGGCCTTGAGAACACAATGGCTTATGGTCAGCTTCAACAGATCCTCGTGTTTCGTTATTTGTCGTTCAGTGTTGTGTTGTTCAAAGTTAAGTGGTTCGACACTCGCCCCATGTTACGTAAAAAACGTCTTATCTATAGAAACAACATGACTCAACTCACCGACACAAGAGCTGAGTATTGGAAAGATGAACAATACATTCTCGCAACACAAGTCAAACAAGTCTTCTACATTGAAGATCAAAACAAACCCAACTGGAAGGTCGTTGAACATGTTAATCATAAAAAGTTTTCCAACGGGGGTGTCATAGTGTCAGATGCCGTTCCTGATATTATACATTTCGACAACTCATCTGATCTACCACTTTCCACTGATTTGAATGACTTGGGTGATGTGACCTTGAATATAGATGGCCACGAAACGGAGGTTGATGCACCGTCAAATATCATTGATGTTGATGATGAAGACGATGGTATTACTGATGATGAAGACGTCCCTCATGATTTAAGTGATGAAGAACGTGTGATAGATGATGATGGTGAAGACAGAGTTTATTCTAGTGAAGAAGAAGATTGACCTTTAGTTGTAACTTGGAAAAGACACTTATTTGTTTGAATTAATGAATCTAATTGTTGTGGATTTTTTAAATGTGTATATTTATTTGGATGTGTTGTATTTAGATTTGTGCATGCTTATATTATTTTGTTCATGAATTTGTCTATGTTATGCTAATTGTACTTGTACAGATGTCAGCAGATGTTGCAGGATCACACGGTGGTGACGGTGGTGGCGAGGATGAACCTCCTACGCCAAACATCCGCAGCGGTTGTTTTGCCTTATTTAGAAATAAAGGTAAGAATATTTGGATTATTGTAACACAATCAAAAATTTGGTGCATATATATGTTGCTTGCCTTGAATTTTTATGACTTTGTCACTCACTTGATTTTTGCAGGCAAAGGCAAAAGAAAAGAAAATTTGGGCGGCAGAGAGGCCGGTAGAAAGACTCGGGGCATTAGCCGATGTATCGATTTGTTGGAGGAAGTTGGTGAGCATGGCCCTGTCCCGATAGATTTTGAAGAAAAATCTTTCCGGCCTCGCGGCACGCATGCTCAGCATTTATCTAATTACATCGGGGATTGTATCAGGAGGCTCGTGCCACTGTACTACCCAAGTTGGAATGATGTCCCTGATGAGATCAATACGTTGGTTTGGGCGAACATAGAGGTCAGTTATCATTTTTATGTTCATAATATTATTGTGTTTATTTATTTAATGGTGTATATATTTAAATAAATTTGTTTATTTATTTATATCATATAAATAAATAACAAATTTAAATAAATATACAAATTGTATCTTATTTATTTATATCATATAATTTTTTTTTAAATATATATAAAAAAATTCGAATACATATAAATTTTTTTTAAATAAATATATATTTGATGAGAATAATGTAATAAGCTTTTCGGATAAGCTGTTTTCAAACAGCTTATCCTGATATGCTTATCAGAACAAGCTGTTTGAATACAACTTATCTTGATAAGCTTATCAGAACAAGCTGTGTGAAAACAGCTTGTTCTGATATGCTTATCAGGATAAGCTGTTTTCAAACAGCTTGTTCTGATATGCTTATCAGGATAAGCTGTTTTCAAACAGCTTGTCCTGATAAGCTTATCAGGATAAGCTGATTTCAAACAGCTTGTCCTGATAAGCTTATCAGAACAAGCTGTTTTCAAAAAGCTTATGCTTATCAGGATAAGTTGTTTTTATTATAAAAAATTAAATAAATGACTAAGCCATTAAATAAATAAACAAAATAATGTATAAATTATATCTCTAACTCTAACTCTGTGTTTGTTTTATTTGTTGTATATGAATGCAGACTAAGTTTAATTTGACGCCACACAAGAGTGATCATGATAGATGGAAGGGTATACGTGGCGGCATCAATCAAATGCTTACAAAGAGTTACAATTCTCGAAAAAATACGCTCAAGACAAAGCATTGGGTCCGAGACATCGATACCGGCACGGTAGATATCGACAGAGTCCGCAGCGAGCGTCCAGAGGAAATTACTCCAGAGGACTGGGAGAAACATATCGCACTTTGGAGTAATCTGGATTATGAGAAAAGATGCCTGACGAACTCCCAGAACCGGGCTAAGCAGAAGACGCCGAGTCGGCAGGGATCCCGATCGTTGGCACGCCTTCGAGACGAAGTGGTGAGAAATTCTATAATTAATTTACATACATATATGTCTTTGATTATATGTTTTGGTGTGTTGTGATTTTTTGTTTTGAATTTGCTTCATTCTATATATGCGTGTCTATGTATGTACAGACGCAAGCTGCAATTGAAGCTGATGTGCCACCCCCGACTGTCATTGATCACTTCTTCATTGCGCACACCGACCAGGATGGGAATTTTCCTTGCGATACGGACCGCGTTATGTATGTAAGTATTTTTTTTAAATTAATTAATTAATTAATTTTTTTTTGGATATGCCTTGGTTTTTTACTATTCCCTGCCGATAAATAATGTACCAACCCGACTAATAAATAATATACTAACTGTCGTTTGTTTTTGTCACTTCATTAGGAGGAGATGCTTGCGATGAAGGCTGCAGGAAGACATACGGACGACGAGATCAACCGTATCATCCGAGGTGGAAAGCAGCGAGGCCACATGCCCGGTGTCGGCCAGATAGTGCCGAGAAGGAGTGCTCACTATATTCCTCCTCCTCCTCCTCCCGTCGACCCACGGTTGGAACAAGCGTCTCAAGTGTTTAACTTTATGAGAAGTGACGATAGGTTTGCCGATGCGTTCGGAGCATTTCTATCGGGTGGTGCTAGCGGGAGTGGCACGGGAGGTAGCGGTAGTGGCGCCGGTGGGAGTGGTAATGGTTAGTATGCTTGTCTTGTTTTTCCTACCTTAGCATGCAAGTTTAATAATTGTAAACCCCGAATTGCAAGTTTAATAACTGTAACTAGGAACTTTGTACTCAAGTTGTGACATGTATTTGTATTGATCGAGAGGTTACATGTTATTGTGTTTTGGTACTAGATTCGTGGTAGATTTTTAGTATTTGTATCTTCAGGTTTTGTATTTGTATTCCCAGCTAAAAAAAAATGTCAAAGTTTCCCTGGCGACATGTCGCCAGGGAAACTTTGGCTCACTTGACTTTCTAAAAAGTCAGCCAAGTTTCCCTGGCGACATGTCGCGAGGGAAACTTTGGCTCATTTGACTTTCTAAAAAGTCAGCCAAGTTTCCCTGGCGACATGTCGCCAGGGAAACTCGAGAAAAACATTGACTTGTCAACGCTAGGCGTTGACTTGTCAACGTTACGTATAGTTTCCCTGGCGACATGTCGCCAGGGAAAAGTGAGGTTTAATAACCTGTTTAACTTAAGTTCCTTAATCAGCCAGATTTTCCCTGGCGACATATGTCGCCAGGGATACTATCCCGCACCAACTCCAGCGTGGCACCAATTTTTGAACCAAAGAGTTGCGGGGCCCACTTAGTCGCCAGGGAAACCCTAATTTGTCGCCAGGGAAACAATCCCGCACCAGCCTTTCTTGGCGAGGTTTCCCTGGCGACATGTCGCCAGGGATTCATCTTCCCTGGCGACATGTCGCCAGGGAAACATCGCGAATTTGGCCAGGGATATTGTAGTGAGTTAACCTAACATATACTGTATTATGTTTTATGTTTGTCTAAAGTCTAAACCTTTAACTAACATAAGTTGTTTTAATGGACTGCAAGTTTCATTCCTCAACATTGTTCAATATTTTGTATGACCAGGCTAGATCTGTTATACATGTTGCCATGAAGAATTTAAAATTTGGAGACAGCTATATAAGAAAACTTAAACTTACAAAATATCGTTCAGAATAATCGTGCAACTAGTTGTAATATTGCAAGATCAAGTTATAATAGTGGTCGATTTAATGTTGCTTGACTAACTAACATTGTGCTACTAACATAAAATATGCACAAACAAAACTTATTTAAACACACAAATGATAATATAAATTTTGAAGATTTTATGGCCACTTGAACACACTGGATAATGTCTAATGAATGACAACACACAAAACATAATAAAAAGCATAAAATGAACAATTTGTCTAATCACGCAAGCTAGTCATCATAACAATGAAGAATAGGAGTAATTTCTACAGACTGTAAGCAAAAAGCAATATTACCCTAATTAGCAAAATTCATCTAAACACACCGTCAATCAAACAAAGCTGAAATAGTAAAAGTGTATAACATATTTTCACTGAAATTAATAAGTTTTCGTTAGATTAAAGTTTAGATCCACAAAGATTAGCATTTAAAAAGAAAAACAAGATGCTTTTATATAGGAGTATTTTTAAGTAGAAAATGACTAAAAATGTATATTATTGGAAACAGCTATAAAACATCTAAAAATAGATGAATCAAAACCAAATTTAATATTACTCACAACTGATTAGTAACTAGATATATAACGTCTCACAGATCTTAAAGCGCCGTTACAAAAGTGGCTGTCTGAAAACACAAACCCTAGCTTTCAAAGTAGTATAGAGAGAGAGAAAGATTTCGAGTGTGTGGAAAACAAGGTCTCACGTGTATTTGTAGAGGCTTATTTACTGCTTTACCCTCGTTGTAATACGACGTAGCTTTGGCTCTACACGTTGTTTACATTTTTGGAACGTTTGGTCATGTATGTGACTCTGAACGTATGTTCAAAATTTTCGTCAAATTTTAAATCTACATTTTGAAAACTTTTTTTCATTACATGAAGTCAATTTTACAAGTGTGGAATTAGGAAAAAGTTCCTCATATAACTTTTTTATTTTATTTTTTAATCATAGATCAAGTGGGGTAATCTTGGCCCTTCATTTTAATACATTTAGACGGTTGGGTTTTTTTTATGTCATTTAATAAATAAAAAAACTCGTTGCCTCTATCTTTTTCACACACACACAACAATCATCTCTTTCCCTCTCTACACCAACCACCAGTCCAACCACCGTAACCACCATATCGCCGGCATCCCAACCACCTCTCTTATAGATCTGATCTACTCGCCACCGTTTAATCGTAACCCGCAACCACCATATGTTCATCTAATCATAACCCTAACCCTAGTTTATACAGCTATATGGATATTCGAGACGAGTATGCTGCTGCTAACAAGGCTAAACTCAAATCATCATCTAACCCACCGGGACGAGCTAGTAATGGTCATTTTATCCACTTAATCGTGTTTTTTTTGTAGTTTTTATGCTTTTGATTATGCTTATTATGCTTATCTGGTAACTTATCTTGGTTTTATGCTTATTATGCTTATTTGGTAACTTATCTTGATTTATGAAATGGAAATAGCTTTGTTATTGTTTTTTAAGATTATGATGGTAGCCATTTGTATTCTGCAAGTGTTTTATTTTGAATCCTGACGAATCATATATGTTTCGTGGTGAATCATATATGTTTCATCACGAATCATATATGAATGATTCATGATGAAACATATATGACTCCCCATGAAACATATATGATTGTAACTTTTTACTGTTTTGTTTAATGTGTTTTGTGTTTTCTTTTGTAGTTACTAAAACTAAAGCTGCTAAAACAACCACGCCTCCTAAAACTAAAGCTGCTAAAACAACCACACCTCCTAAAACTAAAGCTGCTAAAACAACCCCGCCCCCTAAAACGAGTATGAAAACTAGACAATCTAACACATATAATCCTGAACCACTTTCACTTGGTGTGGAACCAGAAGTTGCCAAAAAAGTAAAACATACACCTCCTCAATCACTGATAGACCCAAATATCCTACCAAAGTTAAAATTGTATTCTCTCGAAGAGCTAAAGCTGTTGAGAATGTTGCTGAGAAGGAGTCGACTGACGTAGAGGGTAGTGAGGATAAGGGGGGAAAAGTTGTTTCTGATGAGAAGAGTAGTAGTGAGGCATCTGACGGAGGAGAGGGTAACGAGGATGGAGATGGGAATGATAACACAACCGATAGTGATGGAAAGGGTGGCGATGATGGGTCTGATGATGGGAAAGGTGATGAGCCGACAGTGGGTAATAATAGTGGGAGTGAGGAGCCTACTGAGAGTGGGAGTGAGGAGCCGGGAAAGAGTGGGAGTGAGGAGCTGGACGAGAGTGGGAGTGAGTATGTGGCCGATAGTGGGAGTGAAGAATCTGATGAGTGGATTAAGACAAATGATACAGAGGATGAGGATGTGGTTGAAGAAGAAGTTAAATTTGAAAAGGCGAGTCAGAAAGCGCTTAAGAAATGTGTTAGGAAGGTAGTTGCCAAAGTTGGTACGGGGAAAAAACCAAAGGTTATGAAAATAGAGGGTGTTGTGCATGGTGACAGCAAATCCAATGTCGATAGGAAACAGAAGACGGAAACAAAGTTGGTTTGCTTTGAATCACGTTCAAAGAAGCAGTTGGTGGTTTCAAAAATTGTGAAGAAGAAACCTCTTATTGCGGAATAGGTTCAGAAGCTTAACTACTCGAATAAGTTTCCAACATTATTTTTCAGAACTGTACGGACGTCGCTTATTCATGTGATAACGAGGCTGTTGATGTTGACATGGAACATTTTTTGAAGGATATTGGGTTTTCTGACTGCTTTGGTCTTAAGGTTGATAAATTGCCAAATCGTTTAGCGAGGGTTGCCGTGAAGCTTTCAAAACCTCCACCTACGACTTTAAGATTGATACATGCAACATTCATGTCACGCCTGAGAAGATCCATGAAATTCTAGGACTTCCTATTGGTGGAATTTCCTTGTTTGATTTGCCAGAGAGATCTTTAGAAGACATTGTTGTGAAGTCGTGGCAGCAACAATTTGCGCCAACGCGTCCGAGAAAAATCAAGGCTAAGGACACCGATCAGAAGTTCTCTAAGGCGAAGGAAGTTGACTTTATGTTTAAACTCAACTTCTTGACGCTTTTTGCGACTCTAATGGGTGGCGCGAACACTGTGAAAGCAATTCCTAGGCTTAATGTCATTCACCATATTTATGAAGATACGGATATCGCTAAAGTGGACTGGTGCCATTTCATTCACTCTTGTCTCGGACCAACTGTAGAACCCAAAACTCTCGCAGGATTTTACACGGTCCCTTGTATTTTCTGATTGTAAGTCTCCTATCTTTTTTATTAACTTTTATTTGTTTTTTATGTTTTATATTTTTAACTAATTTAACATTCACCATGAATCATATGTGTTTCATCATAAATCATATATGTTTCATCATGAAGGTCCCTTGTATTTTCTGATTGTAAGTCTCCTATCTTTTTTATTAACTTTTATTTGTTTTTTATGTTTTATATTTTTAACTAATTTAACATTCACCATGAATCATATGTGTTTCATCATGAATCATATATGTTTCATCATGAATCATATATGTTTGTAACATTAAACATTTATCATATTTTGATCTTATATCAACCTATTTTTTTGTATTGTGTGCAACTCTTTTATCTTGATTCGAAAAAGTATGACCGATATCTAGTCCTTCGATCAAGACCAGCCATCGAGAACTATAGTACTAGTGACATGCACCTCGGCAAGATCTTGAGATGGAAGATCAAGTTTTTAGTAAACTGAAGCTTCATGGAGAATGGAGTGCGACTGAGGCAAAGCAGACAGAGGGTTTCTTTGGTGCTAGTGATGTTAAAAAGAAGAAGAAAGCTTCAGGCGTACCTCCTAAGGACAAAAAGGTATGAATCAACATTTTTATTTTTTTTTATCTGCAGTTACATGTTTATAATACTATATATGATTCACCATTAATCGTATTTGATTCTAATATGAGTATATTTACATTTGTTTATAGAGTATCTGCAGAGTTATTGAAGAGATGATGTAGAGAGTATCCAAGGAGAAGGCTGAGTTAGAAACTCTCTTGAGAAGGGCTAACAAAGACTTCCCGAATGATGTACAAGTTGATGATTTGTACTATAGATATCGTATATTGTTTAGAGATACTTTATGGTTGGAAGAAAAGTTACCTCGTCTTGAAGATTTTGATTATGTTAATCCTTAGAAAGATGATCAGAATAAAGATGATGAGAAGAAAGACAGTCGGTTGTTGATGCGGCTGAGAAGAGAGACGAGTCGACTGCTGATGCGGCTGAGAGGAGAGCTGTGCCGGCTACTGATGCGGCTAGAAAAGGAGACAGAGGCAAAGAGACGTCTCATATTAAGAATGTTGTTGCTGAGAAGGAGGCGGGTGTTGATGAATTAAATAAGGAAATCTTTACTCAGTGGATTGAAAAGAAAATCGTTTGGTATGGAGAGGTGATTGATATTGCTGTCGAATCTTTTGGCCGTGAAGTAATTTGTTAAACTTTCATAATTTATTCAAATTTTTTACTTTATGATATTATGAATTGTTTTAACTAAAAAAATTCAATGTTTCAGGAGGAGTATTTTGCTTGGCCTTCAGATTTTCCACTGCTTGGTGTTGTGCCTACTGGGACTCCTCCACCGCTGCCTGGTGATGTGCCTCCCGCGACTCCTCCACAACAGGCTCTATGTTCACCACTGAAGAACAAGAAAGTGACTATCGTCCAGCCAGATTCTCCACTAACTTATGTTTATTAGTATAAGAGAATCAATGTTGCATGTTTGATTAATAGACTTGAGTTTATCTTGGGAAACAGCTTGTTTGCTATGCAAGGTGACGAATAGTAAGCTCTCTTTGTCATATCTTATATATTTTGTCTGTTAACTGTTGTGAATCATATATATGATTCATATGAAACATATATGATTCATTATGAAACATATATGATTCATGATGAAACATATATGATTCATCCATAATAACTTTTGGGTGAATTATTGGATAACACCATTTATTTTCTTATTTATACTGAAACAGTTTTCCAAACTAGTTCTAGATATCATCTATTAGCTGTACGTGTCAATATGGAGACTTTGGCACTGAGGTTAAGGATAGATGCAAGTGTCATCGACTGTTTTGTCGCAATTTTGAATGCTGAGCATCATTCCAAACTTCCAAACAAGAAATATCACTATTTTTTGATTGGTTGTATTGTAGGTTGTCATTTGACATTATTATAAGTAGTTATTTTGTTGTCTATTAGTTTTGTGTTTTCTATAAAACTTGTTTTTTCTTATACAGAAACCAAATATGATTAACGGGGTTCTTGATGAGGAAGCATCATGTAAATTGTTTGAGGAAGCGATTTTGGCTCAATTTAAAGCCGATGAAGCTTCTGCGTCTCTCTCGCGTGTTGAGTTGGTGTTTTTTCATATTTTTGCATCAAATCATTTCTATGTGGTTGTTTTCAACCTTAAGACTCCAACTACAATGTTGATTCTTGATAATACTCATGGATATACCTATACAACAAAATACAACGGATCTTGCGATCTTTTGGTAAGTTATTTATGGGGGATTATATCTGATTTTGGATAATGGTTGTATTTCGTTGCACATAAATCTTTTTATTTAATCAGTTTTTGTGTTTTTATTTCTCTTTTTTGTAGAGAAAGTTCTTTGGAAGGTATTTGAAATAGCATAAGCATCCAAGCCACTCCGAAGTTTCAAACATGAGAAGTTATATTCCAAAGTTGAAATAGAGTACTACTAATAATCATGAAGACTGCGGGGTATTTGCGATGATTCATTTGGAGAACTACACTGGCGACAGTAGGAAAAGCTGGGATGTTTGTCTTTGTGAAAAATCAGATGAGCAAAGATCAATGTTGATGCGAATGAGGTTCAAGATAGCTACAAAGATTCTATTGCATGATTTCAACAAGGAAAAAGTCAAGATGTTCAAGTTAACCCATTTTTTAGACCAATATTGATAAGGAAATAAGAATTAAAATCATTGTTCATGCGCTCAGAATTAGATATGAGCGTGATTCAGAGAAGACTTTAGCCCATAATCAAGAGGGTGATATGGCTCAGTAAGAAGAGGGTGATCCATCGAAGGAAAATGAACATTGACTTTTCTAACTAATGTAGTTATATCTGAAATGATTGTGAATGGTAGCAGGCTAGGAAAAACACTAATATGCGTATGTTTTGGTAGTTAGAGTTGTTGGGCCCCCTGATCAGTTTCTATTTCTTGTAATTGTTATGCATTTTGAAAAAGGTAGTCTGTACGATGTGAATTGGTACTTATTATGAATTACAAGTTGCAATCTTCTAAGTGTTTAAATGTTTGATTATTAACAAGTTTAAGTTTGTGTACAAAAAATGATACATGTGTCTTAATGAATCATATATGATTCATCACGAATCATATATGATTCATCATGACACATGTATGATTCATCCAACTTTCTTTTGAAGTTTGAACAATTTAGAGTTTCTTTACCAATAATAATATATGGTTACTGATGAATCCATGATGAATGATATATGATTCATGATGAATCATAGTATATAATTCATTAGATTGTATTTACACAGAGACCACCATCCCCCAAACACTTCAACAGAAAATGATTATTTATGCATAAATCATTAAGTATGAATTGAACTAAAGATCGAAACAAAGTTGATTCAAATTAGATCCTCATAAGCACCAAGTATGAAACTAAGTATGAATTGAAAAACCAATTGAAAGTAAGTATGACTTGAAAAAACACAAAATGTTCAAGAATTTGTGTTTGTCGTTTGTTCCGTAGCAGCAACATTTCTAGCTTCTTCTGCTTGAGTAGCTGCAATAAGCACCAACTTTGCAATATACTTTGGATTTAACGGACATGTCTTCTTGGTATGCTGATTTGTCTTCTCTTCGCAACATAAACATTTCCCAGTCAGCTTTTTTAGCTTTTACATCGATTTCTCTTACATATTTTATACGTTCTCCTTTAAGACCACCTTTGTTTCGAGCCCCTTATGGATTTCCTATGATCGGTTTTTTTTTTGCTTTAAAATTGCATAGATATCTTGAATCAAATCACTCGTTTTCTGCGAAGGTGGCTTTGGAACTTGAACTTGTATTTCTTTCTTAATATTTTCCAATGTTTGCACAAATTCTGCCAACTTTGCTTCATCTTTACTCAATCAAAACAAGCATTCGTCGACCATGTTGTCGGCGTAGTTAGTTAACCTTTTAATGGTTTCATTCTTTTCTCTGAATCTGTTTGTCTTTATTCTCAATCCAAGTGGTATTAAATCCCTTCTCCAACGGCTTATAATGTATTTTTCTAGAAACCTTTCAACATCAAGGTTCTTCAAAACACAGAATACGCGTCGACACAGAAATCCATACCGAATAAAATGTCTACAAGTACAATTAACTGAACCGTCTTCTGGATAACGCAGAACCTTATTATGAAACATAAAAACAAAATTAATAATTGTGCATTTACCAAAATAATATATGATTTACCAAGAATCATATATGATTCATATGATTCATAGTGAATCATATATGATTCATAGTGAATCATGATTCTTGGTAAATCATATATGTGACAATCCGTCAATTTATGGTCAATATTTTATTCTCAATATTTATTTGAAAATATTATTTTATGAACTCACTTATCTTTGGGAAGAAATTTGGATTTACGTCTTGGAGTAGCATCGACTACGTCTAAACCGGAGGATTCAACGTTACGTGCTTACGTTTACATACACCGTCTTTGGTGACAGTCCGACATTTCAAAAAATAAATTTATCCGTGAATATTATTTTGGAGTTTTAAATTTGTGTTGGTTCATAAACTCACAAATTTACGAGAAGAGATTAGGACTTACGATTTTATTTTAACGTCCTTTACGACTAAACTGGAAACCCTAGGATTACGTATTTACGTTTTCGAACTCCGTTTTTGATGAGACAATTTTTATTGGATTCGTTTTGTGACGGTGATTCATAATTTATAAAAAATTTTTTCGTAAAACGACCCGAGGGCACGCAAATCGAGGAAACTAGAATCGAGGAGTACCCGTAAATAAATGGGGATGAGACAAGTGGGACACTTGTCCCACCCCCAAAACCGGCCAAAACTAGCTAACACCCATGAGGTGTCAAGTGTAGCTAACAAGCCTTACACTTGTAACAAAGCTTACAAGTTAAGCTTTTCACAACAACTCAAAACCATCTACTTCAAACCACTACTCCCATTCTAACATGCAAATCAACTCACACTTCTCTCTCACCCTCTCAAAAATGCCGTCCCATATAGCCTTCAAGACATCCCATTCATGCAATTTTTAACCACAAACATATGTTATAATTAACATATGTTAATCTCCATTCAAAAAGATGAAGATTGGTACAACTTATAACATCCAGGGAGGAGTATACATGGTGTCTTGGGGCTGATTTTCCACAAAGAGTTCATGAAGCATGGTGGTCTTGAAGATGGTCATGGTTGTCCACAAGTTTCTCCATCAAAATCCATGTTTTGATCACAACCTACATCAACTTGGTGGTATAAAGATTGTCCTCCTCAACTTCTTGTTACTTTGATTATGTAAACATGTATTTTATTTCCTATTGTATATGTATATGATGATTATATGATGATAAAAATGTTATGTGGGGATTTGGTGTTGATAAACATGATTAAAAAGGTGAAAAATATAAAGAACAAGGCTAAAATCTTGCTTAAAAGTGATGGCTGTATAAAACAGTAAAGAAACAGGTCATGGACTGATAAAATGATGAAGTAGAATCCATTTACAGTAAGCTATATGTCTTGTACACATGTGAGAGTTGGCCATGCAATGGAATCAAAATAATGAGTGAGATATGATCAAAACAAGTTAGGTGGTCTAATCTGAATAAGCAGTTTTTTAGGGACTGTTAAGGCAAGATGAACTCAAAATGGGCAGTAGCTATAACTAAGTTAAATGTAGCACATAATATGAAGAACATGTCACCCAAAAATGAGCTTCTAATTCATTATAGAACTCTAGATATGGTAAAAATGGTGAACATGAAGATAAAAATCAGATTTTTGGAATTAATGTTTATTATTATTATATAAGCACTCACATTTTAATGTATAAAATATAAAATAAAAACCCACTAACTTATAAAACTTATTTATATAATTATATATAAGGTTAATTAAATGGATAAATTATATAAATGGTGGTGAAATAATATTTATAAGTAATAAAAACTATAAACTTGATTTTTACGACTTTTTCGGCTATCGCCGTAAAATTAACGTTTTTCGCCAAATAAAACTTAGACGACCAAACCCGTCTAATGTAAAGTTTATAAAATTCATATACTGATATATACGTATCTACTACAAGTAAAAAAAACCGATAAAACCCGAACTATAAGAAATACGGACATTTACGAGCTAACTAAGCATAATGGACTAACAATTGGACTAAATAAGATAAATACTTGTAAAAAGAACTTATTGGGCTTAACCAATTTGGGCCCAACATGGAAAGAATATATACTGATAATATAGGTATAAGATGGATTAAAACAAGTTAAAGAACCTATAAAAGGCTTATTGGACTTAAAACGTGAAAATAGTTAAAACTAGTATAAAAGTTATCGACATATAACACTAGAATGAGTAAACGAGAATATGTAAACCCACTTGATCATCATATATATAAAATCATCATATGTATACATAATTGTTCTTTTTATAAAGTCATTGGACAAACGTCTAAGACCGATTATTATTTGTCTAGGTTTCCGTGATTGAAGCACGTACCGTACGTCCGAATTGCCGATAACCCGCCTTCCCACATCAACGTGAGTTCATAGCCTCGCACTCTTTTAAATGTTTTTATAAATGTTTTTTAAACCCGCGAGGGAGATAACATGTTAGTTTTTATTAAATAGGACACCGTTTGTCCCGATTGTTTGTTTATTGATTTTGGACCCGAATGATTGAATGACCCGATTGTATGACCCGATAAATGATTAAAGGACCCGATAGATGAAATTTAATGGATTATTAAAGTTAGGTTATGTCACTAAAAGTCCCATTAGCATGAATTGTGAACTACCGGGATTTGGTAGACGCTTATGCATTTAATAGTACTATTTGGGGACGATCACCCCAGTTCGCGCCTTGACGGTTGATCCCCGTCGTGCCACATTGATTGGTAAGCGAATTTATGTATGAGAAGATTTCCATAGCGTGACCTTTGTGACGACACGCTACTTTAGATGGGCAAAATTGAGTATCGGGTTAGCTACCCGTTGTTGGTTTAGTAAGGTAACAATGTCATGCGGCTTATAATAATCCAAACTAACGAAATACTATTAGACGCACCGAATTACGAAGTATTGTCTGACTAGCAATACGGGGTCATACTATTGATATTATGTTCGTGTTTTGGTTTTCATAACCATATTCATATAACGGTTTTTATTTTCATACAACGTTATAAGACGTATTGTATGATATTTTTGCGACATTGGCTCGTATAATGATTTTTAAGGCAACTGCCTATATAATGATTTTGATAAAGATTTGTATAAAATGATTTTGGCTATTTTATGGCCTATTAAAATGATTTGTACAAAATGATTTTCAGTAATAATTTTGTACTGATATTATATTGATGGATTTTATTAAACTCTATGAATTCACTCGGCGTTATCGCTGACCTTTTCTTTTAACATGTTTTATCTCAGGTACTTGAAGGTAATTCTCGGGAAGACAACAAGAATTCATGGCCCGTACTTAAACAATATTTTCCATTCAAATACTTTGTAAAACTTTGTATGAAATGTAATGACTTGGGACCGATGTAACTTTGATGTTTATGAATGGAAATGATTTATTATTAAACGACACAATTTTTATGCTATGATGTGAGTAATGTGCTATCCCGTAACACCAACGAGTCTTCCGCTGTATTAAGTTGTATAAATTTGGGGGTGTTACAGTTTGGTACCAGAGCTCTCGTTATAGAGAACGAAAGATTTTTAAAACCAAGGTTTTGAATAAAACTTTTCAAAATCTTTTAACTATAAACATTTTTCTAAAAATATCTAAAAATCTTTTGACTATAACGGTGCCGAAGAATTCCCGAGTTACCGACAAGGCCAGACTAAGAAGTGTTATTTTAATATATATAACTTGGATTATATATATATATATGATGTAATATTACTACATGATTGTTTGATGATTATTTTTATTTTTATACGAGGTATTTATACGACATAGATTGTCACAAGTAACCCTAAATCCCCTAGTAAATTAATCAAAGCTATTCTCGTAGGAATTCTAGCTATCCTAGATCTAAACCAAGTTGTGGATATTTATGATCCCAACAAGTGGTTGATATTCGTAGAAATGTAGATATTAGTTGATTGCGATATTGAAGAAGAATTGGCGAGATTAAATCTGATATCAATGTCATGACGATCTTTCCTTATAGAGTGGAGTTTAACAAAACGTTATCATCTGGAAAGATGTCATCTGATTCGTTGTCATCCAATTCTTAAATTGAAATCGAAAGGGTGAATGTTGCACTTGAGGCTGTTATTGGAACCATTACCCAAAAGCCTCATGCCACTAAAACCTTTCCGAGAAGTCTAGTTGAATGATCAAGTCATTTCATATTAATGACTCATTTGATAATTGTTGTTGTAAGAGCTAATAGGATTGGAAATTAAGTGTTGATTCATATTGAGATTGTATTGCCTTTACAAGGCCGAAGAATAAGGTTGTAAGTATTGGAGAATAATGTAGGATGTCGAATTGAGTACAAAAGTGGTTGAAATTTGAATAAAGTAAAATTTAACTTGTATGGAATAAGAAGTTGTTAAGAGGAAGTCATTAAGATATATGATGGAATTATAAGGTTTTAATTGATTGTTAGTTTGTGTTAAGGATTGTTCCTAGACCATTGTCCACTAATGAGGATGCCCAGTGTCCAATAAACAAATTGAAGAAATCTTCTTCTGAATTGGGACCGATGGATCTTCCGGGACAGGTGGGACACCTAATGACTCTTGTAGGTTAGTATTCATTGTGGTATCTTTTAAAAATCCATAACTTAACTGAGATATCAGTTGGTAGGATGAGTTCTGAGAATTGTATGACATAGTGACACGCAATGTGTTACGGTACAATTTTGACTTGTTTGTGATTAATGAAAAAGACTACCTTTGATTGCTAAATTCTACATGTATCGATGATATCTATCTTTTCTTGCTTCATCCTAATGTTCGCATTAGTGATGCAACCATTGAACAAGTACTCATATTGATTGAGTTACGTTGTGAATTATTCTTTTAGAGTGCCATCGAGATCATGAACCTCATGATTATTTGGCTAAAGCTCATTCCCTATCATATTATAGTTAAGATCTTGGTGAACAAGCTTTCATCACTCTTTTGCAGATCACTCATTGTTTTTATAAGACAAAACCGTATTCCTTTGAGAAAATTGAATCTTCATCACTATAAGGAATATTCCAAGTAAGATTTATAAGTGATTGTTATCGAAATGAGATTGTTTATAAAGTACCTTGGAAAACCTAACTGTTTTCATAACAAAGAAAATCTTTGTAAATTTATTCTTGATTCTTATTTAAGAATTAAGCATGAAAATGTTTTTATTATAAACATGATGATAAACTTTTGACGAACTTAGTATTGCATCGTTAATCTTGAAATTGTATATAGTTGTGCGCCTACATACAATTTGGAATGGACCATGCAAGGCTGATTAGTAGTCACCATAAAACTGATTAATAAACACTAAATTTCTTTGAAGATTGTGAAAGATTAAAATTTATGAGATCTGCAAGAAGTGAAAAATAAGGACATAATGTTAGGGACACCTACATATGTGCCTGTAGCATCTATTCTTCTGAGTCGAATTTACTCATCTGTGGAAATTGTCTTATTTGACAATTGACAATTCTTTCTTGTCCAATTCTCCCGTAGTGAGATTCTTAGGAAAAGTATTTGATTACCGAGTGTTGATACCCGACTGGATGTATTGACGTTCTTATCATTTCTTATGATTTGATTTCATTTGAATGACCTGGGTAACGATCTGAGGAGCTTTCGAATGCGTACTCAAATTATGAAAACATGGGATATATTCATATTCGTTAAATGTTTTCGTCTGTATCTGATTTGAAATCCTCTCGCGTAGATTATGCGTTGACCTTACTCTTCTAATAGTAGTTGTGTCTCCTGATATCCTTGAATCTGTGAAGGATTATGAGTTATTGTTAGTCTTTTGAGAAGTTCACATTTTATCGACGGCAATGAAACTAAAAAGTTGATAGTGCCAGTAGAATGGATTGATTGATTATGACATGACGACATTGTCTTAATTGATGGGAACTCGAGTAGAATTCCCCTAAATGATAAGATGTTGATTATCAAAAGTGATCTAAATAATTCTTGATGGATGACTATATCCTGTATAAAGACTTGAAATATTACCGTTAATGGTTGTGAACTAGTCATAGATATTATAATCTAGAAAGAACCTAATATGAAATTATTAAAAGATATTTTTGTTATCTGAAACTTTAGGAGGTATTTGTTGGTGAATTACCTAGACTTTTGCCATTCAAGCAAGTTGAAATTAGTATTGATTATATTCCCGGTGTTGCACCTGTGGCGTGTGCACTGTACGTCAGCACCATCTGAATATAAGGAATTACCGTACAACTGAGAGAGTTGTCGGAGAAAGATTTTATTCTACCAAGCATGTCATCATGAAGAGCTATGGTGTTATCATTCCTTATATTTATAGGTTACTGTGAACTGAGTAAATTGACAATCGAAAACGATATCCATAACTCGAAATGGAAGAATTGTTCGATCATTTACAAGGTTCTAGAAAATTTGATCCATAGCATGGTTATCATCAACTTCGCATCTGCGAAAGAGATTATCTATTCCAATCACTACATCCGGTGCTTGTAATGAACATTATGAGTTTTACGTGATGTCGTTTGGATTGATCGATGCACATGTAGCATTTATAATTTGGTGAATCACGTGTGTAGGCTGTAATTTGATAAATTCATGCTCGTGATCATTAAGAACTATTTGTTTGTTTATAAGAATAAGAATGAGTTAATAATTATTTATAGATTGCCCTGAATTGGCCGAACAATGAAAACATGTACCTTAAATATTTAACATAAGACTTAAGACTTAATTCTTTACATGATTTAACCATGTGATTAATAGATAATGGAAGCTATATTGACTTTTCAAAGATTAGAACCATTAACGCTTAGGGATTAAAAACTTAATCCTTTACATAAAATGACCGTTGGATTAATAATGGTAAGATGTATGCATATAGACTCTTCAAAAATTAAGAGCCCTTTTAAGACTTTGGATTTTACCAAAAAGAAATGGAAATATGTTTTGACAAATGTTTTAACAAACGATTTTTAAAGGGATTATTCCCTTATACACAAACCATTTAACTAAACTTCTGTTTAGGGGTAAATGTTTGTGTATACCTCAAGATAACTTAAGGAGGATTGAGTAAAACCATTTATACCATAGCCTGAAAACTTAAAACGATAATTTTTGCTTTTCAAACTAAGAAAACTTTGACCAAAATATAAACAAAGATTTTTCGAACATTTACGAATCTTATTAAATATTTTCGATAAATCAACAAAAATCTAATTAATTAAATTCAAATTTATTTTTAATATTTTACATAATTGGTCGAACTAAGAAATTTAAACTTTTAACGTTTACGTTTCATAAAAATTTAATAATTATTGTTAATTTACATATAATAATTATCGACACTTTAGACGCCGGATTGAGAAAAACTGATAAAAATGATAGTTGAGACGAAACTGAAACATAAAAGATAGGAAGAAAGAATTTTGAATAAATACAGTTATGATATTTATTTCATCAGGAGAAAGTGAACGTAATTACCGACGCATAATATAGAAAGAATATCTGAGTGAATTGTGGACATGATAATTACATCATCATGAGAAGTGAATATAGATACCGACGCATTATGTAGAAAAGATAAAGAACCAGTTAGGACATGTTCCTTAAAAATGAAGATGAAAAATAAATTGTCGAACGATATAAAAAAAAATAAACGATGTTTGTAAAAAGGATAATATAGATAATAAAAAGGGGTTCGTGGCTAATGCGAACCATTAGAATTGAGAAGCCGATAGCGTTAAATGTATAAAAGGCGACTTGTGGTTGCCTAAATATGGAGATTTTGAGATAGAGATAAGTTGGAATTTGTAAGTATAAGTATTATATGTATGTCATTTATGACTAAAAGTATCTTTGTCTGAAGAAGTTGTACTGATGACGAATTATGAAGGCAGACATCGCCTCATACATTAGTAAACGTCTAGCTATTGCAAAGGTCATCATCTGAATTTGATTCGATTTGGGTCATCGTCGACAGACTGACCAAATCTGCTAATATCATTCCCGTTAATGATAAATGCAAAAGAATTATGTAAACATAGTGTGCCTGTATCGAACATCTTTATCAAGATCCTCGCTTCGCATCGAATTTCTAGAGATTTGCTCAGAAATCATTGAGAACGAACCTTGATGAGAGTACTATATACCACCCCAAATCGAAGGGACGAGGTAAAGTAACGATACAAAGTAATATAAGTGCTGTTTTATGTTTGAATGATTGACCTTTGGTAATAGACCATATGATCGTTTTCCTTTGGAGAGATTATCATTGATAATCATCGTATTAGGATCGAGATCGAATCTTGTTAAAGATTTAGAAATTAGAGCATCTGTAAGCAGGAGTTGAGAGGGAGACATCCGACATACACCCATTGTGAGTTGGACATGTCTCTTAGGTTTAAGGTTTCCTATGATGGCGAACCTATCCTTGCAAAATACCTGACCCGCGAGATCTGAAATGAATATTGAAATTAGGATTTGATTATTGACAGCCGGTAGTGGGCAAGAGGTTATGTGAATGTGAAATGTAGATCTTGAAGTGCCAAATGGGTAGCAAAGTTATGCCACAATTTTTAAACTTGGAAAAATGAATTCATGATATGACAAATCATGGGATACAAGTCCCCGTTGTATGGGACCATTGAGATGATGTAAAAGTTGGGATTGAAAGGCATATAAGCTAGATCTACCCTAGGACTTCAAGAACTGCGTGAATTATGTTTCGTAAATCGAACTTGATGGAATATCTATCAAGTGAAAATCTGATTGTTCTTAGTAAAGCTTAGATCGGCAAAAAGTTGCATTCATCAGAAACCCGTGAACATCATGGATAGAGAAAGTAAGTCAACATTAAGCCTGATCTTATTCCCGTAGTTATGTTTGATAGAACTCGCGTATTGTAATGAATTGCACTTGTGAGAAAAGACCGAATGTGGAGGAAATACCCACATGGCTTTAACTCTATAAGAAGCAAGTAGAAAGGTAAGATGATCTTTGAGGACAAAAATCCTGTTTAGGGGTAAATGCTGTGACAATCCGTCAATTTATGGTCAATATTTTATTCTCAATATTTATTTGAAAATATTATTTTATGAACTCACTTATCTTTGGGAATAAATTTGGATTTACGTCTTGGAGTAGCATCGACTACGTCTAAACCGGAGGATTCAACGTTACGTGCTTACGTTTACATACACCGTCTTTGGTGACAGTCCGACATTTCAGAAAATAAATTTATCCGTGAATATTATTTTGGAGTTTTAAATTTGTGTTGGTTCATAAACTCACAAATTTACGAGAAGAGGTTAGGACTTACGATTTTATTTTAACGTCCTTTACGACTAAACCGGAAACCCTAGGATTACGTATTTACGTTTTCGAACTCCGTTTTTGATGAGACAATTTTTATTGGATTCGTTTTGTGACGGTGATTCATAATTTATAAAAACGTTTTTCGTAAAACGACCCGAGGGCACGCAAATCGAGGAAACTAGAATCGAGGAGTACCCGTAAATAAATGGGGATGAGACAAGTGGGACACTTGTCCCACCCCCAAAACCGGCCAAAACTAGCTACTTAACACCCATGAGGTGTCAAGTGTAGCTAACAAGCCTTATACTTGTAGAAAGCTTACAAGTTAAGCTTTTCACAACAACTCAAAACCATCTACTTCAAACCACTACTCCCATTCTAACATGCAAATCAACTCACACTTCTCTCTCACCCTCTCAAAAATGCCGTCCCATATAGCCTTCAAAACATCCCATTCATGCAATTTTTAACCACAAACATATGTTATAATTAACATATGTTAATCTCCATTCAAAAAGATGAAGATTGGTACAACTTATAACATCCAAGGAGGAGTATACATGGTGTCTTGGGGCTGATTTTCCACAAAGAGTTCATGAAGCATGGTGGTCTTGAAGATGGTCATGGTTGTCCACAAGTTTCTCCATCAAAATCCATGTTTTGATCACAACCTACATCAACTTGGTGGTATAAAGATTGTCCTCCTCAACTTCTTGTTATTTTGATTATGTAAACATGTATTTTATTTCCTATTGTATATGTATATGATGATTATATGATGATAAAAATGTTATGTGGGGATTTGGTGTTGATAAACATGATTAAAAAGGTGAAAAATTATAAAGAACAAGGCTAAAATCTTGCTTAAAGTGATGGCTGTATAAAACAGTAAAGAAACAGGTCATGGACTGATAAAATGATGAAGTAGAATCCATTTGACAGTAAGCTATATGTCTTGTACACATGTGAGAGTTGGTCATGCAATGGAATCAAAATAATGAGTGAGATATGATCAAAACAAGTTAGGTGGTCTAATCTGAATAAGCAGTTTTGTAGGGACTGTTAAGGCAAGATGAACTCAAAATGGGCAGTAGCTATAACTAAGTTAAATGTAGCACATAATATGAAGAACATGTCACCCAAAAATGAGCTTCTAATTCATTATAGAACTCTAGATATGGTAAAAATAGTGAACATGAAGATAAAAATCAGATTTTTAGAATTAATGTTTATTATTATTATATAAGCACTCACATTTTAATGTATAAAATGTAAAATAAAAACCCACTAACTTATAAAACTTATTTATATAATTATATATAAGGTTAATTAAATGGATAAATTATATAAATGGTGGTGAAATAATATTTATAAGTAATAAAAACTATAAACTTGATTTTTACGACTTTTTCGGCTATCGCCGTAAAATTAACGTTTTTCGCCAAATAAAACTTAGACGACCAAACCCGTCTAATGTAAAGTTTATAAAAGTCATATACTGATATATAAGTATCTACTACAAGTAAAAAAAAACCGATAAAACCCGAACTATAAGAAATACGGACATTTACGAGCTAACTAAGCATAATGGACTAACAATTGGACTAAATAAGATAAATACTTGTAAAAAGAACTTATTGGGTTTAACCCATTTGGGCCCAACATGGAAAGAATATATACTGATAATATAGGTATAAGATGGATTAAAACAAGTTAAAGAACCTATAAAAGGCTTATTGGACTTAAAACGTGAAAATAGTTAAAACTAGTATAAAAGTTATCGACATATAACACTAGAATGAGTAAACGAGAATATGTAAACCCACTTGATCATCATATATATAAAATCATCATATGTATACATAATTTTTATTTTTATAAAGTCATTGGACAAACGTCTAAGACCGATTATTATTTGTCTAGGTTTCCGTGATTGAAGCACGTACCGTACGTCCGAATTACCGATAACCCGCCTTCCCACATCAACGTGAGTTCATAGCCTCACACTCTTTTAAATGTTTTTATAAATGTTTTATAAACCCGCGAGGGAGATAACATGTTAGTTTTTATTAAATAGGACACCGTTTGTCCCGATTGTTTGTTTATTGATTTTGGACCCGAATGATTGAATGACCCGATTGTATGACCCGATAAATGATTAAAGGACCCGATAGATGAAATTTAATGGATTATTAAAGTTAGGTTATGTCACTAAAAGTCCCATTAGCATGAATTGTGAACTACCGGGATTTGTTAGACGCTTATGCATTTAATAGTACTATTTGGGGACGATCACCCCAGTTCGCGCCTTGACGGTTGATCCCCGTCGTGCCACATTGATTGGTAAGCGAATTTATGTATGAGAAGATTTCCATAGCGTGACCTTTGTGACGACACGCTACTTTAGATGGGCAAAATTGAGTATCGGGTTAGCTACCCGTTGTTGGTTTAGTAAGGTAACAATGTCATGCGGCTTATAATAATCCAAACTAACGAAATACTATTAGACGCACCGAATTACGAAGTATTGCCTGACTAGCAATACGGGGTCATACTATTGATATTATGTTCGTGTTTTGGTTTTCATAACCATATTCATATAACGGTTTTTATTTTCATACAACGTTATAAGACGTATTGTATGATATTTTTGCGACATTGGCTCGTATAATGATTTTTAAGGCAACTGCCTATATAATGATTTTGATAAAGATTTGTATAAAATGATTTTGTCTATTTTATGGCCTATTAAAATGATGTGTACAAAATGATTTTCAGTAATAATTTTGTACTGATATTATATTGATGGATTTTATTAAACTCTATGAATTCACTCGGCGTTATCGCTGACCTTTTCTTTTAACATGTTTTATCTCAGGTACTTGAAGGTAATTCTCGGGAAGACAACAAGAATTCATGGCCCACACTTAAACAATATTTTCCATTCAAATACTTTGTAAAACTTTGTATGAAATGTAATGACTTGGGACCGATGTAACTTTGATGTTTATGAATGGAAATGATTTATTATTAAACGACACAATTTTATGCGTTGTCTATGATGTGAGTAATGTGCTATCCCGTAACACCAACGAGTCTTCCGTTGTATTGAGTTGTATAAATTTGGGGGTGTTACAATATATTATTTTGGTAACAGTAACAACAATTACCATCTTTTTAAAAAAATTACAAGTGATTCACTAACCTTGTAGGTTGCTACTTTGTCTTCTTCTTGTATATCCATATCTTTGCCTTCCTCGGTATAAATTGTCCGGTACGCACCTGCCCTCGTGTCTTTAACCTTAACCATCTCAACTCCCTCTTCCGTTTTAAACTTTACTATTTTACATGCCCAAACCGATTCAGATATTTCCTTTTGAATAAGCAGAAATATTGTCCTAGTATATATCTTAGCCGTATGTGTTTCCATCTCTAACCTTGTATAAGGTTTTGAAGCTGCTTCAAATGTTTTAAAGTCTAAGACTTCTTGCACGTGCCTTTGCCTTTCCATGGCCGCTTCATAGCACATCATGAAATTGAGTAATGTTGACCCGGGATTCGTGAAACATTTGAAAAATGCGTTTTCACTCTCGGATCTTGAAGTGGTTCTCATTAAACCAAACAAAGGTGAGCTAATAAAGTATGTTGGTAACCACATTTCTCGAAGGGTAAACATCTTCGTCGTCCACTTGTGTTCTTGTAATTTGAAGTCTTCAATTAATTTATTCCATCTCTCTTCAAAATCTTTAGGCTCTATGAACATATTCCACACAAGTTTGTTGAAACGTTCTTTGAAATATTTTTCTTCATATGTTTCTTTACATATCTGTAAATATAACCAGATGAGAATGATTAGATACATGATTCATGATGAATCATATTGATTCATGATGAATCATATTGATTCATGATGAATCATATGCGATTCATGATGAATCATATTGATTCATGATGAATCATACACGATTCTACAAAAAATACAAATTTTTATTATTGAAGTATTTTAATGAAATTCCAATACCTTTGATGGAATTTTTTGAATGATGTGCCACATGCATAATCTATGTTTAGACTACATAAAAACTGCTTCAATTGCTCTTTTCATTGCACCATCTTGATCAGTTACAACCATATCAGGTTTCTTTGAGTGAGCAGTCATGAACGAAGTTAGTAGCCATATATAAGCACCTGTGTCCTCACTTAACAGCAATCCCGCGCCGACTGTCAATGATTTTCTATGATTATCTATGGCGGTGAACGAAACAAAAACCATGTCGTACCTGCAATTGAATAATAACTGTTAAAAACCTTTACTAAATCATATATGATTCATCATGAATCATGTATGATTCATCATGAATCATATATAGAGGACATAAAAAGTTTTTATTCAACAACTTACTTGTTCGTTCTGAATGTTGCATCAAATGATATTACATCGCCAAACTCGTTGTAGTTACATTTATCAACTTCATCTGCCTAAAAAAGTGCAACTAACACGTTGTTTTCAACCTTATAATGAAATGTAAATTTTGGCGCAAACAACTTCCTGTTTTCCATCTTTTCTATCAGCATATGTGCATCGCTTTCTCCTATAACCTCATTAACGTCTCTGACATGATTCTTAAAATCTTCACTCGTGTCATGAACATACTAAGCACCCCCTTTCATCGTAGAATACAAGTGGTGCGCGTTCACCAAGTTTCATTGTTGAAGCTTTGACAACGAACATTTTTTCGCCTGAGTCATCTTTCGTTGTTTCTTTGTAAGATGCTCAAATTCTTTCGGAATCATTTTGTGGTTGTGTCTCGGAATGAATTTAACTATTTCATACTTTCCGGTACGACTATCCAAAACAACCTTAATTCTTGCATGGCAACCCGTTATTCTATGCCTTGTATTTCTAACTTGCTTTTCACTGTTTTGAGGGTCCAATGTATTAATATTTATCTGTTTTGGATTTCATTCTCGATTACATATGACATACTTTGATTTCACCAAACCACTTTTTGTTTTCTTTTGGCATGTCAACTTAGCTTCAAACCCTCCCTTTTTAGCGTAAGTGTTATAAAAATCGACGCATTGCTCCATTGTATCAAAAGTTTGCCCCACAAAAGGTAGGTACTACTTTTCAATATATGGTTCGCAGTATATCTTTCCTCCAGGTGTCTCGCCATCTGGGAATAAAGTTGGCGTGCTCCTAGGAACTGTTAAACAATAACATTTAGGTTTTGTTTTAGTAAATTATTTTTAGATTGAATCATATATGATTCATCCAACTTGCACTTGAAGTTTGTACCAATTACAATTTCTTTACTAATAATTATTTTAACAAAATCATATATATTCAGTTGTTTTTGTAATGAATGAATCATATATGATTCTTCCATAATATTAATATTGTTTTTATAATAAATGAATTATATATGATTTACCTGGAGTTTGAATGCGTTTCGTTTCAATATTTGAATCTTCGTTTTGATTCTGAGTCATAGGGTTTTCATCTACTTAGTACTAAACGATACTTAAATCTGCTTCAATTTCATCGTCATCGGTCATATTTTGCAGATCTCGCCGAAAAATGTGGTTTGAAGTGGTTGAGATCTCGCCAGAAAAAGTTAAGGTTTGTAGATCTAGCGCGGAAAAAGGTGTGTTATTGTGGTTGTTGTTTATAGAAGACAATGCGGTTGAGATCTCACCGGAAAATAGTGGTTAGTTGTGGTGGTTGGCGGTAGATTGTAATGTTGTGGGAGTCGTCGGAAAAAATGCGGGTGGGGTGCTGGCGGTTATATAGAGAGAGAGTGTGTGTGTTTTTTACCCCAAAAATGAAGTTTTGTGTGACAAATATATATTTATATTTTAGGTTTTTGCCCCTAAGTGTAAAAAGCGGGTGTGATCTTGACCATTGAATTCCAAATGAATGAATGGTTCAGATTGTTTCATTTGGTATATGTTATATATTGTGTCTATGGGGATCTTAACTCGTGGGAATTAATGGTTGTATAATTGTATTTCTATGAATTGTGATAATATTATTTTATTGAACAAAGCAAAATTTATACGTTTTAATAAGTGTGTTTTTTACTTTTTTATATTTTTAACAATTATATACTTAGAATCTTTTATATTTTATTTAAGTTATTTTGAACTATTAGAATTATTGAAACAATTTGCATTGTTAAAGACATTTTAGTATGTGTCTGCATCGTTGTATGTCATTTCTGAATGACTGAGAATAAAAAAAAGTGAATACTTTGGTTCTCATCGAAAATGACCAAAAACTATAGTACTAGAACCGAACCAAAGAACTTAAAACGGTTTTCGGTTTCACATTTTCTTAATTTTTTATTTTTGCTTCTTTCGGTTTCGTTTCTAATACAATGAACACCATTAAATTTTTCAGTTTTGGTTCGAATATAATAAAATGGTACCAGAACCGAACGAAAGAACTTGGGACAGTTCTCGGTTCCACATTTTCTTTATTTTTGGTCCTTGGTTCTTTCAGTTTTGGTTCCAATACAATGCAGACTGTTGTTTTTAGGTCCTCTAAGGTTTACACTTGTAATCAGTGGCGGAACCAGAAAGTTTGAGGAGTGGGGGCAAATTTTTTTTTTTTGAACGATAGTCTTTATATACACCGAATAAAGATACAAATATAAGGTTTTTATATTATTTTTTTTCTTTCCGAGGGTAATTTGAAGTTTTTTACATTGTTTTGTTTCCGAGTGGGGGGCAATTCGAATTTATGATGGGGTGCACTTTAATAAAATGGTCTTAAAAAAAAAATTTACACTAAAATTTAATTTTTTTTGTCGAGCCATAGGGGGCGCCGCCCCCCGCACTCACCAAGTACTTCCGCCCATGCTTGTAATCTATGTACCGGATGAATCGTACATCAATCTTTACGGGGCTTTATCATTTTATGGACTATCAAAACACATTTAGATTTTATTTAACTCAAAAAGTACATTCAAACTTCATTGACTACGCACTTTCAAGTGATCATAGAAATGTTTCAAAATAGTCACGAGAATATACACGAACAAGTAAATCGACTCTTTTGGTGTAACCTCAACATGGTTTCTTTCTAATCCCTTTACAACTTGAAATTATATGTTGTGTGCCATTAATTAACATTACACATAAGTTGATTTTAAAGTATTATATAAGTTGAAAGATTTAAAATTATTTTACTACTACCTTTAGGAAAACGTAACACATAAGATTCATCCATTGCTCTTTTCTGAAATACACAAGGTCGTTTCTGTTTACTAATAATAACAAATTATGTCATCGAGAAAAAAAAAGAAAAATTAATTGATTAAGCGTTACCAAATTTCCATAGCAAAACGTAGCTACCTTTTCTGAAACGCGTTCCGATTACAACATTCTATGCGTTGAAGAAAAAATGTGCAAACTGAGGCTAGTGGTAACAATATCACAAAGACGCGTTCATTGTCCATCCCCAAGACTTACTTAAATAACATGGTCGTGTAGCGAGTTTAGTATTTTGAACGACGGAGTCATATGTATTGTATTTTGAGTATTTAGAGGAGTCGTGTGTATTGTATTTATGAGTGAGTTATATGTATGCAATTATGTCGTTATACTACGTTGGTGGTAAAGTTAGTTATAAGAGTCGCCAAAACCCGTAGCATGGCCGGATCTGGTACTGGGCAAAGTGGGCGACAGCCCAAGTCATCACAAATTTAAGGGCATCATATTTTATATTCATGTTACATTAACGTAGTAAGAAAAAAATGAAAAATGAAATCTAAAAATGGAAGGAGAAATGTCTTGAGGAAAAACAAGACTTTATGGGGAGAGAGAATAATTAAAACAAAATATAAATATTAGGTGGGCCCACTTGGTTGAAGGAGACCCTGTTGAAAATAGATTTGACCAAAATGTGAAAACATAATCATTTTCATTGTTAAAATATTTGAAAATACTTTGGTAGAGAGTTTCTTAAAATGACTCGACCCGCTCAAAACCGTTTTAACAATAAATTTACGTTTAGTTTTTTTACTTGTGTAATGACTTCCTTTTACAATTTAGCAATAGTTAAAGAAATTTTTTTTTAACATAATAGGTAAATAATTTGAACAAGTACTTCACAATATTTTTTTTACAGTAGATAATTTTTTTGAACATAATAGGTAAAGAATTTGAACAAGTACTTCGCAATATTTATTTTATAGTAGATAATTTAGTTTTAAATTTATGACGAAACTATAGTAACGGGATTCTATGTTTATAATAACAAAAGCTATAATAATATGTACCGAACGATTATCAACGCATAACAAAAATAGTTTATATTATAATAACGTTCATATGTAAGTATATATGGTTATGTAGAAATTCAGAGTGAAAGAAATCATTTTTACATTGTAATTATATGTTTAAGTATCTAATCAAACCCAGAAACCTATAAATATTAAAGGTTAGTATAAGGTTATTTTTCCCAACACTATGCATGGTACTAAACTTTTTATGAAGTCAATTGTTTGTTTTCTGCTTGCACATAAAAATTCATAAGTTTTCTTACACAATATGTTTTTCACCATTTTTACAAACTTGTAAATTAAAGTTTACCTCATTATATCGGAACATATCATTAGATGTTTATCAAAGATAAATCTATACTACAATGAGCCGCTTAGCTGAGCAGGTCCAAAATCCTTAAAAAATAGCATATCGTTTGGTCACGGGGGCATTTTTTTTATCAGCTCGCCCAAGGCATCCGAATACTCAGGACCGGCCGTGACCCGTAGTGACGAAGTTGGTCAAGGCTCTTATTATTTTTACTAGTTATCGATCCTAGGAGACAAATCCACTTTTCTTGGCACCATATGCAGCATATCAGATTCTTTTTAATAAGACTACCTACTACGAGGGGTTGTTAACTCGGTCAAATATGATAAACTTAGTGAAGCTCACCAGACGTACATCCGCGTATAGTGACAGAAATTGTCTAGCGACAGATAGTTAACGATATACTATTTGATTTGGTGATTGAGTCGGTAACCCGGGACTCACATCAATATCGAGTGTGACACAAACTACACTTAATTTATGTGATAAACTATAAAAAAAGTCAACACTGCTATTTTATTACGTGCAAACCTCAAAAAATATTTTTCAACCTTATTAGAAAGCTTAACATTTTTGTTTTGTGCAAAAACATATTGAAAACCGCGAGTCCGCCTCTAGGATCTTGGAGTGTGCTCAGGAGCGGAGCCATGTTGTAAACCCCCAATGGATTTTTCAAAAATCATAGTTTTTAAGGTTAATTTTGGGACTTTAATGGCATTGCCCCCACTTAAAAACTGTAAATGCCCCCAACCTAAAAGATGGTGAAAAAAATTTAAGAAAGAAGTAGTTTTAGGAAGGGTTCATGAGTTTTTAATGAAGCTTCGTAAGGAAGAAGAAAATAGAGGAAGGAGATGATAGAGATAAAGATGATAAGATTTATTAAAAAAATAAAGAATATAAGCACAGTGCCTAAAAACTTAAAGTACCAATGGACAATTTGACATGTCAATTTCTCTTGTTGTCTAATTTATAAAGTCGTTTTCTTTCTTTATACATTATTTATAAATTTGTTTACTTAAACTAATTTTTACATCCTCTTTAATATAAATCATATTATTTCGTTACTAATTTGTAATAAAAGTTGTTTTGTCCTCTAAATATTACTTGTCTATTCCACCAATTTTTCTTTAACGCAAACAACCTATTTTTGTTGGTTATATAAGGTTTTAACGTATTTAATTCAAGTTTTTGTTATTGTGTTATCGTGTAAAAAAAAAATTTGCCCCCCACAACGTAGTTTTCTGGCTCCGCCACTGGGTGTGTTGAGTGTGCAACCACACAGGACTCCCAAGATTTTAGTGCCTTCAATGTTAAAAACGCAGCTGTGAATTCATTTTGAGGTTCTCCATAAAAAATAATGAACTTGAGATAATTGGTGTTTTAGAAGTAAAAAAAAGATTTTTTAAGAGCATGTCCAATAGCCAAAACAAACAATGACTTTTCATTATTTCAATAAGTGGTTTGAAGGTATTTTTCCCATTGTAACAAAAGCTTTTTATCTAGTTTTTTAAAATGACTTGTGAAATAACAAGTATTTGGCAAAAGCTCTTGTTATAAAGTCTTTGACATTAAATGTAAAAAGCTTTTAAAAACTTTTTGCATTGTAGATGCTTTAAGTTTGAGGTTCTACATACTTTTTTATGCATGATAATTAATTGGTAAGATGATGAGTATGGGTCGTATTCAGTTTTCATCAAGTTTATGGTTTGTACAATTTTGTCTTTTAGTATTTTAGTTGTAATCCTAAATAAGTACAAGTGGGGGTACTTCAATTAATAATTTCAACCCTTATACCACGTCAACCTCCTGAAAAGGGAGGACTTTACCTGGTTTGAGTTTGTGTGGCGGTAGGCTCAAATCTTGTGCATTAGTCGGTCAATGAGTCGGAAATCACGGTTACCAAAAAAAAAATTAAAAAAATTTTCAACCCTTATAGAAAAGCTCTTTAAAGTCAGTTCCATTTATTTTCCAAGTTGAAATATCATGTATATTTCCCAAAAGTTAGTGTTATACACGTTTTTTTGTATCATGTTCGATACACCCTTTTTGTATATTGTTGCTCGAGGCCTATTATTAGGTCAAAATGACGCAGGGCTTCAAAATTTTACGAACCAACCCTATTCAAACCATATAACAATGTAACTCAAAAACAAGATAAATAACACATCTAATGGTGATCACAAGTTCAAGAAAGAAAACACCGATAATTCTTTGTTTTGTACATTGTTCGTGCAATTTCTTGCTGGGTTCGAAATGTATGATCCTCCGGACGAGACGAGCTTTGTCCTTCGGATATCCTGAAATCAAAGTAAACTCGTTCGGGTGTGAAAACTCAGACCAAGCTCCAGCGTGAGAGTAAGTAAAGTGAAATAATCCGGAATGAATAAGTAAATGTATACAGTAAATAGTAATATTATTAGGTAAAAACAGTCACCTCAAACTTAAGTCCAAATGGGGTATTTACACTGCTCAAATCCCTAAAAATCCGGAAGGCCCAATGGGCCTTGGTCGGAGCCCAGTTGATCCGATTGGGGACAACCTTCCTATATTTGGGGAGCTTGTCGGTTGACCTACTTTTTACTTTTGCTTCTTCGTTTGGGCCGGATATGAGTTTCGGATCCAGATTTCGGATATGGGTTTCGGACATGAGTCCGGTTCGGACTCATACACGAACATACATGAAAACTAACTCGATATTACGATAAAGAAAAGTTGTGTTTGTGTTTGATGGGGCCTCATATGTCGGTGTCACACAGGGCCACCGAAATTAATGGGACGGCCCTGACCTCTAGATATGTCGTTAGTTGGAGTAGAATACCACTTTAGTTTGTACTCATGTGTTAAGACATTGAAAAGCGTGTAAATGAAGTTTTCGTTGAACAATATATTTTAGTTATACTTGATACTCCTTTCGTCTCTAAAAATATGTCTATTTTCGAGGTTATTTTTTTTAACTTTAACCTTAAGTTATATTATTTGTGTTGTATAATACCAGATAAAAATTATACTTATAAAAATAATTTTGAATCATAATTCAATTATATAATTTGCATCAAGTTGATATTAAACTTAAAAAAACTATAGACTTTGAAAATTATTGTGAACATTTAACCTAAAATAACTTGAAAAAGAACTGCAAAAGAATTTCATATGAAAATAGCATCCGGGAAATATGGTGGCGTACAAAAACGTTTATCATTATTATTACAAGATTATAATGACCGATGATAAAAGTTATTTGCTAGTCAGTACATATTTTATGACGTGTTAGTTATAGCACTTAATGGAAAATTTTTATTTAAATTCATATATGAGGTTGCATAACAAAATATAAAAATAGCGTTATTTAAAAACTTCAATCCTTCATGATTTTATAAATTACTTAAAATTTTCGATGCACTACTTTGTTGTTCCATAATTATCTTGAATATGATATAATAATTTAGAGAGTGGGTGTAACATTTCCTTAATAAGTTGAGAATGTAAGGAACTTGCTTTATTTAAGTCTAGTAATCTACTAAAGACATTTTTAGTGAAAAGTTATGAGCTTATTTGGCTTGTCTATGTGTTAGCATTATTAATTATATTATTTAATGATGAAGTATATAAAGACTAACATTAAGCATGGCTGTTGTCCAGTTCAAAAAAAATAATAAAAAAAAATCATGGCTGTTGCATAAATTTATTATAAACCATCAACATTAAAAGTTTAATTAAATAATTGTAGAAGGCAAGCTAGCAACAAGCTGCGTCGTAAGTCCTTTTTGAATTACAAAGCTAATTCTAGTAAAAATCACATTTGTGGATTTAGGTGTCATAACATTGCTATTCATAACGCGCTGAACTCTATTCAGAAACTCCACCGCTTCAGGTGCAAGAAAACCGAAGGTATCAAATGCAAAAGGAATAAACACGTGTTGATTTTCAATGCATGCTTTTTCGTGTTTTGTCACTTTGCATGAGGCGGCTTTCAAAGCAGCCTAACCCGCTGTAAAACCCCGACTACTCATCCCCACCAGAGGAGAAACCCCAGTCAGATCCACACATGCATGTTTTCCTCCAACCCATCCAAAAACCAGAATGTCCGCCGGTCTGAGTGTGGATCTTCCATCTATCGGGTCAGTCAATTTATTTGAGCATTAGATAATAACTTTATATTTAAATTTTACTTTTAAAAATCTTAATAAAACTAAAGAAGAAACGGTATAAAATACATATATGTATTAAATATTTTCTTTCTTAAATAAATGAATGAAAAGGTAATGAAAACATAAAATGTTATCAGGGTATCAAAACTAAATTTAAACGGATACGTGGAATTTTTTTAGTTGTAATACTAGAAACGCATTGTGATGAACCGAGTACATTTAAGAAATATTTAAAAAAATTAATATTTATTTTTTAAATTTAACATTATTTCGAAAAAAAATCCATGAGATTTTTAGCGCCTGCGAAAACCCATTGCCTGTTTAGTATGAAAGAGGGTTGTCACGTTTTCATTTTCATCTCTACGATTTATGACTGCTAAAAACTTACAATTTTGGGCTTTTAGTTTTTAGGTTTGATTAGAGGTGGTAATTTTTGACCCATGGTTAATTTTTGGGTCAACATGGTTAAGTTGAAAAAAGAAAGGGGTCTAGTTGGGTTTCCCTTAATATTTTAGATGAGTTTATATGGGTCAAACAAGCTCCTTCTTAAAATTATAAATGGGTCTACTTGGTCACCTCAAATGTCAAATGGGTCTAGATGGGTTTCCCTTAATATTGGAAATGGGTCTAGATGGGTCACCCAATAGGTTTAATAATATCAAAAGAGATTTTTTCCCATTTTTTTCACAAGCTTGTCAAATTTTCACACTTGTTAGTATTTTAAGTCTTCATCGTATTTTTTACGTTTTCGTCAGTAATTTTACGTTTTCGTCAGAAATTTTACGTTTTCTTCAGAAATTTTACGTTTTCGTCAGTAAATTTACGTTTCGTCAGGAATTTTACGTTTTCATCAGAAATTTTATGTTTTCTTCAGTAAATTTACGTTTTTCTCAGAAATTTTACGTTTTCGTCAGAAATTTTAGTTTTTCGTCAGAAATTTTACGTTTTCGTCAGAAATTCTACGGTTTCTTCAGTAAATTTTACATTTTCGTCAGAAATTTTACATTTTGATCAATAATTTTACGTTTTCTTCAGAAATTTTACGTTCTCGTCAGTAAATTTACATTTTCGTCAGAAATTTTACGTTTTCGTCAGAAATTTTACGTTTTCGTAAGTAAATTTACGTTTTCGTCAGTAAATTTACGTTTTCGTCAGTAATTTTACGTTTTCTTCAGAAATTTTACGTTTTGTCAGAAAATTTTAAATTTCGGCAGATTTTTTACGTTTTCGTCAGAAATTTTACGTTTTCGTCAGTAAATTTATGTTTTCGTCAGTAAATTTACGTTTTCGTCAGTAATTTTACGTTTTCGTCAGAAATTTTACGTTTTCGTCAGAAATTTTACGTTTTCATCAGTAATTTTACGTTTTCGTCAGTAAATTTACGTTTTCGTCACTATATTTACTTTTTCGTCAGAAATTTTACGTTTCCGTCAGAAATTTTACGTTTTCGTCAGTAATTTTACGTTTTCGTCAGTAAATTTACGTTTTCGTCGGAAAATTTACGTTTTCGTCAGTAATTTTACGTTTTCGTCATTAATTTTTTGTTTTCGTCAGTAAATTTACGTTTTCGTCAGTAAATTTACGTTTTCGTCAGAAATTTTACGTTTACATCAAAAATTTTACGTTTTCGTCAGAAATTTTAGGTTTTCATCAGTATTTTTACGTTTTCGTCAGTAAATTTACGTTTTTGTCAGTATTTTTACTTTTCGTCAATAAATTTACGTTTTCCTCAGTAAACTTACGTTTTCGTCAGCAGGTTGTCGTTTATGTCAGTAATTTGACGTTTTTTCTAGTAATTTTACGGTTTCATCAGAAATTTTACGTTTTCGTCAGAAAATTTACATTTTCGTCAGTAAATTTACGTTTTCGTCAGAAAATTGACGTTTTTGTCAGAAATTTTACGTTTTCGTCGGTAAATTTACGTTTTCGTCAGTAAATTTTCCGACGAAAACGTAAAGTTTTTGACGAAAACGTAAAGTTTCTGACGAAAACGTAAATTTACTGACAAAAACGTAAAATTTATAACAAAAACGTAAATTTATTGACGAAAACGTAAAATTTCTAACGAAAACGTAAAATTTCTAACGAAAACCTAAAACTTCTGACGAAAACGTATATTTTTTGATGACGAAAACGTAAATTTACTGACGAAACGTAAATCTACTGACGAAAACGTAAAATTACTGATGAAAACGTAAATTTTCAGACGAAAACGTAAATTTACTGACGAAAACGTAAATTTTCTGACGAAAACGTAAAATTTCTGACGAAAACGTAAAATTTCTGACGAAAACAAAATTATGACGAAAACGTAAAATTTCTGTCGAAAACGTAAATTTTCTGACGAAAACGTAAAATTTCTGACGAAAACGTAAAATTTCTGATGAAAACCTAAAACTTCTGACGAAAACGTAATTTTTTTTATGTAAACGTAAAATTTATGACGAAAACGTAAATTTACTGGCGAAAACGTAAATTTACTGACAAAAACGTAAAATTACTGACGAAAACGTAAAATTACTGATGAAAACGTAAATTTTCTAAGGAAGATGTAAATTTTCTGACGAAAACGTAATTTTTCTGACAAAAACGTAAATTTTCTGACGAAAACGTAAATTTTTTGACGAAAACGTAAATTTTCTGACGAAAACGTAAATTTTCCGACGAAAACGTAAATTTTCCGACGAAAACGTAATTTTTATGACGAAAACGTAAAATTTCGGACGAAAACGTAAAAAATCTGACGAAAACGTAAAATTTTTGATGAAAACGTAAATTTACAAGCGAAAACGTCAAATTACTGACATAAACGACAACCTGCTAACGAAAACGTAAATTTACTGAGGAAAACGTAAATTTATTGACGAAAAGTAAAAATACTGACGAAAACGTAAATTTACTGACGAAAACGTAAAAATACTGATGAAAACGTAAATTAAAATAAAGTAATGTTAAAAAACCGTTTAAAAATGTTTAATTAAAAACTGTTAAAAATATAATTTACAATAAAAAAAATATAATAAGAGAAATTTATAAAGGAATGTCATGATCATAAAAAAGTGATTAAAAAACTCAACATTCTTCTAAACACCTATGTAAACCCAAAAAAAACCCAAAAACCCAATTTTTTTTCTAAAGACCCATTTATAACCAAACCCATCTAACCCAAACCCATATAAACCCAAACCCATGTAGACACATCCTCCTAAAAACCCATCTAAACCCAAACCCATATAAACCCAAACCCATTTAAGACCCATTACCCAATCCAACTCAACCCAACCATTTTGCCACCTTTAGGTTTGATTGTTTGTATTTGAAGTGATTTATGTGGTGCTCCATTTCAAAAGTTAGAATGCATAGCTAAAATTTTGTTCAATCTGGTTTAGTTTCCCCACCGAACCATAAATAAAATATCAAGTTGGCTATTTGCCTATTTCACATATCAAATCGAAGTGTATATAGAACAGAAATTGTTGCTCAAGTAATTTTACATATTTATCTCATCAGATGAGATATATATCAATCGCATTGTTCAAATTATATATCAATCGCATTGTTCAAATTATTTTAGTTATGGACGTGTGTGCGGCAATGGCGGAGCTTGAACATTTATTTTGAGAGGGCCGAATCACTTTAAACATACCAAAATAAAAAAGTGGACAATAACTTAAAGATCGACGGAGCAATATTTACACTACTTGTAATAACCTTTGAGGGGCCGGAACCCCTCCATGTCTCTATGAAGCTCCGCCACTGACGTGCGAATATGACAAGTAAATTGTTACATTCTTAATGCGACTAAGCTTTACTGAATCACCAATTTTAAAGGTTTAATAATGTCGGCTAATGTCATGCCCGCTAGTCATAACATCGAGTTTGACGTTATTACACCTAAGTCTCTTATTGTCATAACATGTTATCCATTATCAATAGTATTTTCTTTAAAGTTAAATTAAACAAGATACATAACTCGCGCTTCGCGACGAAGGGTGCAGGATCAACGGTTGCAGTGGACTAATAGTATGAAAGATTCTTCGCGTCAACGACTGGTCTTACTAGAAATGAATAACCTTATTTTAAATATGTATTACGTTGAAACATTTTTTATAAAATCATAAGTATATCTGAAGCATCGCAATATTGGGCTCATTTGATTCGCAATTAGAAGGTTTGTTTCAACGGTATCTTTTTTCCCAAAAAAATCGATACATATACGCTCAATATTTGATTAATAAGTTTGTCATATTAAAAAATGTAAATAGCTAAAAACTTAAACTTTTTTTGTAACAATTCATATAAAATAGGGGTTATTTGTAAAGTTGTTTTTTTATCACCTACTGAGGCATGTGGTTTCATGGCAAGTTTTGAAAACGAGATCCACCTTTGAGTAAAACGACATTGAAAATGCTTATACGACGTCGTTTATTTCAATAAATAATATATATTATAATTACTACTAACGTAAACTCACTGATTGGTTTGAAGGTATGTAATGAAGATATATCTTCATTTCCGATACAATTGTTTGACCAGTGAGTTTTGTCACTTAAGAGCAACTATCAAACTAAAAATTTTAGCCATGTTCTTAGAGCAGGAGGGGTGGTGGCGTTTTTGCCTGGCGCTAACTTTCCGTGCGCAAAAACCTAATGGCGCGGGACTCTATGTCCTCGCGCAAAGGGTCTGGCGCCATACAAACCAGCCCACGCGATTAACATATTTTTTTTTAATTTTTTTTAATCAAACGGTAATATTACTGTTGGAGGAGTTATTTTTTCAAAAAAAAAAAACTTATAAACTATAATTTTACACCTCTAAAAATCCTATAAGTGCCCCCTAACTATTTTATATTTCTCACACACTTTCAAATGATACTCTACATCAATAATTCTCAAATAGATTCAAATAATGTCAATGATTTCGGCGAATACGAAAATTTTGATGCATTTTTTCAACCCGATTATGATAAATTTATGCACGATTATGAGTCATATCTACATGATATCTTAAATTACGATGTTAGTCCCATGCCTGAGTACTTTAAATATTTTTAAAAAACCATTGATGCGACCGGTCGTTACAGTATTGGTCCTAGTTTAAAATGTACATCCGCCATACGTCAATTGGCGTACGGTACTACACCTGATGCATTTTATGAGTATTTACAAATCGCTGAACGTACTTCACGGGAATCCTTAGATAATTTTTGTAAGTTCATTTGGAGTTTGTATCATAGACAGTATTTAAGAAAACCAACTGCAAGAGATATTCAATATACTTATCAGTGGCACGAACAAAAACATTGACTCCCGTGAATGCTCGGGAGTATCGGTTGTATGCATTGGGAGTGGAAAAATTGTCCTAAGGCTTTACAAGGGCAGTTTAAACGGACTGGGCATAAATATCCAACTGTTATTTTAGAAGTTGTCGCCGATCAAAAATTATAGTTTTGGCATGCATTTTTTGGGTTCCTGGAGCGAATAATGATTTGAATATCTTATATGAATCCCCATTATTTGATGCTGAAATTGCTGATTTGGCACCACCGAGTCCGTTTTTAGTAAATGGACATACGTATGGTAAAGTTTACTATTTGGCCGATGGTATTTATCCGGCGTGGCCAACGTTTGTCAAAACTTTTTCTGTGGCAAGAGACGAACAGACGTTGAAGTTTAAGAGAGTTCAAGAAGCTGCAAGAAAAGATATTGAACGGGCATTAGGAGTCCTGCAAGGTCGTTGGAGTATCTTACGATAACCTGCGCGTCCATTGGAAATCAACACCCTCAAGAAAATCATGTATTGTTGTATTGTTTTACATAACATGATATTGGAAGACGATGGATTTAAAGTTAAAATGAGACATATGTTCGTGGATCCGACACCAGTTATTGTTAGAAACTGGATGGAAAGATGTGACTTACATATTCGGAAGACGAAGGAACTTCGAGATAGGAAAGTGCACAACGATCTCCGAGAGGACTTAGTGGAACGGGGATGAAAATGATAAAGATGATGAAGATGAAGAAGATTAGTTTTTGTTTTAATTTTATATAATATTTTAATATTTATGTAAAGTTTTAGTGTTATGAATTTTATTTTATATAAAACATGTGTTTAAGTTCAAAAAAAAAAAAAAAAAAAAAAACTTATGACACCAGAATTGTTATGGCACACCACTCCCCTGAAAATTGGTGACAAAACCCACTTTATTAACGTGACAGTACTTTTTGCCTACGATAAAACGATTCTCTGTGCTCTTACCCTGTAAAAAAACAAAGGTTTACAAACCATTCTTATATCCATAATCACAATGATTCTAGGCATCACCTCAATCTAAAAGTAAAAGTGAGCATATTGGACTGTTGATCTTATCAAACCGAGAACCGAACCAATCAGATCCAGTCTTTATTTTTCGTTAAATTCAGGCATCGATTTGATCGGTCCAATTCAGTCTTAAAAAGCGTGAATATTATGCGTGTAGGATCGGACTTGACTGACGGATCAGGCTGAACCGAACCATACCATTACAGTCCGGTCCAACGTTTTAGACAATTTCAAGTATTAATCCGATCCGGTTCAGTAAACACCCCTAATCTAAAGTAGTGTATCAAGAAATGCATGAGTTAAACAAATCAGAAAAAGGAAAAAAGCATGTCTCTAAAAAGGAGAAGAAAAGATAATAAAGCAATAAGCTGAACTCATGCTCATGCCCATACCTCTCCCCGTGACAGTTGACACAATAATAAATCACTCTCTTTTATAAAAATTCATTCCCAAAATCATCTCTTTTTTAAAAAAAAGAATACCCGGAACAACGGACTCGAAAGCCCGTCTTCGAGGCCAAGGATCCATCAAACACAACCACACGACACGCCTCACTTCCACTCAACTCTCTCCCAACGAAAATTACGTCGATTTAATTGGCTTTCGGCTTTTCGCTTTCTTCTGATGTGTTTATGCTGGCCATGAAGTCCGGTTCGCCTCGTTGGCCTGATTTTGGTGCTTTCAGGTAAACGGGCAACAAAGCTGTGTCACTACTTGTTTTTTAAAAGATGATACTTATGCTAAAAAAATTTGAAAGATTTGTTGTGGCTGCAAATGGGATTTCTGCAAATGTTTCGCGCGCCAATAAAATACTTGGAAAATGTCTTTCGAACTTTTATCAAATAATTTAAGTTCGAGCTTAAGTTTAACTTAATCGTGCAAAACTTTCATTGAGCTCATGATAAACTAGCTAGAAACATATAATGAGTCGAGTTGGAATTTTTGATAGTCCGTTCGACTTAGATACTTATTGTGCTTTTTAAAATCTCAGTATAAGTATACTTTTATATAAATAAATAAAGGTTAACTTGAATATTAAACTAATTACAAAGAGTAACTCATAAGAGATTGATAAATTTTATAGGATAATTCCATGTTTACACATTTATAAACAAAAGTTAGGAACAAAATGTGACAAGTCTATATTGTGAAACAATTAGACAGTGGCGAACATGACATGAAAGTTCATTTAATGACTTTAATTAGGGCTGTAAATGAACTGAACGTTCAGTAAACCGTTCGCTGATCGTTCACTAAAAAATTCGTTTATGTTCGTTTATTTAATAAATGAACGAACACGAACAATAATTTTGGTCCGTCAAGTTAAATAAAGGAATGTGAACAAAGGCTTCGTTCGTTCATTTACGTTCGTGAACGTTCGATTATGTCCGTTCAGTTACGTTCGTTCATTTCGTTCGATTAATATCTCAAATGTTAAAAGATAATAATAAACTGTATAACAAATATCTTTAAATGTCTAACAATAATATATTACTAATATAGTACTTGGTTACAAAGTATTTATAGTTTCTCTTAAATTATACATTAGAGCTAGAGATTGAAAGACATGACTACTGAGATGAAAAAGAAAGAATATTTTGGAATATGATGATTATATAAGTATATAAGATGATGATATGGATCGTCTAAAGTAACAAATTTAGTTACACGACCGTTTAGCCTGTTTACATTTATCTATCATCGTTTACGTTCATTTATGTTCGTTTATATTCATTCGATTACGTTCGTTTAAGTTATATGAACGAACATAAACATCATGAACAAGTTCAAATCTAAATAAACGAACATGAACAATAATTTTTGTCCAATTAAGCGTTCACGTTCGTTTATTTATTCGGCTAAAATTAAATAAACGAACATGAACATGCCTTCGTTCGTGTACGTTCAGTTCGTTTACAGCCGTAACTTTAATCATCACAAAAGACATAAACCTAGCTGTTACTTTTCTATACAATATAGGTTTGGTTCACTATTTCGCCAAACTTTTTGTTTGGAAGATTATCATAAGTTTGGTTCACTATAAACTTCCATGCATGCTTGTTAGGTTCGCGAGCCTATTCAGTCTTTAGGTACGATTGAACGACTCTACATGCACATTAGCATTATTGAATATGATAAATGTATAAAGGGGAACTTCCATAAATGGCCTAAAAACATTAAGATATTTCTAAAATGTCAGTGCCTTTAAGAAGTTCTTAAAATGACTCGAAGCAACCGAGGCATCTCCAATTATAAGTCGACGTGTGTCCTTTTCCACCCACAAGATACAGTCACGCGATGTATTTAAAAATGGAGGCAACCCGTTGAATATACACGAGGCAACCATAAAAGAAAAAAAATATACATGTATACGGTATAAAAAACGAGGCAACTCAAGTATTTTATATTAAAACCGAGGCAACTAAAAAAATAATTTGGCGGCAACCCTTTAATAATTGAGGCATTCTGTTGGAAAATTTTTTAAACTCAAGGCAACCACTTTTAAAAAGCGAGGCAACATTTGCTGTCACACATCTATTATATAACTCTATTCGAAAAAACCCAGAACCAAAAACACACTAAAAAAACATACACACAAACACATAGTTAAGAACCTTCAGTATCCAGTTAATTAAAAACCTAATTGACACTGCTTCCAATTAACAATAGTTGTTCTTACTAATAATCATGAATCTAGTGTAACAAACAATTGATATTGCACATCACATCGAGACCCACACTTACGGCGAAGGATTGGAAGCTGTTTATCCATTCAAATGGTAAACAATGTGTTTAATTTATGAGCTCCCCATTTAAGTATATATTTAATTAACATTGATTTTGATTATTCGAATTGGTTTTTTCATGGTATATTAATTGATTGCATGATGAAAACCCTTTTGTATATGAACTTCTTCATTCACATTGATTTTGTATTAAAGTCTTGGTCATTAGAACAAACATATTATATGATAGCTTTCACTCATTAGGATAATTCAAGCCTTTGTTGTTGAAAGTTATGATAGACGAATGTAGGTGGTATGGATAGTGGTACTGATGAATATGATCTGCATTATTGGTATTTAGTTGTTTACGCTGGTTTTATTGCTACACAATTGAAAGTATATGATGATTTAGTTGGCATTGCAAGCGTTGCATAATTAGTACAAAACATAGGTTATATAATAGGCATTCAAAACATTGAAGGATAACATATAGACTGAAATAAAACATACTATCAAACTAAGTCTAGTGGAATAGTTTTAGAAAACACAAAAACTGCGAAACATAATGTAAGTAGATAACGTAGGTGAATAATGCGTAAGTCGAATGACTAGAAAGCTTGATTATCCAATGCTGGATGCACTCCTTAGACTATAACGTATCCATGTTCCACCTGGTTTCACGAACGTCTCAATGTAGGTACACCAAGGACCGCATATATAGTCTAGAATCCTGAAGGTCATGTCATTAAGGTTAAACAAAACGACCTCGTATCCAAATGAAATCACAAGACAACCGTCCCCTGTTATACGTATTGGAGAATAGTATCTTGTCCAACCCTCTGCGTATAGGTGTAATTGATGGAGATTAGGATCGATATTCCGAATGGAAAACAACCTTAACCAAGCTTGGTGTACAGGATGGTTTGTCATGACCCAGACATCGGAAATATTGTTGTTGGTGTAGTTATACAACATGCATACCCCTGTCGCAACACCCCTAAGTGAATCGATTTCTAGGCTCTTCATAATTCAGGAAGAACAACCGTGGTAATTATTTCTTGTGATAAGTCAACAGAAACAATCCTTTCATAGTTTTCTCTCCAAGAGAAATCGAAGTAGTATACCCGACCATCATAACCCACACCATCTCCAAAGACAGAACCTTCGCCTGGATAAACTCCTAAGTTTTTCCAGTTTTGGTTCTCTACCGAGAACATTTTTGTAAAACCCCTATTTTTACCTTTCAACTTTGCCTCATAGTGGGCCCAGTTTACTGAACTAAGTGTAGTCCCACTTCATGAAGTTTCAGTCTTTCATTAAATTTTACTGTCGATTCTTGTATGTTCATAAATATATGAGACTTCCGTCATATTTAATCTTTGTGAAGCCTCAATTCACAAGTCTAGTGTATGTCTTACACTTTTATTTAAGTTAGAAAATTTCCACCCACCTTATGCCTTGTCTTACCCAAGTAATCACACTTAGCTAAGACTTACTAAAAAACAAACTACACATCACTTGTGCAACCTTATGTTTATACGGCTAGAAACATTACACAAATGTGCACATAACGCAAAACTTACCTTTACACTAAACTAACTAATACTTGCTAGATATTTTGAATCACATTTCCTCCACATGGGATATACAACCCGCGGCTAGGAGCCCTCCAACATCACCCAAATCTACTTGGTACAAGGTAAATCTTGGTACTAGGATTAACTAATTAAGAGCATGTACTTTTGTCTCCCACAAGCCCTCACTTAGCCGGTTTTGCTAGCTCCACATCACCCTTGTACATCCCTCCATTTATGAGGATGTACTATACTCCTTATACTTACATCATTATACAACTAGCTTAAAACCAAAACCACTCCCCATTTGGATGAAACCTACGGCTAAACTAGAGAGCATGGGTAACTCATCCTAAAAACATTTAACACATATTGTTAGAAATACGTTTTTACGTATATTAGAAGTATCGGTCACTCCACAATATTATTTATGTTGTAATAGCTCGTAGTTAGAGTAAGCTTATTAACTTAAGTAAGAACCGGTCCATGGGCTTGTCATGGACCGGCCCAAGCCCAATGTTTGCTTGGAAGTATAAATACCCCTTTCCTCCTTGGAAAGGGGTTGGTTGTTGTCATTTTTCTAGTTCCACTTAATAAAATACACATAGTTTTCTCTCACTTTCTCTCTCTAGTTTCTCTCTCTAGAAATCATCAACCCAATTCATAGATTCATAGGTTATCAAGATTCTACATTTGGTATCAGAGCTATGGGGTGATTTAAGGTAGTGATTTGTGTGGTTTTTTAGTTTTTGATTGTATTAGTGTTCTTTAAGAAAATCCATCTTGATTCTTGGTGTTTTTGTGATTGGGATTAGTGGATAAGTATTAGTTTTTACTTATTATTGTTGAAATCACAAAACTTTTTGGGTCATTTGGTCAAAATCTGGGTTTAATCTTTCTTTTTGTGGTCGACTGTTCATCCGTAACAACTTCTGATTACCCAGCAAAAGTTCCGAACCAACAAGTTCCGGATCACCAAAAAGTTCCGAACCAAGAAGTTCCGAACGAAAAAGTTCCGGATCAAGAAAGTTCCGGATCAAGAAAGTTCCGGATCAAGAAAGTTCCGAACCAAGGAAAGTTCCGAACCAAGGAAAGTTCCGAACCAAGGAAAGTTCCGAACCAAGGAAAGTTCCGAACCAAGGAAAGTTCCGAACCAAGGAAAGTTCCGAACCAAGGAAAGTTCCGAACCAAGGAAAGTTCCGAACCAAGGAAATTTCCGAACCAAGGAAAGTTCCGAACCAAGGAAAGTTCCGAACCAAGAAGTTCCGAACCAAGAAGTTCCGGATCAAGCCAAAAGTTCCGAATCAAGGTAATTCCAAGCCAAATCTTCCGAATCAAACTTCCGAATCAACAAAAAGTTCCGAATCAAGGGTTATTTTGCTTGTTTTTTTCGACGATTTTTTAGAGGATTTAATCTTGGTTTCTTACAACAAAAACTCAACACAATTCACAAGCTTTACTTCACTGCTCGATAAACCGATAATCTTTGTCTCTTTGAAGTTAACAAAATGAATCCGAATTCAGTAATGCCTCAGATGACATCACTTACGGATATTTCCGTCATTACGGGAACGGATAATCGCCCGCCAATGCTCATCAAAGAAGTTTTTGAAGCATGGCAAGGCCGGATGATGTCTTACCTTAAGGGAAAACCGGTTTATGGGAGGCTTATGGTTAAGTCAATTTTAAATGGTCCACTTGACTATGGTACCATCGTGGCTAACAATGTGACTCGACCAAGAGAATTTGAAGAACTTACACCAGCTCAACAACTTGTTGCCGATGCAGACGAAAAAGCTCTTCAAACAATTCTCCAAGCTCTTCCCCATGACATCTATAGGATGGTAAGTCAGTATACGGTGGCAAAGGATTTATGGGAAAGTTTAAAGGTGTTGCTACAAGGTACGTCTCTCACCAAACAGGAAAGGGAATGTCAGTTGTATGACCTGTTTGATAGATTCACGTACAACCCAGGGGAAACGCTTCACGATTATTACTTCAGATTCACCACACTCATGAATGATCTGAATGTATACAATCTTGTGATTGCTCCATTCCAGGTTAACACCAAATTGTTGAATACTTTACCTCAAGCTGAATGGGGTGAGTATATTACCGATGTTAAGTTAACCAGGGATTTGCATAAGTGCAATTTGGATCAACTATATGCTTTTCTTCAGCAGCATGAGAAACATGTGATCATGCACCGTTCTCCACGAGGTATGTACCCTGATTCATTAGCTTTGATGGCGAATCAACCAAGCTTGTCTCACAACAACACTCCTTATATTTTGGGACATCAAGCCTATCATTCATCACCTTACATGACACCAACCTTTCCCCAATACTCGATTCTACCGCAACCACCCACCTCACATCAGCAACAATATCGGTTTAGTGCACCTTCATCACAATATGCTACACAACCTCACCCAGCAAGTATTGCACCTTATGCTCAATCTTCATATTCTTCTTATCAAGAGAATGCAGCATATCTAACAAGCTACCCTGATCAAATGAGTATTCCTTTTAGTGATTATGCAGCTCATCAAGACCAAGCAATGTACTGTGATGATGAGGAAGTCCCCGTTCCTGTATTCAAACAAGGTGCTGACCCAGTTGAAGTGTTAACCACTATGTCTGCTTATCTCACAAGGACTTTAAGCAAACGAGGATTTAGGGGATCAACTCCTACCAACAATCAGTTGAGGAATTCATCCAATTCTCGCCAACAAGCTACTATTGAGAATGGCAGGGTAATGGTTCAGCCTATTCAACCATATCAGGGGAGACCTACCACATCAACTACCAATGCTCGCACGGTCAATCAAGCTCCAATGGTCAATCCTGCTCCACGGGCTAATTCCACAGGCAAGTTGAGAATGATTACATGCTACAATTGCAAGGAAGAGGGTCACATGTCCAGGGATTGTAAGAAACCCAAGAGGAGAAGGGATGGACAATGGTTTGCAGAGAAGATCTATCTGGTGAATGCTCAGGCACAAGGAAGGGAACTTGATGAAGAGGAGCTTGCATTTCTTGCTGATCCAGGGATTGCTGAACAAGACACTGTCACCACACAGAATGTAGCATACCAAGCAGATGATCTCGATGCGTATGACTCAGACTGTGATGACTTTCAATCGACAAAGGCTGCTCTCATGGCAACTATCTCCAGCTTAGGGCCAGAAAAGAGATCTGAGGTACTTATTAATACCACTGACAATACCACTCATGCTAGTATTCAACCACATCAAGTTGTGCAAGAGAGTGCTGTTTCGAATGATTCTTCAGTGGTGAGTCTTTCAAATGAGGAGACAATCAATGATAGCAATATCAATGTGAGTCCCCAGACTTTGAGTGAATCACAACCGGGAGCCGTTTCGCATACGCCTACTCCTGCTCAACAAGATTTGGTCATGGTTCCTGCTACATTACTTAGCCAAATGAATGCTGCACTCTTAGAAATCATAGCTAAGAATAAGAATTTGTCTGATGAGCTTGCCTTAAGCAATGAGAAAGTTCAAACTTTGGAATTAGTGCCTTCGTCTAGTGTTCTAACTAATCCCGAATATGATCACTTTCGAAACAAACAAATGGGTCACTTGCAAGAAATTGAAAACTTAATAGCAAATCTTTCTAATGAACTTAAAGAAAAGGAGTTAGTGGTCACTAATTTTCAAAAACTTCAAACGGATTTTGAATCACTCGAGTCTAAGAAGAATGAAATGGAGATTAATGCTGCTAATAAAATTAGAAGTCTAGATTATTTGCTTTTAAGACAATACGCTGCTTCTCAACTAGTGCACTTATTTGATGCTTCGTTTAGAGAATTTAACTTATCTCGTCAAAAAGGCCTTCCCCCTAATCCACGGTATGCAAAACAAGCTTTAAGACATAGTCCTAGACTTTATAATGCAACTCAATTAGGATTGGCCTTAGACCCGATTGTTTTTCCCGATGATCGAACAAGTAAGGATCTAGTTGATGAGGATCGGTCATACAATTCTGCAAAATATCCCGAGTGTGATTATTTTAAAATGAATAAGGAGCTTGCAAAAACGGATTTTAGAATTCGCTTCCATATGGACAAAGATCTCATCACAGCACCAACCTACATATTAGATGAAGAAAACCCTAGTACATTTCCTACACTTGTCAATATGGAAGGTCCTAAGGAAATTCCAAAGGATCTTCCACCTGTTAGCACTGTATGGTTAAACTTGCAAGAGATTAATCAATACTTTACTAATTTTGACAAGGTCATTTTGGAATGTACGACTTCAAATGGCTTAAACGCCGGAGAATGGGCTTTCGAACATATGAACGAGGTGTTTAAAAATGAGATCAATCCGTTTGTCGAAAGTCTAAAAGGAAGTTTTGCATCTCTTAAGGAAAATCTTGTGTTTGAAATTGGTGAAGTTCAAAAAGTGTTTTATGAAATGGACACCGCTTACGAACTACAACTAATTGAAAAAGAAAAGATTTTAACCGAATATGACCGATTCTTGTCTGCAGTAATCTCGTGTGATGTGCTTACTACTGTAAATGTTAATTATTCGAATGAGCTTACATCCGCTATGATTAATTGTGATGCTGTGCATATATGTGATGATGTTTGTGATCTCTCTGTAAATGTTGCTGATACTGTAAATGAGGTAGATAATCATTCTTGTCACGAATCTAACGCTGAGTTTTTAAAGCTACAAGATTCTTACAATTTACTTTCAAAACGCTTTAATCAACTAGAACAACATTGTATATCTTTAGAATTAAAACAACAAACTCAAAATGAAGATCTTTTGATATCAAATGGTTGTGAAAACGGTGTTGAGACAAGTGACAAGATGATTGCAATTGTTAAGGCATTAGAGGAAGAGATTATGAGATTGAAGAGAGATGTGTCATCAAATGAAACACTCAAATTGGAACTAGAGGCTGCAGAGTCTAAAAACCAGGTTTTAGAAATTAGACTTTCGTCTGTTCTAGGGGAGATGGATCGGACAAGACAGGGACTATCCGCTCTTTATGGTTCACTAGAAGAACGCTTCGCTTTTAATGCGGCACAACAACAATCTTATGTTGAACAACTGAACCAAAAGTGCGAGGAAATCTCTGACTTGAACATCCTGCTCATTGACAAAAATATGGTTTTGGCCGAGTTAAAGGAGACACTTCTTCTCACCCGACAAGAAGTTGTTGATAACTTAGCTATCGACTCTGCACCGTCCACTAGTGCTCCAACAACCAAGTCAGTAGTGCTTTATAAGAATCCGCTTCATAAGAGAAACCCGGTTACCTACGATGATTATATGAGGAATGCCATTAAGCATGTAGATCTTGTTAGGGATATCTTAGACGATCTTTATGCCTTAGATCCCTCAAGTAGCTACTATTATTCGGCTCATGAATATATTAAGCGAGTTCAATATTGCTTAGCATATTTGCAATACATAGGTACACCAAGCTCTGCACTACTTACTAATAGGCCCATTGATGTAACTCCATTTAATAAGACTCCAGGAGCGAAACCGTCATTGGCACAATCAAGTAAGGCACCTTTAAAATCTGTTGCTAATGTTCCCACTTTGCCTTCTACAGGATTAAAAGAGACTACTAAGGCTAAAGGATCGCCACTCAAGAAAGATAAGATCAAGCCCTCCACTAGTAGTGCCAAAAAGAAGAAAGTAGAAGTTCACAATAGGAATGCTAGTTCAGTTTTAAATAAAAAGAATCATGTTAAGACTAAAAGCTCTGCGCCTGTGTAGAAGCCTAAACCATTCGTGAATTCTAATTTGAATTGTTGGAATTGTAATGAATGTATGTTTTCCCAACGTCATGATTTGTGTCTTATTGATCATGTGAATGAAATGAATGCTATTAGGAATGGTCTTGAATGGAAGCCAACGGGTAGAACTCGTGCCCAAGTTGGCTGGCAATGGCGTCCCACTGGTAGGACCTTTACATTAGATGGAAAAATGTGCCCTTTAACTAGGAATGCATCCATTGAGGTTAGGTCTGAGCGTCCTTTAGTTAGGAACACTCGCACTCAAGTATGGAAACAGTGCCCTTTAATTAGGTCAGCCCCCACTATAGTGCCTATCAGTGAAGAAATACCTCAGGATTTAAGCCAACTAGAATCTACACCACCAATTAGGAAGAAAAAGGCTAGGAAATCTAAGAAACCTAGAGTTAGCAAATCTAAGATTATTAAATCAGTACCTGCTAATAACAAGGAACACTCAGATTCCGATACCTCTACATTGTCTTCGTGTGGTGATATTTTCAGGTGGTCCAAATCATCCTGTGGTATTTGGACTCCGGTTGTTCAAAACATATGACCGGAGATCGCTCGATGCTCCGAAATTTCGTCAGCAAGTTTCTTGGTACGGTTAAATTCGGGAATGATCATATAGCAAAGATAATGGGGTATGGTGAATATCAGATCGGAAACGTGACGATTTCAAGGGTATATTATGTAGAAGGTCTTGGTCATAATTTATTCTCAGTAGGACAGTTTTGTGATTCCAACCTTGAGGTTGCTTTTCGACAACACACTTGTTTCATCCGCAACTTGGAAGGAAAAGATTTGTTGAAGGGATCTCGTGGTGCAAATCTTTATACCTTGTCCTTACAAGACATGATGGCCGCCTCTCCAGTATGTCTTCTCTCTAAAGCATCTAAGACCAAGTCATGGTTATGGCATCGCAGATTATCTCATCTTAACTTTGATGCTATTAATCATCTGGCTAAAAACGAATTAGTTCGTGGTCTTCCAAAGCTTAAATTTCACAAGGACCATTTATGTTCCGCGTGTTCAAGGGGGAAAAGTACCAAGAAATCTTACAAGCCCAAAGCTGAAGACACCAATCAAGAAAAACTTCATCTTTTGCATATGGATCTTTGTGGGCCAATGAGAACTGAAAGTGTGAGCGGTAAGAAATTCATTCTGGTTATTGTGGATGATTTCTCCAGGTTTACATGGGTTAGATTTCTACGTACAAAGGATGAAGCACCGAAGGCTATCATCACTTTTCTGAAATTCATTCAGGTACGTTTGAATACTACTGTCCGCCGAATTCGTACAGACAATGGAACAGAGTTCGTCAACCAGACTCTTCGTGATTACTATGAAGGAGTTGGTATTTCACATGAAACATCCGCCGCACGCACTCCACAACAAAACGGTGTCGTTGAAAGACGGAATCGTACACTTATGGAAGCTGCTAGGACTATGCTTATCTATGCGAACGCTCTATTGTTCTTGTGGGCAGAGGCTATATCTACTGCATGTTTCACCCAAAACCGTTCTATCATTCGGAAACGCCATGGAAAAACACCTTATGAGCTTCTACATGACCGTAAACCCGATGTTTCATTTTTCCATGTGTTTGGTGCTCTTTGTTATCCAAACATTAATAGTGAGAACTTGGGTAAGCTTCAACCGAAAGCCGATATAGGTATTTTCATTGGTTACTCACCGTCCAAGAAAGCATACCGAATTTACAACCGTCGTCTTGGCAAGATTGTAGAAACTATGGACGCAGATTTCAACGAGCTGACAGCGATGGCTTCTGAGCAACACAGCTCTGAACCCGCGCTTCATGAGATGGGAACCGGTGCTATTAGTTCCGGATTAGTTCCCAATAATCCTACTTCTACATCATTTTTACCACCATCAAAGCCCGAGTGGGATAAACTGTTTCAACCGTTGTTTGACGAATTCTTTGATCCCCCAAATGATGAAGTTCCAGCACCCGTAGTGATAGCTCCAATTCCTGAAGTTGTTGCTCCAGCCAATGAAGCTTTATCTAATGCATCTTCAATTCACATTGAACCGGATGCACCTTCACCAAGTGATTCTCAAACTACACCTGAATCGTCACCCCTACTTGTGCCTAATGATGTGGAAGAGGATTCTATTGATCACGACTTGGAATATGCTCACCTACAAGAGCTTCCTTTCTTTGGTGTAGCGATACCTGAAAACCCTTTAGCCGCGTCTACCTCAGAAGAAGCTCCTTCTATTGTTCACTCCAGTCCACCTAGGATTGAAAACCATAGCACTAAATGGACAAAAGATCACCCAATTAGGAATGTCATTGGAGATCTAGATCGACCAGTCTCTACACGCCATCAATTACAAGAGAGTGCACTCTATTTCTACTTTGATGCATTTCTCTCTGAAGTTGAACCCAAAAATTGGCAGCAGGCTATGACTCAATCATCTTGGATTGAAGCCATGCAGGAGGAACTAAATGAATTCCAACGACTTGAAGTATGGGAATTAGTTCCTCTCCCTGACAAGGTTAACATCCTTACCTTGTTATGGGTTTATAAGGTTAAACTTGATGAGATGGGTGCGGTATTGAAGAATAAGGCTAGATTGGTTGCTAGAGGATATACACAAGCCTTGGGTATAGACTTTGAAGAATCTTTTGCTCCTGTGGCAAGATTGGAGGCCATTAGACTATTCCTTGCGTATGCTGCTCATATGAATATGATCGTCTATCAAATGGATGTGAAGACGGCATTTTTGAACGGTGAACTAAGGGAAGAGGTCTATGTTAGTCAGTCGGATGGGTTCGTTAGTACGGAGTTTCCTAATCATGTGTACAAGCTTAAGAAGGCTCTCTATGGGTTAAAACAAGCTCCACGCGCGTGGTACGATCTCCTCTCAACATACCTCATCTCGGAAGGCTTCTCCAAAGGCAAGGTGGACCCCACTCTATTCACTCTCAAGGAAGGCAACGACATGATTCTGGTACAAATTTATGTTGATGATATAATATTTGCTGCCACTAACATAGAATTGTCAAATCGATTTGAGAAGATAATGTCCACACGCTTTCAGATGTCGATGATGGGAAAAATTTCATTTTTCTTAGGATTACAGATTTCTCAAAATCCCAGAGGCATCTTTATTAATCAATCCAAATATGCTCTAGAATCTCTTAAGAAATATAACTTTGAAAATTGTGACCCCGTGGACACTCCAATGGTGGAGAAAACCAAGTTAGATGAAGATAGGAATGGGACTATTGTCGATCCAAAACTTTACCGTGGGATGATCGGCACCCTTCTATATCTGACTACTAGCAGGCTTGATTTGCAATTTGCTGTATGCATGTGTGCCCGGTATCAGGCTCGGCCTACCGAAAAGCACCTACATGTTGTGAAAAGGATCTTTCGGTATCTAAAAGGAACACTTCATCGTGGTCTATGGTATCCGAAAGATTCCTCTATTGCTTTAATATCATACGCAGATGCCGATCATGCTGGATGTCAAGACACGAGGCGTAGCACTTCTGGATCTGTGCAACTCCTTGGAGATAGATTGATCAGTTGGTCTTCAAAAAGGCAGAAAAGCGCTGCAATATCAAGCACGGAGGCTGAATACATCGCCATGTCCGGTTGTTGTGCTCAAGTCCTTTGGATGAGATCACAATTAACTGACTACGGTTTGGGATTTAACAAAATCCCGATGTATTGTGACAACAAGAGCGCCATTGCCCTTTGCTGCAACTATGTTCAACACTCCCGGGCCAAGCACATAGACATTCGCTACCATTTCATTAAAGAGCAGGTGGAGAACGGAATGATCGAGCTGTATTTTGTCACTACTGAGTACCAGCTGGCGGACATGTTCACCAAAGCCTTAGATCGAGGACGAATCGAGTTTTTGATCGACAAGCTTGGTATGAAATCATTCACTCCAGCGACTCTCAAAGAGTTGGCAGAAGAATCAGCTGAATAGTCGTGGTAAACTATTCAGAGTATCCTTTGTTCGTGATCATGTATATTATCATAAATATATAAACCACAAAAAGAAAATACAAAAATATAAAATCAACAAAAACCATAAAAAATATAAAACCTAGAAAAACCATAAAAATTATAAAATCAAGAAAAACCAAAAATATTTTTCGTTTTTAAATCGGGCATGTCTTTTAGTACGGTAATATTTACGGCCTTAGAAATGTCGATCAATATTGACACGGTGCCATAAATAGAGTCCGTATAAAAGTTGTACATTTTTAAAACATGCCCATTATGGCTTGTAGTTATTTCTGACTGCAACCCGGTTTTCATATTAAAGTCACGTATTTCCTTGGAAAACGTTGACTCAGAACGGGAATTAATTTTCTCGGGCATGATTTACAAGCCAAATCATGCAAAGGGATCAAGTTTACTTTACAACTTGGTCTAACACAAATTTGTGTACGTCTCAGTGCATTAATTTGTTAAAATAAGAGAAATCTTATTGACACCACGAATCAAACTTTTTCAAGATATAAATTGGAAATGCTTTCATCAATATTTGAATCTTTAAACAATGACTACAGCTCTTTAAATAGAAAACGGGTCATCGTTTAAGGGGGAGAAAATATTAAAATCATCTTCGTCATTAAATTGATTTTCAAAAGTGATTGTGAAAAATTAATGGCTAAATGGTAATAGAGTGGTTTTGCTTTAGAATACGACTTATGTTCGTTCAAGGTGATAGGACTTGCTTTAGTGCTTAGAGATATGCTAGTTAGATGCGATATTTAAGTTGTGTGAGATTGTCGAGTTTAGTTTAACTAAGCAAAATTAAGTTGACTAAGCTTATCAATGGAAAGGAAAAATGAAATGAAAAGTCATAAACAAAAAGGAAAAGAATAGATAAATATAGGGACTTAAGGTGATATTTGTTGAAACTTGTCAAAAACTTGACCTAGTCAAACAAAACCCCCCGCCCCCCTTCTATTCTTCTTCACTGTTTATCTTCTCACTTTGCCGCCATTGTTAAAATACACACACAAGCTCTCAAATCTTTCGTTTATTCATCAATCCGTTCCATTCATTCGATTAATAAGGTAATTACATCAATATTTAAACTTCTAATTCACCTTACTTATCCTTTAATTCTGTTAAAAGTGCTCGATTAATCAGTTTAAATCAACTTAGGGTTTATGATTAATTTAGGGTTAATTAACTAGGGATTTTTGGTGGGTTTTGTGCGGATTAGCATTAGATGATGTTTAATTGCCTTAGATTGCCTTAGAAACTCACAAACGCGCTTAGAATTAATCATCATAGCTACGTTTGAAAAGTTCCGGATGAACTTGGATATAAACTTCCGAATGAAGGATTTTTTCTGAAAAACTTCCGAATGAGGAAGTTCCGAATGAAGGACTTCCGAATGAAGGAAGTTCCGAATGAAGAACTTCCGAATGAAGAAGTTCCGAATGAAGAACTTCCGAACGAAGATGTTCCGAATGAAGGACTTCCGAATGAAGGACTTCCGAATGAAGAAGTTCCGAATGAAGAACTTCCGAATGAAAGAAGTTCCGAATGAAGAACTTCCGAATGAAGGAGTTCCGAATGAAGAACTTCCGAATGAAGAAGTTCCGAATGAAGGACTTCCGAATGAAGAAGTTCCGAATGAAGAACTTCCGAATGAAGGAAGTTCCGAATGAATAACTTCCGAATGAAGGAAGTCCCGAATGAAGAACTTCCGAATGAAGGAAGTTCCGAATGAAGAACTTCCGAATGAAGGAAGTTCCGAATGAAGGAATGTTCCGAATGAAGAAGTTCCGAATGAAGGAATGTTCCGGATGAAGAGTTGTTTGATTATTATTGTTTGCATGTTATATGTACTTGTTATATTATGTTATGAAATGTGTTATGCTTAGAAGTAAGAATGATATATATCTATATGTTTTTTTGTGCATCAACCTTTCATGTATTATCTTAAGCAGATACAATGACTAATCCAACAGTACAAGCAATCCAAGACTCTAGAGAAGCCGCTATTGCTAAAGCACGAACCCTCAAGTTCATACCCAACAATTACCGGCTGAAGCAAGTCTCAAAATCCACTCACCATGGATTTAAAGTAGCCATAGCAATTTTTGATCAATCCCATTTTAAGAATGCTTTAAGAAGTAGTGCCTCGGTGCCTTATGATTATATGTATGAATTTTGGGCTACCAAGGAAATCACTTCAAACAAGATCACCTTCACCATCGACAACAAGCAGCAGACGCTCACAGTTTCAGACTTCCGTAAGATTTTTGGTATACGGGATACACCCAAAGGCATGTCATTTTCGAGGGATCCTACTAAAGATGAACTCATGGAGTTATTTGACGCTCTTGGATGTCCTGACATACGAGTCGCGTCTGAGTTTACCACTGCTAAAGTAGGACAACCTTGGAGAGCATTGTTGGGAATTCTCAGTAGATGTCTTACACCAAAAACAAGTGGCCATGATGCTTTGCGCAGTCCTATTCTAAACCTCTTCTATGGCATGTACAAAGCTGCAAATGCAGATTATGCATTGTTGATATGGGAAGAATTCACCTTTCAACTCTTCCATAACAAGAAGCTGAAGACAAATTTCTTTCCTTATCCTCGGTTAATCAAGCTTATCATTAATTATTTTATGAAAAATGATGCTACTATTGATAGGCGTGCAGCAAGTCGTTATCACACTGAAGAAGCTGATGATACTGTGGATCTAAGGCATGAAGGACCGTCTGGTGGTGTCATTCCTGGTCCTATTCCCGATTACCTTCTGACGGAGAAAATCAAAGGTTCTGCTGATTACAAGCTACTGCAGCTAGAAATCAAGAAGCTGAAAGCAAACCTTCAGACTGGAGAAGACTCGTCTACTACGGTCAAGAGTAAAGGTAAACGCAAGCAACCAGCTGCGTTACCTGAACCCGAAACCAAGAAGAAGAAGACTGAGGTTACGAAGGGAAAGGGTAAGGCTGATGAGATGGTTTTACGTGACGAAGAAGATGTTGTTGATCCTGCTCTTGACAAGACAGAGAGAAAAATGATGAAGATAGCAATTCAAAGGAGTAGGAAAGATACTGGCGGTAGTGGTTCAGGTGCAAGGGTAAATGTTGAAGAAGAGTACCAGGAACCAGATGATATTGATGAGTTTGGGTCACCTGAACGGTATTACACTTCGAAGGAGCCATCAATCCCTGTTTCAACAAGTGTTGAAAAAGAATCCGGTGCTCCTACTATCATGGTGTCTACTCAACCTTTAGCAACTAAACCTCCACAAATCCAACCCTTACCAACCAGACCGGCGTCAACACCATTCCTTCCACCACCTATAACTCCCATCCTTAGTACCGCAGTAACAACCGAGCCTCTTCAATCAACCCAGAGCAGCTCTGCAACATCTACAATGGCTGCATTGGTGATGGCCGAAATGTTGGATAAACATGTGGATAATCACAAGAGAGAAATGGATGAACTTCGCCAAGAGCTACATAGACGAGTTCAAAGTGAAGAAGCATCTAGGAAAGCCCAGGAAGAGATGCTTGCTAAGTTCGCTGCAGATATAGAATTGACGCGAAAAGCTCATGCAGAAGAACTAGCTCGGGTTAAGCAGGCTGAGGCTGATAAGCATGCTGCACGTATCACCAGACTTCAAGCGATGAGGGATAAATATAAGGAGCAGAAAGAAGCACTTGAAGCTTCTGTTGAAGAGAGAGTGCAAGAATCTGTTGAATCCATTATGCCTAAACTGCGTGATGAATTGAAGACACTAGCAGTTGATAACTTGATGATCAAGTCATCCAATCCTTCAGAATCCGCCTACAAAATTGCTTATGAGTTAACGGATTTTGAATTAAAGAAGATCCTTAAGGCTCGTATGGTGGAACTTGGATCGTTTGATAAGTCTAGGATTCAACGGGCTCTATACAAATCCCTGAATGACGTTATCATGGAGGATGATAGGTTATTCAAAACGTTTGGAAGTGTGGTACCTTATCACATTCTACCTGAGGAAGAAAGGGAAGAAAGTGAAGAAGCAGAGGGTACTGGTGAAGATGAAGGTGGAGAAGAAGAAGAAGAAGAAAAGGATGATGAAGATGACGATAATGGTGATGATGATGAGGATGAGGATGATGATGATGATGATGATGATGATGATGGCGATGATGGTGGTGATGGTAATGAGGAGAGTGCTAGGGGGAGCAACGGGGAAAACAATGAGGATGATGATGGGGGTGAACAGCCTAAAGAGGGAGACAAGGTTACCAGCTCCAAGAAACCTGCTAAGTCTGGAACCAAGTCCAAGAAAGATGCAGCGCAGAAGGACAAATCAACATCATCGGAATCAAGACGATCTAAGTGGCGCCACGATGTGAATGCTACTACAACGTCATCGGTTCCTGGTACTTCTATTGCTGTATCTATACCTATTACCACTAACCCTGTTAGTCCTGTTGTTGTTGCTCATGTGATTGCAGAATCGGTAACTGAACCTGAAGCTGCACAACACTCACCCGTTCATGACACCACCGAGATGCCTGAATCGGAACCAGCAGATGTTCACGTTTCCACTCCTCTACAACAAGCACAACAATCTATGGTTCCTGAACCAAGCACACGAGACTGGGCAGACACGTTGGAAATTGACGAGACTGCACCGCCACAGGCTTGGATCACGGCAGCGGCGCAATATGATCCGATCACAGACGCAGACAAAGATGTGTTGTATCTTCGTATCCGCAGTCCGATTGACTTATGTGCATTTCTTGCTCATGAGTATAAGACTTCGGTTACTCCATCTTTGGTGAAGAAAGTGCTGAAGGATAAGAGACTTCGCGCCAAAACCCGGTTAAGCCGAATGGAGTTCGAGTATTATGCCGATGAGATCCTGAAGGCTCTGAATACCGTTCAACGGCCAGGTTTTCATGAATCAGAAAGAGCTCCACCTCCACTTGACCCTACTCAAGATAATCAGATTGCTCTCGACTTCTTCGTCACCAATGATCTGGTTTATCTTCTCAAAGGGTCATTAAAGTACGCAACATCCCTTACCTTGCTGAAAGCTGCCAACTGGGGGACAATACCCTTTATCGAGGAAAAGGTAAACCGACTCTGGGTCCCAAAGGTAAATCGTAATTATGATATGTATGCTGTCATAGGTGCATCTCATTGGGACGAACGAGTCCGAAGGGCGTACAGGGGTTGCTGCCTAGTCAATTCTGGAAGCAACGTTAGATCCGATATCCGCATCTCCAGCATTTTAGGGTTGAAAACTGAAGCCAAGAATGGCTATTATCATGTGACGGAGATTCGTTTGAAAAGGGAGGATGACAGGGAATACAAAATCCAGCAGGGAGATTTTTCTATCATTCGCCTTGAGGATATCGAAGATATGCTGCTTCTGATGACCCGAGATCAACTCACACATATTCCTCGTGAAGACCTCATTGCTTTGAATACAACACTTCGTATGTTCACACGAAGCGTTGTCATCAAGACACGAGTTGAAGATCTTCAGTTGGGAGTCGAAAGCTATCAAAGGAAGCTTAACCTAACCCGTCCAGTGAATCAAGTGCTACCTCAACATGTAGATCGATGTCCCTATACCGGCATTTCTGTCCTGAATTACGGCATTTTCTACTTGAACAGTCGAGGTTTAATGAAGTTTATGAGGGTGGGTGAGCTTCATAAGTACAGTGATGGGACTCTTCTACAAGTCAGAGGAAAGTTGGAGCATCTTAACTCGGGTGGGACTTTGCCAGAGATGACGGAGGATTGGCATCCGGGTTATCGGCAAATGACAAAGTACGTGATCAAGAAGATAGATCAAAAGCTCCGTGAACGTAGATTAATGAGGAGCTTGGAAAGATTCGTTGGTGGAAGACCATATCTAGTGCACCACAAGCTACTGCAACGATCCATCTAATGGGTCGTACACTTCAGGTCCACTTTATATTGGTTTTCAATTGTGAATATGTATATTTGTGAATATTGTGCTTTTGCGGCTTGATGTAGTATTAAGGTGTGATAATTTTTCAAGAATTTCTCACGAGATTCTAAATTTTTCAAAATATATCATACTAAAGCACTACAACTATCCCTTATTAAATTAAGGGGGAGCAATAACTTGTTCTATGGCCAAACATCGATTTCATTTTTACCCAAAGACCGGTTAATCCATTCAATATCCCAAATATTAATGGTTAACATTTTGGATAAGGGGAGAAAATGGGATTAAGGAGACTTAAGTGATACTTGGCTAAAAGATGAAAAAGACTTAACGATAATCCAACTTAATATGTGTAAAGCACGTGTTAAGGGGGAGCGTTTTTGATGATCAAAAACACCTAAGGTACGAAACTTTTGATTTCAATATCACAAGTACTTTAGGTGATTTTCAATGATTTTTCATGGTGGCAATCCCTTCCCAAAACACGCTTAAATTCACGACGAATGTGGTGACAAAAGGGTGGTAGGAATAAGTTTAGTCCAATGATTCATCAGAGCCGATGGAATCTTCCCAAGGACAATTCCATAGATAGAATTAGAAGTCCTAGGAAAGATGGAGAAAGAATGTGAACGTAGCTGAATGCCGACCAAGTACTTAAGCTAGCACTGGAACAATCACAACAAGGTGCTAGTGATGACGTATTGGTAAGCATTGAAGGGGTTGAAGAATGAAAAAGAATTGTAAAGATAAAGGGTGTAAAGAAAGAAGCCCTCCTTACAACTTTAGGCAGAAACCGGGTCAATTCATATGCTATTGAGGTCATTTTTGCTAATGATTCTCGGTATTGAAGAAAGACATCATGGACCCAGTGATGCAATGCACAACCCTTCCCAGCTAACTCAAATATCTCTCAAAAGGTATTTGTTTTAATCACACGGAGATCAACACGTTATCTATTGGTTTATTCACTCCGAATAGACTGGTATTGAAAAGGTGGCACTCCTCTCCAGCCATCGCTCACTAAATCAAAACGCACAATCGAGTCTAGAGCCAAGAGATCATCAAAAGTCTCAATAGGACACTTTCCATTTATTCCTTGCTTTCTCACACACTGTGAAAAGTAAGAGATTTTCATGAGTCCTACGCAATATTCCTGTAATATTGCCAGAACATCCGAGTAATACGCAAGTATTACAATGAAGATGGAAATCCTGCTTGAGCCAACGTCAAACAAGCTCATGGTAGGTTACACGTGCGGTTCTTTTAGAACCAATCTTGTGAAAAACTGGAAAGAAACAGTGGTTTAATTCTTAATTGAACTTAAACTCGTTCCAGGCCTCTACGCATTATCATATGATCTTGCCAGAACACTCAGAGTGATTCTTTATTGATCACAGTGACGAGTGGAAATCCTTCTAGTGTCAACATCAAACAGCACTTGGTAGGTGACGTGCAAGATTCTTTATGAGTTGAGCTCGTGACAACTGGAAAGCAACGATGGTGAAAATCTTAATTGAAATTCACTTGTTCCAGGTTTCATGAATTGACGGCTTCAAATCACAAGGATAATTTATCCAAGTGATTCACTCTTTATGTTCGCAGTCAGCTTTGGACGGTCGAATAAAGAGAACGGGTTTACCCGCGAAATCCTGTCAGGAAGTTACTTAATTGAAACTATCCGTCACGGGTACGATATCTAATATCGTCCAACGGTCTTCACCGACCGGAGGTAAAATGCTACCGAATTAGAATAAAATGTTCAAAGCCATTTTATTCGTGTCGTTGCTGTGTACCTGTTAAAGACGGTGGCGTTGCTGTGTACCTGTTGAAGACGGTGGCGTTGCTGTGTACCAGTGAAGACGGTGGTGTTGCGGTGTACCTGTAGAAGTCGTTCCCACATGCTTATGTTTTTCTACATCAAAGTTTAGCAAAAATTCAAGAAAGTACAAGATAAAGTCTTCTGCTGTACCAAACTCTGAAACTTTCGAGAATTCAACAAAAAGACATAAGTGTGTGGAACATGGAGTCACGAGAAGGCAAAATTCACAAGAAGGCAAAAATCGCACGTGAAAGGCCAAAAGAACAATGCTCTCAAGCCAAAGCCTAAAAGATCAAACCAACATATTCACAACAAAAGAAAGAAAAGAAGAAAAGACTACGAGCTAAAGAACGAAGACTTAGTATAGTATGCTAGGTTTAGAACTTTGTAACGTGGAGTGACCTCCCTTAGGGGGAGATTGTTAGAAATACGTTTTTACGTATATTAGAAGTATCGGTCACTCCACAATATTATTTATGTTGTAATAGCTCGTAGTTAGAGTAAGCTTATTAACTTAAGTAAGAACCGGTCCATGGGCTTGTCATGGACCGGCCCAAGCCCAATGTTTGCTTGGAAGTATAAATACCCCTTTCCTCCTTGGAAATGGGTTGGTTGTTGTCATTTTTCTAGTTCCACTTAATAAAATACACATAGTTTTCTCTCACTTTCTCTCTCTAGTTTCTCTCTCTAGAAATCATCAACCCACTTCATAGATTCATAGGTTATCAAGATTCTACACATATCACATTTACTCTCCAATCATCACAAAACTCAAACACATTTACTTCTCCTAGCATTGAATCAAGTCAAAGAAGCATTGAAGGGGGTCTCGGCATACATAAATCCGACTAGGAAGGCTTCATTGTCCACTTTTAGGAACCTCAAGCTTTAGTGTACTCTACTCCATCACATCTAAATCCAAGCAAGTAAGTAACCTCTCATTCCACCATCTTCCATATTCCTTACTTCTAATGCATGGCATTCACGTAAACTTACGATAACCAAGGTTTAGTATGCATGCACACGTAAAAATCGTGCTAAAACCCTCCTAGCAAAGCTCACGGCTTGCATATTTAGCCACGAGTATACACGCCCTTAGGTTGATCTTATTGGCAACATGTGTGACCTAGTAAACTACTTAGGGTTGCGTACCAAAACCCTAGGTGGCTCGGATAAATATTCAAGACAAGGAAGGAACACTTTGATTTACACATCCTATATTAACTCCTAATAAAAAGAATAGATTGATTAGTTCTAAACATTAGGAAGCTTAAGCCTTAAGCCCATTATATTCGGCTTATTTTTGAGAACTAGTATATTCCATGGCTTATTGAATCTTAAGTTAGTAACTAGCATGATGTGGTTATAGATCTCTTATTGTGATAAGATAAATCTATACTACACAAATAAGCCAATAAGCCGAAACATATTTGTGTAAATCGGATTAGCCATAAGCTTGGTTGGGCCAAACCATATTAAGCCTAAAAGTAAATGTATATGGTTAAATAAATGTTTATAGTAACTTTTAATTAGCCCACTATGAACCACTTGGCCCAAAAGAAACCTAACCGACCCTTAATGGGCCATCCGAGCCCATTAATCACAAGAATACACATTGGAGACTTTTTGGGCCGGTTATGTAAAATAAAGGAAGTACTAAGTTGAAAATGTAAACTTATATTAATTTTGAATACATTTCGAGATTTGAAACAAGTACAAGGACCAAAATTGACATAGTGGAAAGTATAGGGTCACAGTTTCAAGTAAACAAAACTATTTCAAACTACAAGGACCAAACGAGCCATTTTATAAAAATTTTACAAGCCCTAAATTCTTTTCGTACCATATAAGGCCTTATCCGAAACATAAAGGACCTAGAATGACATTATGAGAACTTGATGTACAACTAGTTACTTTTTGGGCTCTCTTTGACACTTAGCCGAAACCCTGAGGACCCTTTTTACTAACTCAATAAACTCCTATAAACCCTAGGGGGCTGTTTGGTAATTAGCCGAAACTTTTATAAGCCCTAGGGGTTGTTTTGTAACTTGAGTATTTATCTAAAAACTTGGCCGAAACTACGAGGGCTAGAATTGACAAACAACAAAACTTATGTAAGCCCTAAGGGCGTTTGTGTAACCGGGGGTATTTATGCAAATTGGGGGACTAGTTTTTACATTCCTTAAACTTGAATAAACTTACATAAACCCTAAATATATCTATATATATTCAACGTATACCAGAAAGGAAAATATAAAGGCCCGATACTTGTGGTTATATTTTTAATATGACCGTTTATACAAAATAAATATACTAATTATATTTATTTTTCCACACCTCAAATACTTATGAACTCATGTTATTAAACATTTAAACCACGATTGAGTGTAGTATGAATTCTAGAATATTAATTAAACAGGATTGATTAATATAACTATAGTATTTATTTTATACTTAAAATAAATATGACTATAACCCGTACTACTTTAACCAACTACGAATACTCTAATAACATGCTTAAAAACCTATAGAAGCATATACTGATACTTCAATAACCTTTGTGCAACTTGTTATACTTTTACTGAGACTGTATAATTATCTAGGTTGTTGACTGAGTGTTGAGCACTACTCCAGATTTTGTGACTATCACCATACTTATAAGGTGAGTTCATGGCCCCACTTTCATATATTGACAAACTTTTAAAATCCTTTTGGGGGAGAAAACATGCAACTGATTTATGGATATAAATTAAACTGTATCAACTTTAATTATATGTGCCTATTGTAGAGATACTCATGACCCGTGAGCTGAAACTGTTAAAATCGTTGGATTACCTGAATGTTATAAATAGATCTATTTGGGATTGACCGTCCCTACCTGGGTGAGTCATGCTCACTGTGCCTCGGCCGGGACAACAGGTGTTTACCATGTCAGCACTTACTATTGATGGGTGCCTGCTTAGAAATGGCGATGGTCCTCATCTGTTGAGGGCCCAACTATGTCAAGTGTCAGTTTCGGGCAATAGACAGTATAATTACCTTTTAACAGTAATGCTTTGTGCCTTACTGTTTCAGTGACTATTTATATCCAAACTATGCAACTAAACCTATGAATTCACCAACTTTTGTTGACTCTCCAAAGCATGTTTTTCTCAGGTGTTTGAAGCAGGTAGATACTATGTGCATGGACTGTTTCATTTGAGTAGACAGCATCTTAGCAAGCACTGGGGGATTTTTATAAGGGACTCATGAACAATCTTTACGTTATGTCAGAACCATTTAAAATAATGATTTACACTTTTGGTCATGTAATAAATGTTTGATAATCTTTTATCTGATGCTCTATGTACTATTTGCTATGATCCACCCACGTGACACCCAAATATTATATCCGCTGCAATTTGACCAATTTGGGGGTGTCACAAAATGGTATCAGAGAAAAAGTTATAGAGAACCAGACTCAGAAAAATTTATAAAGATAAAAATAAAAATTTTATAAATAAACTGGACTATAACTACATTAAAAATCTTTGGGATTTTTCTTTTGGGACTAGAATAGTTAAGCATATAGGATGTAGAGCATACATTTACTATGTGATCTATGTGTACTTTGATTTTAACATTGGTTAAATGATCTGATAAGTATTAGCTAGACCCTAACCTGATATGTCAAGGGAATACTTACTATCACTATTATAATATTAGTATATTATCTTTTTGACATACACTCACGTCAGCAAAACGATGATTTCTTTTCAGAGATACTATGACATCACCATCGTCCGTATTAGCAGGATGGCTGTCCGCCTCGGATTCTGAGGGCAGTCAGTCTGATGGAGTAGTCCCAGCTGTTTCCTCACCGCCTACTGCATTGACCCCTCCAGCTGAGGAGGTGGACCCAGTGACCCACACCCTGCCGCCCTTACCACCCTCGTCATCACTCCAGGGTTATGCTCCTGGATCTCTACTGTAAAACCCGCATGCTTTTACCATGCATAGTACCCTTAGGATCGTACGTACTAGATTAAAACTTTCCTAATATAGCATGATACGATTACATGTTAGGATTTTACGTATTACGTACGTGTTAGAACACGATAAGTATTTACTACGCACGAGCACGTAATAATTATTTGACAATAATTAATCACGAACATGCGATCATGAAATCATGAACGTAATTAAAACACGAACTATTATTAATTACATATATATATTTATTACGAGCGTAATTAAATATATTAGATCACGATATTTACGTAACGAGAACACTTAAAACGCGAACACAAATAATCACGAACGTGTAACTTATTAATTAGACACGGAAAACATTCGGGTTACCCCTTGTGGGCCCCATTTCCACGAAATTTATGAGGGAGGATGGGCTTAGCCCATCAAAATTTTACTAAAAGGGTTTAAGGGATTTTTCACTACTCATTTAATCTTTACAGAAGATTTTTAAGAAAACCTAAAAACCCTCCTTCTCCTTCTTCTTTGTGCCGCCACCTTAAGAACACCACAAGAGGTGATTGTTGATCTTTGATCTTGAAGAATTGGTGATTGATCGTGTTTGTTCTTCGTTCTCTTGATCCACGAATTCGGTAAAACCTTTTTAAACCTTTTCTTTTAATTTAATATTTTTATTAATTATGAACATGTGATGTTTTTATAAAAACATAATAATTAATCATAGATCTAACATGTTTTGGGGATTAATTAAATCAAAGGGTTGTTTTAAGGGGTGTTTTGTTTTAGCCGCAGGCTGCAACCGACCCTGAGGGGGTTTCGGTTTGCCAAGCCGACCACCACCAAGACCATATGGTCTTGGTTGGTGCGTGTGGGTCCCACGGAAGCAAGGTAAACACGGGGTACCTCGAGTTGGTTCGGGGTACGGTGTCGATTACATGTCCGGTTCATGTTTTTAGCCTAGATCCGATTCATGGTGTATGTTAGTTTTTTTTTATGTTTATGAACTTATGTTAAAATTAAATTAATAAAATGATGTGATTAATTTAATAACATGACTTAGGTTATTTAATTATTAATGATCATGAAATTATTCTAACCTAAGTATTTATATATTTAAGACTTATAATTAATTAATTATTTTTAACCATTGATATAATTAATTAATTAACATGACTTAGGTTATATTATTAATATATAATAATAAATATTTTAACCTAAGTATTTAACTTATTTAATTAAAAACATGTTATACTTTAATTAAATATTATAACCTATAGTTTAATTGAATTACATGAAATAATTATTAAACTATACACTATATCTTATGACTTAGAAAATAATCATGAAAAACACTTAGGCTTATATACTTAGCTTATTTAACCAGCTTATTTCTAATTATGGAAACTTTCTATTTTTAGAAACTTAATTAAATAAGGCAGCTAATCTATTTATGGAAACCAGCTATTTTTAGAAACTTATTTATTTCAGGCAGCTAATCTATTTATGGGAACTTATTTAATTAAGGCAGCTAATCTATTTATGGAAACTTTCTATTTTTAGAAACTTATCTATTTTAAGCAGTAAATCTATTTTTAGAAACTTTCTATTTTTGGAAACTTTCTATTTTTGGAAAATTTCTATTTTTGGAAACTTTCTATTTTTGGAAACTTTCTATTTTTGGAAAATTTCTATTTTAGGAAACCTGCTATTTTTGGAAAGTTACTTATTATTACACAGTAAGTATAATAACACATGAAATACCAGAAATACTTAATCAGATTAAACAGAATATAAGATAAAACACAGTTTAAGGCTTTTTAACAGTAAAACATGGTAAGAACATATAAAATAAGCTAAGACATGACATAAAACCAGCTATGTATTTAGTAAGCAGATACTTATTCATGTACGTATTTATGTAGCACTAGTGATTCGGAAGTAGGATTCCTCGCAGTTCGTCTTTCTAGTTCACTGGACATAAGGTACGGATTCCCGTCCTTTCAGTATGGACATTCTTTCCTTATTAGGATTCCCCGTATGCATCCAACTGTTTTCCTGTAGTATAAGTTATGTGTTTGATTGCTTATGTTTAATTAAGATTACCTATAGTCATATACATGCATGACCAGTTTCACCTAGTTATGGAGGTACCATAACCATAACATTAGAGGCACTGATGTTATGACTTCACCACGGCGGAGTGATTGCTCGTGGCGTCCCTTCAGCTTTTGGCCATTTATTTATATTTATCATGTGGGGCGTACGGGTGCATCCTAGTTACATGTTTTATTCAGGATTTCATGGTGAATGTGGTGTGTGCCTTGCATCCTTCACAAGGAGCTGATCCCTCCTACCCAAAAACCAGTATATTAAATTAGAGGCAGCCCCTCTAATTTGCATGATGAGGTCACCCCTCCAAGTATTCATGCACGGTGGATTTTCATGACCTATATTGGCTAATGGTAAAATATGTTAAACAGTTTTCATAAGATAAACATAAGGCTTTTCAAACTATTAAACCAGTTTTATGAACATGTTTCGGGTTTTCCACGACTTATACATTTCCGCTGCTATTAAGTCTTTATTATGCTTAGTCATTCATAGTATGTCTATATCCGTGCACTGAGCGTTTTTCTCAGCCGTTACTTTCCTTTCCATGTCCCAAAACGGCAGGTATCCTAGGAAAGATTCGAGCATTTGGAGGACGTGCATAGGATGGAAGCTGCTAGAGACTTCTTTTCCTTTTGCCTTAATATATTTATGCTTGTGTAGTCTTTCATTCATTTCTTTTGTTTTATTATGTTTTGGGCTTATGTTTGGGAACCGATGTTTAATTCCGGTTATCCCTATGGTCATGTAATGTTTTATACATTTATCCTTGTATGCTTTGATGACACGCTATAATTACGCGTGACATTCCATTATCAAAATAAGGTGTTACAATTATGGTATCAGAGCCAAGGCTTCGACCTGTAGGCTCTAAAACTAGACTTGTGACTAGTGGGTAGTCACCAGGAGCTTCCTAAGCCAACGTCTGTTATTCTACGTATTGATGTTTTCAGCGCATTGTTGTTTTAACCATGATGTTTTCATCACCTTGATGTTTTCATCGATATTGTTTTGCTAATATGGATGGACAACCGTCATTCATATTTAGTTATGTGTCATTGTTTCATGCATAATGTTCCTCGTGAACTGTGGCTATGTGGACTGAACCCCAGTAGTTCATAATTAGTCACATAAAATTTTTTCTGATAAGTTTTGACATATGAGTTTCATTTATTTATGTTTCATGTATCATCGTTGCAGGGATTATGACTAAGTAATGGTTGGTACAGGACTGGCCCTATTTAGTCGCATGTGCTTTTATCGAAACTTTTAATTTTGGGACCGACCCATAGGCGTCCCCTCGCCATGTCTTTTATTTTGGGACCGACCCATAGGCGTTCCCTCGCACATATAAAGGTTTTTATAAACTACATTACGCATTCATGCACTGTTTTTCATGCATAAAATTTTCTCATGATTTAAATTGGCATAAATTTTTTTTTTTCATGTCCCCTCATAAGTTATTATGTTTTTATGTCAAGTATGTTTTCATACTGTCATGGTTAACTTCAGTTTCATGCTGATTATGTTATACACTTCTTCGTGGTAGATGGTTTCATGTTTCTTCATGATAATTCTGTCTTCATGTTGATTATGTTTTACGCCTCTTTTGTTATTTACGTTGTCCTGCAAGACATTGTTAGATTTCATTGAATCATGCTTTCATGATAGTCATGGTTGGTTTTCATTGATCATGGTGTCAGGCAAATCATCGTTGAATTTTGTGTAACCACACTTTAACGTTTCCGTTATAACCAGAATGATGTCTATGCTAATACTGCCAGGTTATCATGATGGTTTTCCTAACCGTTTAACCGGTATACTTTCCTTAAATCCTGACAAATGATCGACCCCATACCGATCATTTCATGTGCATTCCACGTGTACTCCACGTACCGTATTCCATGTGTATTACACGTACCTAAATCCATGTGTATTTCACTTGCAATACTTTACGAGTATTCACTAGTCGATTCTGAATCACCTAAGGCATATTTTCAATTGCTGATATTCTACAAGATTGCTGATGCCGCTCATAACTGGGAGATGTTACTAAAGGTTGATGCTGCTGACGTTCGGAGACGCTACGAGATGCTGATGCTGTTCACAACCTGGAGATCCTACTAGACTAAGACAAAGGCGTCGGAGTAAGCAATTGGACGAGAAGATGCTTCACCATCAAACAATTTTCATCAATCATTGTCCCTAATTCTTAGTTACATGTCACACGTCATTCGGCTGTCATTTCAGCCATATGAGTGCAAACCGGTACCAGCCGGCCACTTAACTGAATAGTTACATGAATCACGGTCATGAGAATGACCGTAATAGAACTGACAGACAGGACGATAGTAACCACTACTATGACAGAAACTATCCTAGAAATCGCAACCGAGGCTCCGACCGCGGACGTGATCAGACATACAAAGGATCAACAGTCCAACCGATCCGCCAAGTCTGGCATAATAACCTAATATTGTAGTTCTATGGAATTACGTCTCGAGACACATGTCAAGACATCAGTCAAGACACATGTCTCACGTATACTTCCTGATGACACATGTCAAGACACCAGTCAAGACATATGTCATGCTTATAGTTCCAAGACACGAGTCAAGACACATGACTCACGTCCAACTATGGGACATTTCTAAGAAATTCAGGGTACCCTCCAAGGGTATATCCATGTTGTTGTGCCATGTATTAATCAGGCCACAAGAATTTCAATACCATTATCAGCGCATCAATGAAAACTATCACGTTGCCGATTTCACTTTCTTTTGTTTCACCATACTTCATATATTTATGACCATGAAGGACGCCTTTCGTATTCCCACGTATACGAAGGTTTTCCTTCAGCTTAATGATGAGATCCAAGCTGCTAACGCATTTCCTCGGACAGACACGAGATGAATTTTATCCTAATCATGGACTATGAACAGCACACCATGCTACGATTCATAATTATGTACAGTAATGTTCAGGCTCCTGAATACATTCAGCTTGATTTTCCCTCGAGAAAATCTGTACAAATTATCTATGCTTACAAGCATGTGCGTTGTTAGCCATGGTCGCTAAAATTTTCTAGCTGTCAGTAAGACACGACCACTTAAGTCTTTTACGCATAGCCAGTTGATTATTCCAAAATCTTCCCACACATTCCAGAAGAACTTACAAGGAGAAGGACGGCACCATGAGATTATGTGTCGACTACCGTCGGCGTAAACAAATCACCATTCATGACCATTATTCTCCTCCACGTATTGACAACATGTCCAATCGACCTTATAGTGTTAATCACATTTCCAAGATTGAACTCATGATCATGCTGCCAACAATGACAGGTGAAAGAGCAGGACATGTCCATGACTGCTATTTGTACACGACTCGGTCATGCTAGATTTAAAATTTTGAATTAGTCTCATCAATGCTCCAACGACATTATAAGAATGAGTTTCCATGAACTCATAGAAAATTCATCAGTGTTTTCATTGAGGATAACCTGATTTCCTTTAAGCCTAGAAGAAGAACAGGAAGACCATATCTGCACTATGTTGCAAATTCTATGACAAGAGAAATTTCACCCTGGAAATTTTTCCAATATCAATTATGTTTGATTACAGTGACAGGCTGGATCACATGGATTTGCATGGTTAATCTTACCATGACTCAGCTTATGCGTAAAGGAGAGAACCCTACACTACATTAGGTGTTCTAGAAAATCCTACGCTAAGAGAGGTTTCGATTCATAGACTCAGAATTTCGCAAACTCCTATGTATCAAGTTCGACGAAGCAAGATACAGTTACGTTCATATCTAGGTACCTGACATACCAACAGGTTAAGATAGGACACCAATAAACTGGGATGGTTTTCATCATCTGAAATGGTGAATTGAAATGGGACAAGATCTCCACGGATTTTGGCTACCAGTTTAACGCAAACTCCGAAGAAGCATGATGCTATCTAGTTTATTGCAAACAGTTTGATCAAGTATGTAGAATCCTTACATCCGCAAGGATTTCTGAACCAACAGATTGATCGGACATGTTCCAGCCAAGGCTCATCCGATCACTTGGCAATTCCTCAGTTATCAGGACATACAAATATTCATAATTATGCTCCTTATTTACTTCACGTCCTTGTTCTAATTCCACGCCTTGCTTTCGCGCTCGCGTTCATGACACTATTCACGTTCATGATCGTATTTTGGCTTACGATTTTACGTTAATTTCTTTTCTCATTCTGGGTAGTTTTCAATAACTTGAGAGACCAGATCCAAGTTTAGTATATCTCTCCATCATCAGATAGACGTTTCACGTCATATTCCACGTCTCACCTTGTGGTGTTTGACGTTACTGCCATTATATTCTATGATCACGATATGTTTCACATGTCATGTTCATTCCACGTTCCTCATATCATGATCAAGATATGTTACACATATCATGGATCACAATATGTTTACTCATACTACACTCGCAATATCTCCACGTAGCACGTTCAAAATTTTTCACGTATCACGTTCAAAATTTTTCACGTACTACGTTTCTTTATGTCTCGCGCATTGTTTCTAGTTAACAGTTAAGTCAGATTGTCTTTCATCGTAACGTTTCAGTTACTCTTACATGATTAATTCTTATTCCCTCGATCGAATTTAGGGGATCTACCTTACGTTGATAACCGAGAACTTCTTCGTATTCCAAGTCAAGGTCAGGATGACCAAGACTTATCATTCGTGTCAAGATCTTATAAGGAACCGTTCCAAGAGGGAAGCCACTTGGAAACGGACAAGTTCATCTGGACTTCTTATCCGTTTTCTCTTATCAATTAGATATGTCCTTTCAGCGACGTCACGTTCCATGTCCTTTTAAGACATGTAACGTTCTGCGTTCTTTCTGCCAGGTCACCTGCACGTTAATTTATCTTACATACCCTCTCAGTTTGATTCAGGTATGTTTCTCTTTCAGTTACGTTATCTATAATTTGGGGACGAATTATTCTTTTTAGGGGGGAAGAGTTGTAAAACCCGCATGCTTTTACCATGCATAGTCATGTATCACATGTTATGACCATTTTATTGCAACCCACATTTTTAGATAATTTCAATATAAATTTGTTTTTGTATGTTAGCGATTGTGTTTGGTACTCTATTTCTTGATAGCTCTTAATTTTAATAGAATAAAACATGGAATCAAATATTTCAGAGTCATATAATACATAAGCAAGTTGATCCTACATGAAATGTCAAAAAATACTTGTCCTTCTTTTGCATATTATTCACTTATGTAGGCTTCCCAAGGTTAACCAATATCATTTTTAGGTCAAATAACATGACGTGTTGTTAGTTACACTCATGTCTTGACCTTTATACTATAATGTGCCGTCGAGATGCTCTTTGTCTACTACATTCACAACTACCTCAAATACTAGCTGACCAACTTTTACACCAATAAAACACAACCAAAACTAAACAGAGCAAACATATAGATGTGTTTTATCCAACAAGAATCCGGGCAAATACATTTTGCCTCTATGTGGTCTATATGGACTGGAAATAATTTTAGAGGATTTTTCTTAGGTTTGGATGATTTGAGCCGGTTACGGCATTTTTAGCTGTTCTTGGTAGGTTTTTATCAGTTTTTGATCGGGTTTAGTCGCTTTTGACCAATGCTTGCCTGGATAAAAGTACTCCTTTTTTCAAGCATCCATTTTCTTAGTTGTGGTCTTGAAACGGAGTCATGTATCACATGTTATGACCATTTTATTGCAACCCACGTTTTCAGATAATTTCAATATAAATTTGTTTTTGTATGTTAGCGATTGTGTTTGGTACTCTATTTCTTGATAGCTCTCAATTTTAATAGAATAAAACATGGAATCAAATATTTCAGAGTCATATAATACATAAGCAAGTTGATCCTACATGAAATGTCAAAAAATACTTGTCCTTCTTTTGCATATTATTCACCTATGTAGGCTTCCCAAGGTTAAACAATATCATTTTTAGGTCAAATAACATGACGTGTTGTTAGAGCACACTCATGTCTTGACCTTTATACTATAATGTGCCGTCGAGATGCTCTTTGTCTACTACATTCACAACTACCTCAAATACTAGCTGACAAACTTTTACACCAATAAGACACAACCAAAACTAAACAGAGCAAACATATAGATGTGTTTTATCCAACAAGAATCCGGGCAAATAAATTTTTCCTCTATGTGGTCTATATGGACTGGAAATAATTTTAGAGGTTTTTTCTTAGGTTTGGATGATTTGAGCCGGTTACGGCATTTTTAGTTGTTCTTGGTAGGTTTTTATCAGTTTTTGATCGGGTTTAGTCGCTTTTGACCAATGCTTGCCTGGATAAAAGTACTCCTTTTTTCAAGCATCCATTTTCTTAGTTGTGGTCTTGAAACGGAGTCATGTATCACATGTTATGACCATTTTATTGCAACCCACGTTTTCAGATAATTTCAATATAAATTTGTTTTTGTATGTTAGCGATTGTGTTTGGTACTCTATTTCTTGATAGCTCTTAATTTTAATAGAATAAAACATGGAATCAAATATTTTAGAGTCATATAATACATAAGCAAGTTGATCCTACATGAAATGTCAAAAAATACTTGTCCTTCTTTTGCATATTATTCACTTATGTAGGCTTCCCAAGGTTAAACAATATCATTTTTAGGTCAAATAACATGACGTGTTGTTTATGCACACTCATGTCTTGACCTTTATACTATAATGTGCCGTCGAGATGCTCTTTGTCTACTATATTCACAACTACCTCAAATACTAGCTGACCAAATTTTACACCAATAAAACACAACCAAAACTAAACAGAGCAAACATATAGATGTGTTTTATCCAACAAGAATCCGGGCAAATACATTTTGCCTCTATGTGGTCAATATGGACTGGAAATAATTTTAGAGGATTTTTCTTAGGTTTGGATGATTTGAGCCGGTTACGGCATTTTTAGCTGTTCTTGGTAGGTTTTTATCAGTTTTTGATCGGGTTTAGTCGCTTTTGACCAATGCTTGCCTGGATAAAAGTACTCCTTTTTTCAAGCATCCATTTTCTTAGTTGTGGTCTTGAAACGGAGTCATGTATCACATGTTATGACCATTTTATTGCAACCCACGTTTTCAGATAATTTCAATATAAATTTGTTTTTGTATGTTAGCGATTGTGTTTGGTACTCTATTTCTTGATAGCTCTTAATTTTAATAGAATAAAACATGGAATAAAATATTTTAGAGTCATATAATAAATAAGCAAGTTGATCCTACATGAAATGTCAAAAAATACTTGTCCTTCTTTTGCATATTATTCACCTATGTAGGCTTCCCAAGGTTAAACAATATCATTTTTAGGTCAAATAACATGACATGTTGTTAGAGCACACTCATGTCTTGACCTTTATACTATAATGTGCCGTCGAGATGCTCTTTGTCTACTACATTCACAACTACCTCAAATGCTAGCTGACCAACTTTTACACCAATAAAACATAACCAAAACTAAACAGAGCAAACATATAGATGTGTTTTATCCAAAAAGAATCCGGGCAAATACATTTTGCCTCTATGTGGTCTATATGGACTGGAATTGATTTTAGAGGTTTTTTCTTAGGTTTGGATGATTTGAGACGGTTACGGCATTTTTAGCTGTTCTTGGTAGGTTTTTATCAGTTTTTGATCGGGTTTAGTCGCTTTTGACCAATGCTTGCCTGGATAAAAGTACTCCTTTTTTCAAGCATCCATTTTCTTAGTTGTGGTCTTGAAACGGAGTCATGTATCACATGTTATGACCATTTTATTGCAACCCACGTTTTCAGATAATTTCAATATAAATTTGTTTTTGTATGTTAGCGATTGTGTTTGGTACTCTATTTCTTGATAGCTCTTAATTTTAATAGAATAAAACATGGAATCAAATATTTCAGAGTCATATAATACATAAGCAAGTTGATCCTACATGAAATGTCAAAAAATACTTGTCCTTCTTTTGCATATTATTCACTTATGTAGGCTTCCCAAGGTTAAACAATATCATTTTTAGGTCAAATAACATGACGTGTTGTTAGAGCACACTCATGTCTTGACCTTTATACTATAATGTGCCGTCGAGATGCTCTTTGTCTACTACATTCACAACTACCTCAAATACTAGCTGACCAACTTTTACACCAATAAAACACAACCAAAACTAAACAGAGCAAACATATAGATGTGTTTTATCCAACAAGAATCCGGGCAAATACATTTTGCCTCTATGTGGTCTATATGGACTGGAAATAATTTTAGAGGATTTTTCTTAGGTTTGGATGATTTGAGCCGGTTACGACATTTTTAGCTGTTCTTGGTAGGTTTTTATCAGTTTTTGATCGGGTTTAGTCGCTTTTGACCAATGCTTGCCTGGATAAAAGTACTCCTTTTTTCAAGCATCCATTTTCTTAGTTGTGGTCTTGAAACGGAGTCATGTATCACATGTTATGACCATTTTATTGCAACCCACGTTTTCAGATAATTTCAATATAAATTTGTTTTTGTATGTTAGCGATTGTGTTTGGTACTCTATTTCTTGATAGCTCTCAATTTTAATAGAATAAAACATGGAATCAAATATTTCAGAGTCATATAATAAATAAGCAAGTTGATCCTACATGAAATGTCAAAAAATACTTGTCCTTCTTTTGCATATTATTCACCTATGTAGGCTTCCCAAGGTTAAACAATATCATTTTTAGGTCAAATAACATGACGTGTTGTTAGAGCACACTCATGTCTTGACCTTTATACTATAATGTGCCGTCGAGATGCTCTTTGTCTACTACATTCACAACTACCTCAAATACTAGCTGACCAACTTTTACACCAATAAGACACAACCAAAACTAAACAGAGCAAACATATAGATGTGTTTTATCCAACAAGAATCCGGGCAAATAAATTTTGCCTCTATGTGGTCTATATGGACTGGAAATAATTTTAGAGGTTTTTTCTTAGGTTTGGATGATTTGAGCCGGTTACGGCATTTTTAGCTGTTCGTGGTAGGTTTTTAATAGTTTTTGATCGGGTTTAGTCGCTTTTGACCAATGCTTGCCGGGATAAAAGTACTCCTTTTTTCAAGCATCCATTTTCTTAGTTGTGGTCTTGAAACGGAGTCATGTATCACATGTTATGACCATTTTATTGCAACCCACGTTTTTAGATAATTTCAATATAAATTTGTTTTTGTATGTTAGCGATTGTGTTTGGTACTCTATTTCTTGATAGATCTTAATTTTAATAGAATAAAACATGGAATCAAATATTTCAGAGTCATATAATACATAAGCAAGTTGATCCTACATGAAATGTCAAAAAATACTTGTCCTTCTTTTGCATATTATTCACTTATGTAGGCTTCCCAAGGTTAAACAATATCATTTTTAGGTCAAATAACATGACGTGTTGTTAGAGCACACTCATGTCTTGACCTTTATACTATAATGTGCCGTCGAGATGCTCTTTGTCTACTACATTCACAACTACCTCAAATACTAGCTGACCAAATTTTACACCAATAAAACACAACCAAAACTAAACAGAGCAAACATATAGATGTGTTTTATCCAACAAGAATCCGAGCAAATACATTTTGCCTCTATGTGGTCTATATGAACTGGAAATAATTTTAGAGGTTTTTTCTTAGGTTTGGATGATTTGAGCCGGTTACGGCATTTTTAGCTGTTCTTGGTAGGTTTTTATCAGTTTTTGATCGAGTTTAGTCGGTTTTGACCAATGCTTGCCTGGATAAAAGTACTCCTTTTTTCAAGCATCCATTTTCTTAGTTGTGGTCTTGAAACGGAGTCATGTATCACATGTTATGACCATTTTATTGCAACCTACGTTTTCAGATAATTTCAATATAAATTTGTTTTTGTATGTTAGCGATTGTGTTTGGTACTCTATTTCTTGATAGCTCTCAATTTTAATAGAATAAAACATGGAATCAAATATTTCAGAGTCATATAATACATAAGCAAGTTGATCCTACATGAAATGTCAAAAAATACTTGTCCTTCTTTTGCATATTATTCACCTATGTAGGCTTCCCAAGGTTAAACAATATCATTTGTAGGTCAAATAACATGACGTGTTGTTAGAGCACACTCATGTCTTGACCTTTATACTATAATGTGCCGTCGAGATGCTCTTTGTCTACTACATTCACAACTACCTCAAATACTAGCTGACAAACTTTTACACCAATAAGACACAACCAAAACTAAACAGAGCAAACATATAGATGTGTTTTATCCAACAAGAATTCGGGCAAATACATTTTGCCTCTATGTGGTCTATATGGACTGGAAATAATTTTAGAGGTTTTTTCTTAGGTTTGGATGATTTGAGCCGGTTACGGCATTTTTAGCTGTTCTTGGTAGGTTTTTATCAGTTTTTGATCGGGTTTAGTCGCTTTTGACCAATGCTTGCCTGGATAAAAGTACTCCTTTTTTCAAGCATCCATTTTCTTAGTTGTGGTCTTGAAACGGAGTCATGTATCACATGTTATGACCATTTTATTGCAACCCACGTTTTCAGATAATTTCAATATGAATTTGTTTTTGTATGTTAGCGATTGTGTTTGGTACTCTATTTCTTGATAGCTCTTAATTTTAATAGAATAAAACATGGAATCAAATATTTCAGAGTCATATAATACATAAGCAAGTTGATCCTACATGAAATGTCAAAAAATACTTGTCCTTCTTTTGCATATTATTCACTTATGTAGGCTTCCCAAGGTTAAACAATATCATTTTTAGGTCAAATAACATGACGTGTTGTTAGAGCACACTCATGTCTTGACCTTTATACTATAATGTGCCGTCGAGATGCTCTTTTTCTACTACATTCACAACTACCTCAAATACTAGCTGACCAACTTTTACACCAATAAAACACAACCAAAACTAAACAGAGCAAACATATAGATGTGTTTTATCCAACAAGAATCCGGGCAAATACATTTTGCCTCTATGTGGTCTATATGGACTGGAAATAATTTTAGAGGATTTTTCTTAGGTTTGGATTATTTGAGCCGGTTACGGCATTTTTAGCTGTTCTTGGTAGGTTTTTATCAGTTTTTTTATCGAGTTTAGTCGCTTTTGACCAATGCTTGCCTGGATAAAAGGAATCCTTTTTTCAAGCATCCATTTTCTTAGTTGTGGTCTTGAAACGGAGTCATGTATCACATGTTATGACCATTTTATTGCAACCCAAGTTTTCAGATAATTTCAATATAAATTTGTTTTTGTATGTTAGCGATTGTGTTTGGTACTCTATTTCTTGATAGCTCTCAATTTTAATAGAATAAAACATGGAATCAAATATTTCAGAGTCATATAATACATAAGCAAGTTGATCCTACATGAAATGTCAAAAAATACTTGTCCTTCTTTTGCATATTATTCACCTATGTAGGCTTCCCAAGGTTAAACAATATCATTTTTAGGTCAAATAACATGACGTGTTTTTAGAGCACACTCATGTCTTGACCTTTATACTATAATGTGCCGTCGAGATGCTCTTTGTCTACTACATTCACAACTACCTCAAATACTAGCTGACCAACTTTTACACCAATAAGACACAACCAAAACTAAACAGAGCAAACATATAGATGTGTTTTATCCAACAAGAATCCGGGCAAATAAATTTTGCCTCTATGTGGTCTATATGGACTGGAAATAACTTTAGAGGTTTTTTCTTAGGTTTGGATGATTTGAGCCGGTTACGGCATTTTTAGCTGTTCTTGGTAGGTTTTTATCAGTTTTTGATCGGGTTTAGTCGCTTTTGACCAATGCTTGCCTGGATAAAAGTACTCCTTTTTTCAAGCATCCATTTTCTTAGTTGTGGTCTTGAAACGGAGTCATGTATCACATGTTATGACCATTTTATTGCAACCCACGTTTTCAGATAATTACAATATAAATTTGTTTTTGTATGTTAGCGATTGTGTTTGGTACTCTATTTCTTGATAGCTCTTAATTTTAATAGAATAAAACATGGAATCAAATATTTCAGAGTCATATAATACATAAGCAAGTTGATCCTACATGAAATGTCAAAAAATACTTGTCCTTCTTTTGCATATTATTCACTTATGTAGGCTTCCCAAGGTTAAACAATATCATTTTTAGGTCAAATAACATGACGTGTTGTTAGAGCACACTCATGTCTTGACCTTTATACTATAATGTGTCGTCGAGATGCTCTTTGTCTACTACATTCGCAACTACCTCAAATACTAGCTGACCAAATTTTACACCAATAAAACACAACCAAAACTAAACAGAGCAAACATATAGATGTGTTTTATCCAACAAGAATCCGAGCAAATACATTTTGCCTCTATGTGGTCTATATGAACTGGAAATAGTTTTAGAGGTTTTTTCTTAGGTTTGGATGATTTGAGCCGGTTACGGCATTTTTAGCTGTTCTTGGTAGGTTTTTATCAGTTTTTAATCGAGTTTAGTCGCTTTTGACCAATGCTTGCCTGGATAAAAGTACTCCTTTTTTCAAGCATCCATTTTCTTAGTTGTGGTCTTGAAAGGGAGTCATGTATCACATGTTATGACCATTTTATTGCAACCCACGTTTTCAGATAATTTCAATATGAATTTGTTTTTGTATGTTAGCGATTGTGTTTGGTACTCTATTTCTTGATAGCTCTTAATTTTAATAGAATAAAACATGGAATCAAATATTTCAGAGTCATATAATACATAAGCAAGTTGATCCTACATGAAATGTCAAAAAATACTTGTCCTTCTTTTGCATATTATTCACTTATGTAGGCTTCCCAAGGTTATACAATATCATTTTTAGGTCAAATAACATGACGTGTTGTTAGAGCACACTCATTTCTTGACCTTTATACTATAATGTGCCGTCGAGATGCTCTTTGTCTACTACATTCACAACTACCTCAAATACTAGCTGACCAACTTTTACACCAATAAAACACAACCAAAACTAAACAGAGCAAACATATAGATGTGTTTTATCCAACAAGAATCCGGGCAAATACATTTTGCCTCTATGTGGTCTATATGGACTGGAAATAATTTTAGAGGATTTTTCTTAGGTTTGGATGATTTGAGCCGGTTACGGCATTTTTAGCTGTTCTTGGTAGGTTTTTATCAGTTTTTGATCGGGTTTAGTCGCTTTTGACCAATGCTTGCCTGGATAAAATTACTCCTTTTTTCAAGCATCCATTTTCTTAGTTGTGGTCTTGAAACGGAGTCATGTATCACATGTTATGACCATTTTATTGCAACCCACGTTTTCAGATAATTTCAATATAAGTTTGTTTTTGTATGTTAGCGATTGTGTTTGGTACTCTATTTCTTGATAGCTCTCAATTTTAATAGAATAAAACATGGAATAAAATATTTCAGAGTCATATAATAAATAAGGAAGTTGATCCTACATGAAATGTCAAAAAATACTTGTCCTTCTTTTGCATATTATTCACCTATGTAGGCTTCCCAAGGTTAAACAATATCATTTTTAGGTCAAATAACATGACGTGTTGTTAGAGCACACTCATGTCTTGACCTTTATACTATAATGTGTCGTCGAGATGCTCTTTGTCTACTACATTCACAACTACCTCAAATACTAGCTGACCAACTTTTACACCAATAAGACACAACCAAAACTAAACAGAGCAAACATATAGATGTGTTTTATCCAACAAGAATCCGGGCAAATAAATTTTGCCTCTATGTGGTCTATATGAACTGGAAATAATTTTAGAGGTTTTTTCTTAGGTTTGGATGATTTGAGCCGGTTACGGCATTTTTAGCTGTTCTTGGTAGGTTTTTATCAGTTTTTGATCGGGTTTAGTCGCTTTTGACCAATGCTTGCCTGGATAAAAGTACTCCTTTTTTCAAGCATCCATTTTCTTAGTTGTGGTCTTGAAACGGAGTCATGTATCACATGTTATGACCATTTTATTGCAACCCACGTTTTCAGATAATTTCAATATAAATTTGTTTTTGTATGTTAGCGATTGTGTTTGGTACTCTATTTCTTGATAGCTCTTAATTTTAATAGAATAAAACATGGAATCAAATATTTCAGAGTCATATAATACATAAGCAAGTTGATCCTACATGAAATGTCAAAAAATACTTGTCCTTCTTTTGCATATTATTCACTTATGTAGGCTTCCCAAGGTTAAACAATATCATTTTTAGGTCAAATAACATGACGTGTTGTTAGAGCACACTCATGTCTTGACCTTTATACTATAATGTGTCGTCGAGATGCTCTTTGTCTACTACATTCACAACTACCTCAAATACTAGCTGACCAAATTTTACACCAATAAAACACTACCAAAACTAAACAGAGCAAACATATAGAAGTGTTTTATCCAACAAGAATCCGAGCAAATACATTTTGCCTCTATGTGGTCTATATGAACTGGAAATAATTTTAGAGGGTTTTTCTTAGGTTTGGATGATTTGAGCCGGTTACGGCATTTTTAGCTGTTCTTGGTAGGTTTTTATCAGTTTTTGATCGAGTTTAGTCGCTTTTGACCAATGCTTGCCTGGATAAAAGTACTCCTTTTTTCAAGCATCCATTTTCTTAGTTGTGGTCTTGAAACGGAGTCATGTATCACATGTTATGACCATTTTATTGCAACCCACGTTTTCAGATAATTTCAATATAAATTTGTTTTTGTAAGTTAGCGATTGTGTTTGGTACTCTATTTCTTGATAGCTCTCAATTTTAATAGAATAAAACATGGAATCAAATATTTCAGAGTCATATAATACATAAGCAAGTTGATCCTACATGAAATGTCAAAAAATACTTGTCCTTCTTTTGCATATTATTCACCTATGTAGGCTTCCCAAGGTTAAACAATATCATTTTTAGGTCGAATAACATGACGTGTTGTTAGAGCACACTCATGTCTTGACCTTTATACTATAATGTGCCGTCGAGATGCTCTTTGTCTACTACATTCACAACTACCTCAAATACTAGCTGACAAACTTTTACACCAATAAGACACAACCAAAACTAAACAGAGCAAACATATAGATGTGTTTTATCCAACAAGAATCCGGGAAAATACATTTTGCCTCTATGTGGTCTATATGGACTAGAAATTAATTTAGAGGTTTTTTCTTAGGTTTGGATGATTTGAGCCGGTTACGGCATTTTTAGCTGTTCGTGGTAGGTTTTTATCAGTTTTTGATCGGGTTTAGTCGCTTTTGACCAATGCTTGCCTGGATAAAAGTACTCCTTTTTTCAAGCATCCATTTTCTTAGTTGTGGTCTTGAAACGGAGTCATGTATCACATGTTATGACCATTTTATTGCAACCCACGTTTTTAGATAATTTCAATATAAATTTGTTTTTGTATGTTAGCGATTGTGTTTGGTACTCTATTTCTTGATAGCTCTTAATTTTAATAGAATAAAACATGGAATCAAATATTTCAGAGTCATATAATACATAAGCAAGTTGATCCTACATGAAATGTCAAAAAATACTTGTCCTTCTTTTGCATATTATTCACTTATGTAGGCTTCCCAAGGTTAAACAATATCATTTTTAGGTCAAATAACATGACGTGTTGTTAGAGCACACTCATGTCTTGACCTTTTTACTATAATGTGTCGTCGAGATGCTCTTTGTCTACTACATTCACAACTACCTCAAATACTAGCTGACCAAATTTTACACCAATAAAACACAACCAAAACTAAACAGAGCAAACATATAGATGTGTTTTATCCAACAAGAATCCGAGCAAATACATTTTGCCTCTATGTGGTCTATATGAACTGGAAATAATTTTAGAGGTTTTTTCTTAGGTTTGGATGATTTGAGCCGGTTACGGCATTTTAGCTGTTCTTGGTAGGTTTTTATCAGTTTTTGATCGAGTTTAGTCGCTTTTGACCAATGCTTGCCTGGATAAAAGTACTCCTTTTTTCAAGCATCCATTTTCTTAGTTGTGGTCTTGAAACGGAGTCATGTATCACATGTTATGACCATTTTATTGCAACCCACGTTTTCAGATAATTTCAATATGAATTTGTTTTTGTATGTTAGCGATTGTGTTTGGTACTCTATTTCTTGATAGCTCTCAATTTTAATAGAATAAAACATGGAATCAAATATTCCAGAGTCATATAATACATAAGCAAGTTGATCCTACATGAAATGTCAAAAAATACTTGTCCTTCTTTTGCATATTATTCACTTATGTAGGCTTCCCAAGGTTAAACAATATCATTTTTAGGTCAAATAACATGACGTGTTGTTAGAGCACACTCATGTCTTGACCTTTATACTATAATGTGCCGTCGAGATGCTCTTTGTCTACTACATTCACAACTACCTCAAATACTAGCTGACCAACTTTTACACCAATAAAACACAACCAAAACTAAGCAGAGCAAACATATAGATGTGTTTTATCCAACAAGAATCCGGGCAAATACATTTTGCCTCTATGTGGTCTATATGGACTGGAAATAATTTTAGAGGATTTTTCTTAGGTTTGGATGATTTGAGCCGGTTACGGCATTTTTAGCTGTTCTTGGTAGGTTTTTATCAGTTTTTGATCGGGTTTAGTCGCTTTTGACCAATGCTTGCCTGGACAAAAGTACTCCTTTTTTCAAGCATCCATTTTCTTAGTTGTGGTCTTGAAACGGAGTCATGTATCACATGTTATGACCATTTTATTGCAACCCACGTTTTCAGATAATTTCAATATAAATTTGTTTTTGTATGTTAGCGATTGTGTTTGGTACTCTATTTCTTGATAGCTCTTAATTTTAATAGAATAAAACATGGAATCAAATATTTTAGAGTCATATAATAAATAAGCAAGTTGATCCTACATGAAATGTCAAAAAATACTTGTCCTTCTTTTGCATATTATTCACCTATGTAGGCTTCCCAAGGTTAAACAATATCATTTTTAGGTCAAATAACATGACGTGTTGTTAGAGCACACTCATGTCTTGACCTTTATACTATAATGTGCCGTCGAGATGCTCTTTGTCTACTACATTCACAACTACCTCAAATACTAGCTGACCAACTTTTACACCAATAAGACACAACCAAAACTAAACAGAGCAAACATATAGATGTGTTTTATCCAACAAGAATCCGGGCAAATAAATTTTGCCTGTATGTGGTCTATATGAACTGGAATAAATTTTAGAGGTTTTTTCTTAGGTTTGGATGATTTGAGCCGGTTACGGCATTTTTAGCTGTTCTTGGTAGGTTTTTATCAGTTTTTGATCGGGTTTAGTTGCTTTTGACCAATGCTTGCCTGGATAAAAGTACTCCTTTTTTCAAGCATCCATTTTCTTAGTTGTGGTCTTGAAACGGAGTCATGTATCACATGTTATGACCATTTTATTGCAACCCACGTTTTCAGATAATTTCAATATAAATTTGTTTTTGTATGTTAGCGATTGTGTTTGGTACTCTATTTCTTGATAGCTCTCAATTTTAATAGAATAAAACATGGAATCAAATATTTCAGAGTCATATAATACATAAGCAAGTTGATCCTACATGAAATGTCAAAAAATACTTGTCCTTCTTTTGCATATTATTCACTTATGTAGGCTTCCCAAGGTTAAAAAATATCATTTTTAGGTCAAATAACATGACGTGTTGTTAGAGCACACTCATGTCTTGACCTTTATACTATAATGTGCCGTCGAGATGCTCTTTGTCTACTACATTCACAACTACCTCAAATACTAGCTGACCAACTTTTACACCAATAAAACACAACCAAAACTAAGCAGAGCAAACATATAGATGTGTTTTATCCAACAAGAATCCGGGCAAATACATTTTGCCTCTATGTGGTCTATATGGACTGGAAATAATTTTAGAGGATTTTTCTTAGGTTTGGATGATTTGAGCCGGTTACGGCATTTTTAGCTGTTCTTGGTAGGTTTTTATCAGTTTTTGATCGGATTTAGTCGCTTTTGACCAATGCTTGCCTGGATAAAAGTACTCCTTTTTTCAAGCATCCATTTTCTTAGTTGTGGTCTTGAAACGGAGTCATGTATCACATGTTATGACCATTTTATTGCAACCCACGTTTTCAGATAATTTCAATATAAATTTGTTTTTGTATGTTAGCGATTGTGTTTGGTACTCTATTTCTTGATAGCTCTTAATTTTAATAGAATAAAACATGGAATCAAATATTTTAGAGTCATATAATAAATAAGCAAGTTGATCCTACATGAAATGTCAAAAAATACTTGTCCTTCTTTTGCATATTATTCACCTATGTAGGCTTCCCAAGGTTAAACAATATCATTTTTAGGTCAAATAACATGACGTGTTGTTAGAGCACACTCATGTCTTGACCTTTATACTATAATGTGCCGTCGAGATGCTCTTTGTCTACTACATTCACAACTACCTCAAATACTAGCTGACCAACTTTTACACCAATAAGACACAACCAAAACTAAACAGAGCAAACATATAGATGTGTTTTATCCAACAAGAATCCGGGCAAATAAATTTTGCCTGTATGTGGTCTATATGAACTGGAATAAATTTTAGAGGTTTTTTCTTAGGTTTGGATGATTTGAGCCGGTTACGGCATTTTTAGCTGTTCTTGGTAGGTTTTTATCAGTTTTTGATCGGGTTTAGTTGCTTTTGACCAATGCTTGCCTGGATAAAAGTACTCCTTTTTTCAAGCATCCATTTTCTTAGTTGTGGTCTTGAAACGGAGTCATGTATCACATGTTATGACCATTTTATTGCAACCCACGTTTTCAGATAATTTCAATATAAATTTGTTTTTGTATGTTAGCGATTGTGTTTGGTACTCTATTTCTTGATAGCTCTCAATTTTAATAGAATAAAACATGGAATCAAATATTTCAGAGTCATATAATACATAAGCAAGTTGATCCTACATGAAATGTCAAAAAATACTTGTCCTTCTTTTGCATATTATTCACTTATGTAGGCTTCCCAAGGTTAAACAATATCATTTTTAGGTCAAATAACATGACGTGTTGTTAGAGCACACTCATGTCTTGACCTTTATACTATAATGTGCCGTCGAGATGCTCTTTGTCTACTACATTCACAACTACCTCAAATACTAGCTGACCAACTTTTACACCAATAAAACACAACCAAAACTAAGCATAGCAAACATATAGATGTGTTTTATCCAACAAGAATCCGGTCAAATACATTTTGCCTCTATGTGGTCTATATGGACTGGAAATAATTTTAGAGGATTTTTCTTAGGTTTGGATGATTTGAGCCGGTTACGGCATTTTTAGCTGTTCTTGGTAGGTTTTTATCAGTTTTTGATCGGGTTTAGTCGCTTTTGACCAATGCTTGCCTGGATAAAAGTACTCCTTTTTTCAAGCATCCATTTTCTTAGTTGTGGTCTTGAAACGGAGTCATGTATCACATGTTATGACCATTTTATTGCAACCCACGTTTTCAGATAATTTCAATATAAATTTGTTTTTGTATGTTAGCGATTGTGTTTGGTACTCTATTTCTTGATAGCTCTCAATTTTAATAGAATAAAACATGGAATAAAATATTTCAGAGTCATATAATAAATAAGCAAGTTGATCCTACATGAAATGTCAAAAAATACTTGTCCTTCTTTTGCATATTATTCACCTATGTAGGCTTCCCAAGGTTAAACAATATCATTTTTAGGTCAAATAACATGACGTGTTGTTAGAGCACACTCATGTCTTGACCTTTATAATATAATGTGCCGTCGAGATGCTCTTTGTCTACTACATTCACAACTACCTCAAATACTAGCTGACCAACTTTTACACCAATAAGACACAACCAAAACTAAACAGAGCAAACATATAGATGTGTTTTATCCAACAAGAATCCGGGCAAATAAATTTTGCCTCTATGTGGTCTATATGAACTGGAAATAATTTTAGAGGTTTTTTCTTAGGTTTGGATGATTTGAGCCGGTTACGGCATTTTTAGCTGTTCTTGGTAGGTTTTTATCAGTTTTTGATCGGGTTTAGTTGCTTTTGACCGATGCTTGCCTTGATAAAAGTACTCCTTTTTTCAAGCATCCATTTTCTTAGTTGTGGTCTTGAAACGGAGTCATGTATCACATGTTATGACCATTTTATTGCAACCCACGTTTTCAGATAATTTCAATATAAATTTGTTTTTGTATGTTAGCGATTGTGTTTGGTACTCTATTTCTTGATAGCTCTCAATTTTAATAGAATAAAACATGGAATCAAATATTTCAGAGTCATATAATACATAAGCAAGTTGATACTACATGAAATGTCAAAAAATACTTGTCCTTCTTTTGCATATTATTCACTTATGTAGGCTTCCCAAGGTTAAACAATATCATTTTTAGGTCAAATAACATGACGTGTTGTTAGAGCACACTCATGTCTTGACCTTTATACTATAATGTGCCGTCGAGATGCTCTTTGTCTACTACATTCACAACTACCTCAAATACTAGCTGACCAACTTTTACACCAATAAAACACAACCAAAACTAAGCATAGCAAACATATAGATGTGTTTTATCCAACAAGAATCCGGTCAAATACATTTTGCCTCTATGTGGTCTATATGGACTGGAAATAATTTTAGAGGATTTTTCTTAGGTTTGGATGATTTGAGCCGGTTACGGCATTTTTAGCTGTTCTTGGTAGGTTTTTATCAGTTTTTGATCGGGTTTAGTCGCTTTTGACCAATGCTTGCCTGGATAAAAGTACTCCTTTTTTCAAGCATCCATTTTCTTAGTTGTGGTCTTGAAACGGAGTCATGTATCACATGTTATGACCATTTTATTGCAACCCACGTTTTCAGATAATTTCAATATAAATTTGTTTTTGTATGTTAGCGATTGTGTTTGGTACTCTATTTCTTGATAGCTCTCAATTTTAATAGAATAAAACATGGAATCAAATATTTCAGAGTCATATAATACATAAGCAAGTTGATACTACATGAAATGTCAAAAAATACTTGTCCTTCTTTTGCATATTATTCACTTATGTAGGCTTCCCAAGGTTAAACAATATCATTTTTAGGTCAAATAACATGACGTGTTGTTAGAGCACACTCATGTCTTGACCTTTATACTATAATGTGCCGTCGAGATGCTCTTTGTCTACTACATTCACAACTACCTCAAATACTAGCTGACCAACTTTTACACCAATAAAACACAACCAAAACTAAGCATAGCAAACATATAGATGTGTTTTATCCAACAAGAATCCGGTCAAATACATTTTGCCTCTATGTGGTCTATATGGACTGGAAATAATTTTAGAGGATTTTTCTTAGGTTTGGATGATTTGAGCCGGTTACGGCATTTTTAGCTGTTCTTGGTAGGTTTTTATCAGTTTTTGATCGGGTTTAGTTGCTTTTGACCAATGCTTGCCTGGATAAAAGTACTCCTTTTTTCAAGCATCCATTTTCTTAGTTGTGGTCTTGAAACGGAGTCATGTATCACATGTTATGACCATTTTATTGCAACCCACGTTTTCAGATAATTTCAATATAAATTTGTTTTTGTATGTTAGCGATTGTGTTTGGTACTCTATTTCTTGATAGCTCTCAATTTTAATAGAATAAAACATGGAATCAAATATTTCAGAGTCATATAATACATAAGCAAGTTGATCCTACATGAAATGTCAAAAAATACTTGTCCTTCTTTTGCATATTATTCACTTATGTAGGCTTCCCAAGGTTAAACAATATCATTTTTAGGTCAAATAACATGACGTGTTGTTAGAGCACACTCATGTCTTGACCTTTATACTATAATGTGCCGTCGAGATGCTCTTTGTCTACTACATTCACAACTGCCTCAAATACTAGCTGACCAACTTTTACACCAATAAAACACAACCAAAACTAAGCAGAGCAAACATATAGATGTGTTTTATCCAACAAGAATCCGGGCAAATACATTTTGCCTCTATGTGGTCTATATGGACTGGAAATAATTTTAGAGGATTTTTCTTAGGTTTGGATGATTTGAGCCGGTTACGGCATTTTTAGCTGTTCTTGGTAGGTTTTTATCAGTTTTTGATCGGGTTTAGTCGCTTTTGACCAATGCTTGCCTGGATAAAAGTACTCCTTTTTTCAAGCATCCATTTTCTTAGTTGTGGTCTTGAAACGGAGTCATGTATCACATGCTATGACCATTTTATTGCAACCCACGTTTTCAGATAATTTCAATATAAATTTGTTTTTGTATGTTAGCGATTGTGTTTGGTACTCTATTTCTTGATAGCTCTCAATTTTAATAGAATAAAACATGGAATAAAATATTTCAGAGTCATATAATAAATAAGCAAGTTGATCCTACATGAAATGTCAAAAAATACTTGTCCTTCTTTTGCATATTATTCACCTATGTAGGCTTCCCAAGGTTAAACAATATCATTTTTAGGTCAAATAACATGACGTGTTGTTAGAGCACACTCATGTCTTGACCTTTATACTATAATGTGCCGTCGAGATGCTCTTTGTCTACTACATTCACAACTACCTCAAATACTAGCTGACAAACTTTTACACCAATAAGACACAACCAAAACTAAACAGAGCAAACATATAGATGTGTTTTATCCAACAAGAATCCGGGCAAATAAATTTTGCCTCTATGTGGTCTATATGAACTGGAAATAATTTTAGAGGTTTTTTCTTAGGTTTGGATGATTTGAGCCGGTTACGACATTTTTAGCTGTTCTTGGTAGGTTTTTATCAGTTTTTGATCGGGTTTAGTCGCTTTTGACCAATGCTTGCCTGGATAAAAGTACTCCTTTTTTCAAGCATCCATTTTCTTAGTTGTGGTCTTGAAACGGAGTCATGTATCACATGCTATGACCATTTTATTGCAACCCACGTTTTCAGATAATTTCAATATAAATTTGTTTTTGTATGTTAGCGATTGTGTTTGGTACTCTATTTCTTGACAGCTCTTAATTTTAATAGAATAAAACATGGAATCAAATATTTCAGAGTCATATAATACATAAGCAAGTTGATCCTACATGAAATGTCAAAAAATACTTGTCCTTCTTTTGCATATTATTCACTTATGTAGGCTTCCCAAGGTTAAACAATATCATTTTTAGGTCAAATAACATGACGTGTTGTTAGAGCACACTCATGTCTTGACCTTTATACTATAATGTGTCGTCGAGATGCTCTTTGTCTACTACATTCACAACTACCTCAAATACCAGCTGACCAAATTTTACACCAATAAGACACAACCAAAACTAAACAGAGCAAACATATAGATGTGTTTTATCCAACAAGAATCCGAGCAAATACATTTTGCCTCTATGTGGTCTATATGAACTGGAAATAATTTTAGAGGTTTTTTCTTAGGTTTGGATGATTTGAGCCGGTTACGACATTTTTAGCTGTTCTTGGTAGGTTTTTATCAGTTTTTGATCGGGTTTAGTCGCTTTTGACCAATGCTTGCCTGGATAAAAGTACTCCTTTTTTCAAGCATCCATTTTCTTAGTTGTGGTCTTGAAACGGAGTCATGTATCACATGTTATGACCATTTTATTGCAACCCACGTTTTCAGATAATTTCAATATAAATTTGTTTTTGTATGTTAGCGATTGTGTTTGGTACTCTATTTCTTGATAGCTCTCAATTTTAATAGAATAAAACATGGAATCAAATATTTCAGAGTCATATAATACATAAGCAAGTTGATCCTACATGAAATGTCAAAAAATACTTGTCCTTCTTTTGCATATTATTCACCTATGTAGGCTTCCCAAGGTTAAACAATATCATTTTTAGGTCAAATAACATGACGTGTTGTTAGAGCACACTCATGTCTTGACCTTTATACTATAATGTGCCGTCGAGATGCTCTTTGTCTACTACATTCACAACTACCTCAAATAATAGCTGACAAACTTTTACACTAATAAGACACAACCAAAACTAAACAGAGCAAACATATAGATGTGTTTTATCCAACAAGAATCCGGGCAAATACATTTTGCCTCTATGTGGTCTATATGGACTGGAAATTAATTTAGAGGTTTTTTCTTAGGTTTGGATGATTTGAGCCGGTTACGGCATTTTTAGCTGTTCGTGGTAGGTTTTTATCAGTTTTTGATCGGGTTTAGTCGCTTTTGACCAATGCTTGCCTGGATAAAAGTACTCCTTTTTTCAAGCATCCATTTTCTTAGTTGTGGTCTTGAAACAGAGTCATGTATCACATGTTATGACCATTTTATTGCAACCCACGTTTTTAGATAATTTCAATATAAATTTGTTTTTGTATGTTAGCGATTGTGTTTGGTACTCTATTTCTTGATAGCTCTTAATTTTAATAGAATAAAACATGGAATCAAATATTTCAGAGTCATATAATACATAAGCAAGTTGATCCTACATGAAATGTCAAAAAATACTTGTCCTTCTTTTGCATATTATTCACTTATGTAGGCTTCCCAAGGTTAAACAATATCATTTTTAGGTCAAATAACATGACGTGTTGTTAGAGCACACTCATGTCTTGACCTTTATACTATAATGTGCCGTCGAGATGCTCTTTGTCTACTACATTCACAACTACCTCAAATACTAGCTGACCAAATTTTACACCAATAAAACACAACCAAAACTAAACAGAGCAAACATATAGATGTGTTTTATCCAACAAGAATCCGAGCAAATACATTTTGCCTCTATGTGGTCTATATGAACTGGAAATAATTTTAGAGGTTTTTTCTTAGGTTTGGATGATTTGAGCCGGTTACGGCATTTTTAGCTGTTCTTGGTAGGTTTTTATCACTTTTTGATCGAGTTTAGTCGCTTTTGACCAATGCTTGCCTGGATAAAAGTACTCCTTTTTTCAAGCATCCATTTTCTTAGTTGTGGTCTTGAAACGGAGTCATGTATCACATGTTATGACCATTTTATTGCAACCTACGTTTTCAGATAATTTCAATATAAATTTGTTTTTGTATGTTAGCGATTGTGTTTGGTACTCTATTTCTTGATAGCTCTCAATTTTAATAGAATAAAACATGGAATCAAATATTTCAGAGTCATATAATACATAAGCAAGTTGATCCTACATGAAATGTCAAAAAATACTTGTCCTTCTTTTGCATATTATTCACCTATGTAGGCTTCCCAAGGTTAAACAATATCATTTTTAGGTCAAATAACATGACGTGTTGTTAGAGCACACTCATGTCTTGACCTTTATACTATAATGTGCCGTCGAGATGCTCTTTGTCTACTACATTCACAACTACCTCAAATACTAGCTGACAAACTTTTACACCAATAAGACACAACCAAAACTAAACAGAGCAAACATATAGATGTGTTTTATCCAACAAGAATCCGGGCAAATACATTTTGCCTCTATGTGGTCTATATGGACTGGAAATTAATTTAGAGGTTTTTTCTTAGGTTTGGATGATTTGAGCCGGTTACGGCATTTTTAGCTGTTCGTGGAAGGTTTTTATCAGTTTTTGATCGGGTTTAGTCGCTTTTGACCAATGCTTGCCTGGATAAAAGTACTCCTTTTTTCAAGCATCCATTTTCTTAGTTGTGGTCTTGAAACGGAGTCATGTATCACATGTTATGGCCATTTTATTGCAACCCACGTTTTTAGATAATTTCAATATAAATTTGTTTTTGTATGTTAGCGATTGTGTTTGGTACTCTATTTCTTGATAGCTCTTAATTTTAATAGAATAAAACATGGAATCAAATATTTCAGAGTCATATAATACATAAGCTAGTTGATCCTACATGAAATGTCAAAAAATACTTGTCCTTCTTTTGCATATTATTCACTTATGTAGGCTTCCCAAGGTTAAACAATATAATTTTTAGGTCAAATAACATGACGTGTTGTTAGAGCACACTCATGTCTTGACCTTTATACTATAATGTGCCGTCGAGATACTCTTTGTCTACTACATTCACAACTACCTCAAATACTTGCTGACCAAATTTTACACCAATAAAACACAACCAAAACTAAACAGAGCAAACATATAGATGTGTTTTATCCAACAAGAATCCGAGCAAATACATTTTGCCTCTATGTCGTCTATATGAACTGGAAATAATTTTAGAGGTTTTTTCTAAGGTTTGGATGATTTGAGCCGGTTACGGCATTTTTAGCTATTCTTGGTAGGTTTTTATCAGTTTTTGATCGAGTTTAGTCGCTTTTGACCAATGCTTGCCTGGATAAAAGTACTCCTTTTTTCAAGCATCCATTTTCTTAGTTGTGGTCTTGAAACGGAGTCATGTATCACATGTTATGACCATTTTATTGCAACCCACGTTTTCAGATAATTTCAATATAAATTTGTTTTTGTATGTTAGCGATTATGTTTGGTACTCTATTTCTTGATAGCTCTCAATTTTAATAGAATAAAACATGGAATCAAATATTTCAGGGTCATATAATACATAAGCAAGTTGATCCTACAAGAAATGTCAAAAAATACTTGTCCTTGTTTTGCATATTATTCACCTATGTAGGCTTCCCAAGGTTAAACAATATCATTTTTAGGTCAAATAACATGAAGTGTTGTTAGAGCACACTCATGTCTTGACCTTTATACTATAATGTGCCGTCGAGATGCTCTTTGTCTACTACATTCACAACTACCTCAAATACTAGCTGACAAACTTTTACACCAATAAGACACAACCAAAACTAAACAGAGCAAACATATAGATTTGTTTTATCCAACAAGAATCCGGGAAAATACATTTTGCCTCTATGTGGTCTATATGGACTGGAAATAATTTTAGAGGTTTTTTCTTAGGTTTGGATGATTTGAGCCGGTTACGGCATTTTTAGCTGTTCTTGGTAGGTTTTTATTAGTTTTTGATCGGGTTTAGTCGCTTTTGACCAATGCTTGCCTTGATAAAAGTACTCCTTTTTTCAAGCATCCATTTTCTTAGTTGTGGTCTTGAAACGGAGTCATGTATCACATGTTATGACCATTTTATTGCAACCCACGTTTTCAGATAATTTCAATATGAATTTGTTTTTGTATGTTAGCGATTGTGTTTGGTACTCTATTTCTTGATAGCTCTTAATTTTTATAGAATAAAACATGGAATCAAATATTTCAGAGTCATATAATACATAAGCAAGTTGATCCTACATGAAATGTCAAAAAATACTTGTCCTTCTTTTGCATATTATTCACTTATGTAGGCTTCCCAAGGTTAAACAATATCATTTTTAGGTCAAATAACATGACGTGTTGTTAGAGCACACTCATGTCTTGACCTTTATACTATAATGTGCCATCGAGATGCTCTTTGTCTACTACATTCACAACTACCTCAAATACTAGCTGACCAACTTTTACACCAATAAAACACAACCAAAACTAAACAGAGCAAACATATAGATGTGTTTTATCCAACAAGAATCCGGGCAAATACATTTTGCCTCTATGTGGTCTATATGGACTGGAAATAATTTTAGAGGATTTTTCTTAGGTTTGGATGATTTGAGCCGGTTACGGCATTTTTAGCTGTTCTTGGTAGGTTTTTATCAGTTTTTGATCGGGTTTAGTCGCTTTTGACCAATGCTTGCCTGGATAAAAGTACTCCTTTTTTCAAGCATCCATTTTCTTAGTTGTGGTCTTGAAACAGAGTCATGTATCACATGTTATGACCATTTTATTGCAACCCACGTTTTCAGATAATTTCAATATAAATTTGTTTTTGTATGTTAGCGATTGTGTTTGGTACTCTATTTCTTGATAGCTCTCAACTTTAATAGAATAAAACATGGAATCAAATATTTCAGAGTCATATAATAAAATAAGCAAGTTGATCCTACATGAAATGTCAAAAAATACTTGTCCTTCTTTTGCATATTATTCACCTATGTAGGCTTCCCAAGGTTAAACAATATCATTTTTAGGTCAAATAACATGACGTGTTGTTAGAGCACACTCATGTCTTGACCTTTATACTATAATGTGCCGTCGAGATGCTCTTTGTCTACTACATTCACAACTACCTCAAATACTAGCTGACCAACTTTTACACCAATAAGACACAACCAAAACTAAACAGAGCAAACATATAGATGTGTTTTATCCAACAAGAATCCGGGCAAATAAATTTTGCCTCTATGTGGTCTATATGGACTGGAAATAATTTTAGAGGTTTTTTCGTAGGTTTGGATGATTTGAGCCGGTTACGGCATTTTTAGCTGTTCTTGGTAGGTTTTTATCAGTTTTTGATCGGGTTTAGTCGCTTTTGACCAATGCTTGCCTGGATAAAAGTACTCCTTTTTTCAAGCATCCATTTTCTTAGTTGTGGTCTTGAAACGGAGTCATGTATCACATGTTATGACCATTTTATGCAACCCACGTTTTCAGATAATTTCAATATAAATTTGTTTTTGTATGTTAGCGATTGTGTTTGGTACTCTATTTCTTGATAGCTCTTAACTTTAATAGAATAAAACATGGAATCAAATATTTTAGAGTCATATAATACATAAGCAAGTTGATCTTACATGAAATGTCAAAAAATACTTGTCCTTCTTTTGCATATTATTCACTTATGTAGGCTTCCCAAGGTTAAACAATATCATTTTTAGGTCAAATAACATGACGTGTTGTTTATGCACACTCATGTCTTGACCTTTATACTATAATGTGCCGTCGAGATGCTCTTTGTCTACTACATTCACAACTACCTCAAATACTAGCTGACCATCTTTTACACCAATAAAACACAACCAAAACTAAACAGAGCAAACATATAGATGTGTTTTATCCAACAAGAATCCGGGCAAATACATTTTGCCTCTATGTGGTCAATATGGACTGGAAATAATTTTAGAGGATTTTTCTTAGGTTTGGATGATTTGAGCCGGTTACGGCATTTTTAGCTGTTCTTGGTAGGTTTTTATCAGTTTTTGATCGGGTTTAGTCGCTTTTGACCAATGCTTGCCTGGATAAAAGTACTCCTTTTTTCAAGCATCCATTTTCTTAGTTGTGGTCTTGAAACGGAGTCATGTATCACATGTTATGACCATTTTATTGCAACCCACGTTTTCAGATAATTTCAATATAAATTTGATTTTGTATGTTAGCGATTGTGTTTGGTACTCTATTTCTTGATAGCTCTCAATTTTAATAGAATAAAACATGGAATCAAATATTTCAGAGTCATATAATAAATAAGCAAGTTGATCCTACATGAAATGTCAAAAAATACTTGTCCTTCTTTTGCATATTATTCACCTATGTAGGCTTCCCAAGGTTAAACAATATCATTTTTAGGTCAAATAACATGACGTGTTGTTAGAGCACACTCATGTCTTGACCTTTATACTATAATGTGCCGTCGAGATGCTCTTTGTCTACTACATTCACAACTACCTCAAATACTAGCTAACCAACTTTTACACCAATAAAACACAACCAAAACTAAACAGAGCAAACATATAGATGTGTTTTATCCAAAAAGAATCCGGGCAAATACATTTTGCCTCTATGTGGTCTATATGGACTGGAAATGATTTTAGAGGTTTTTTCTTAAGTTTGGATGATTTGAGCCGGTTACGGCATTATTAGCTGTTCTTGGTAGGTTTTTATCAGTTTTTGATCAGGTTTAGTCGCTTTTGACCAATGCTTGCCTGGATAAAAGTAATCCTTTTTTCAAGCATCCATTTTCTTAGTTGTGGTCTTGAAACAGAGTCATGTATCACATGTTATGACCATTTTATTGCAACCTACGTTTTCAGATAATTTCAATATAATTTGTTTTTTTATGTTAGCGATTGTGTTTGGTACTCTATTTCTTGATAGCTCTTAATTTTAATAGAATAAAACATGGAATCAAATATTTCAGAGTCATATAATACATAAGCAAGTTGATCCTACATGAAATGTCAAAAAATACTTGTCCTTCTTTTGCATATTATTCACTTATGTAGGCTTCCCAAGGTTAAACAATATCATTTTTAGGTCAAATAACATGACGTGTTGTTAGAGCACACTCATGTCTTGACCTTTATACTATAATGTGCCGTCGAGATGCTCTTTGTCTACTACATTCACAACTACCTCAAATACTAGCTGACCAACTTTTACACCAATAAAACACAACCAAAACTAAACAGAGCAAACATATAGATGTGTTTTATCCAACAAGAATCTGGGCAAATACATTTTGCCTCTATGTGGTCTATATGGACTGGAAATAATTTTAGAGGATTTTTCTTAGGTTTGGATGATTTGAGCCGGTTACGGCATTTTTAGCTGTTCTTAGTAGGTTTTTATCAGTTTTTGATCGGGTTTAGTCGCTTTTGACCAATGCTTGCCTGGATAAAAGTACTCCTTTTTTCAAGCATCCATTTTCTTAGTTGTGGTCTTGAAACGGAGTCATGTATCACATGTTATGACCATTTTATTGCAACCCACGTTTTCAGATAATTTCAATATAAATTTGTTTTTTTATGTTAGCGATTGTGTTTGGTACTCTATTTCTTGATAGCTCTCAATTTTAATAGAATAAAACATGGAATCAAATATTTCAGAGTCATATAATAAATAAGCAAGTTGATCCTACATGAAATGTCAAAAAATACTTGTCCTTCTTTTGCATATTATTCACCTATGTAGGCTTCCCAAGGTTAAACAATATCATTTTTAGGTCAAATAACATGACGTGTTGTTAGAGCACACTCATGTCTTGACCTTTATACTATAATGTGCCGTCGAGATGCTCTTTGTCTACTACATTCACAACTACCTCAAATACTAGCTGACCAACTTTTACACCAATAAGACACAACCAAAACTAAACAGAGCAAACATATAGATGTGTTTTATCCAACAAGAATCCGGGCAAATAAATTTTGCCTCTATGTGGTCTATATGGACTGGAAATAATTTTAGAGGTTTTTTCGTAGGTTTGGATGATTTGAGCCGGTTACGGCATTTTTAGCTGTTCTTGGTAGGTTTTTATCAGTTTTTGATCGGGTTTAGTCGCTTTTGACCAATGCTTGCCTGGATAAAAGTACTCCTTTTTTCAAGCATCCATTTTCTTAGTTGCGGTCTTGAAACGGAGTCATGTATCACATGTTATGACCATTTTATGCAACCCACGTTTTCAGATAATTTCAATATAAATTTGTTTTTGTATGTTAGCGATTGTGTTTGGTACTCTATTTCTTGATAGCTCTTAATTTTAATAGAATAAAACATGGAATCAAATATTTTAGAGTCATATAATACATAAGCAAGTTGATCTTACATGAAATGTCAAAAAATACTTGTCCTTCTTTTGCATATTATTCACTTATGTAGGCTTCCCAAGGTTAAACAATATCATTTTTAGGTCAAATAACATGACGTGTTGTTTATGCACACTCATGTCTTGACCTTTATACTATAATGTGCCGTCGAGATGCTCTTTGTCTACTACATTCACAACTACCTCAAATACTAGTTGACCATCTTTTACACCAATAAAACACAACCAAAACTAAACAGAGCAAACATATAGATGTGTTTTATCCAACAAGAATCCGGGCAAATACATTTTGCCTCTATGTGGTCAATATGGACTGGAAATAATTTTAGAGGATTTTTCTTAGGTTTGGATGATTTGAGCCGGTTACGGCATTTTTAGCTGTTCTTGGTAGGTTTTTATCAGTTTTTGATCGGGTTTAGTCGCTTTTGACAAATGCTTGCCTGGATAAAAGTACTCCTTTTTTCAAGCATCCATTTTCTTAGTTGTGGTCTTGAAACGGAGTCATGTATCACATGTTATGACCATTTTATTGCAACCCACGTTTTCAGATAATTTCAATATAAATTTGTTTTTGTATGTTAGCGATTGTGTTTGGTACTCTATTTCTTGATAGCTCTCAATTTTAATAGAATAAAACATGGAATCAAATATTTCAGAGTCATATAATAAATAAGCAAGTTGATCCTACATGAAATGTCAAAAAATACTTGTCCTTCTTTTGCATATTATTCACCTATGTAGGCTTCCCAAGGTTAAACAATATCATTTTTAGGTCAAATAACATGACGTGTTGTTAGAGCACACTCATGTCTTGACCTTTATACTATAATGTGCCGTCGAGATGCTCTTTGTCTACTACATTCACAACTACCTCAAATACTAGCTAACCAACTTTTACACCAATAAAACACAACCAAAACTAAACAGAGCAAACATATAGATGTGTTTTATCCAAAAAGAATCCGGGCAAATACATTTTGCCTCTATGTGGTCTATATGGACTGGAAATGATTTTAGAGGTTTTTCTTAGGTTTGGATGATTTGAGCCGGTTACGGCATTTTTAGCTGTTCTTGGTAGGTTTTTATCAGTTTTTGATCAGGTTTAGTCGCTTTTGACCAATGCTTGCCTGGATAAAAGTACTCCTTTTTTCAAGCATCCATTTTCTTAGTTGTGGTCTTGAAACAGAGTCATGTATCACATGTTATGACCATTTTATTGCAACCCACGTTTTCAGATAATTTCAATATAATTTGTTTATGTATGTTAGCGATTGTGTTTGGTACTCTATTTCTTGATAGCTCTTAATTTTAATAGAATAAAACATGGAATCAAATATTTCAGAGTCATATAATACATAAGCAAGTTGATCCTACATGAAATGTCAAAAAATACTTGTCCTTCTTTTGCATATTATTCACTTATGTAGGCTTCCCAAGGTTAAACAATATCATTTTTAGGTCAAATAACATGACGTGTTGTTAGAGCACACTCATGTCTTAACCTTTATACTATAATGTGCCGTCGAGATGCTCTTTGTCTACTACATTCACAACTACCTCAAATACTAGCTGACCAACTTTTACACCAATAAAACATAACCAAAACTAAACAGAGCAAACATATAGATGTGTTTTATCCAACAAGAATCTGGGCAAATACATTTTGCCTCTATGTGGTCTATATGGACTGGAAATAATTTTAGAGGATTTTTCTTAGGTTTGGATGATTTGAGCCGGTTACGGCATTTTTAGCTGTTCTTGGTAGGTTTTTATCAGTTTTTGATCGGGTTTAGTCACTTTTGACCAATGCTTGCCTGGATAAAAGTACTCCTTTTTTCAAGCATCCATTTTCTTAGTTGTGGTCTTGAAACGGAGTCATGTATCACATGTTATGACCATTTTATTGCAACCCACGTTTTCAGATAATTTCAATATAAATTTGTTTTTTTATGTTAGCGATTGTGTTTGGTACTCTATTTCTTGATAGCTCTCAATTTTAATAGAATAAAACATGGAATCAAATATTTCAGAGTCATATAATAAATAAGCAAGTTGATCCTACATGAAATGTCAAAAAATACTTGTCCTTCTTTTGCATATTATTCACCTATGTAGGCTTCCCAAGGTTAAACAATATCATTTTTAGGTCAAATAACATGACGTGTTGTTAGAGCACACTCATGTCTTGACCTTTATACTATAATGTGCCGTCGAGATGCTCTTTGTCTACTACATTCACAACTACCTCAAATACTAGCTGACCAACTTTTACACCAATAAAACACACCCAAAACTAAACAGAGCAAACATATAGATGTGTTTTATCCAACAAGAATCCGGGCAAATACATTTTGCCTCTATGTGGTCTATATGGACTGGAAATAATTTTAGAGGTTTTTTCTTAGGTTTGGATGATTTGAGCCGGTTACGACATTTTTAGCTGTTCTTGGTAGGTTTTTATCAGTTTTTGATCGGGTTTAGTCGCTTTTGACCAATGCTTGCCTGGATAAAAGTACTCCTTTTTTCAAGCATCCATTTTCTTAATTGTGGTCTTGAAACGGAGTCATGTATCACATGTTATGACCATTTTATTGCAACCTACGTTTTTAGATAATTTCAATATAAATTTGTTTTTGTATGTTAGCGATTGTGTTTGGTACTCTATTTCTTGATAGCTCTTAATTTTAATAGAATAAAACATGGAATCAAATATTTCAGAGTCATTTAATACATAAGCAAGTTGATCCTACATGAAATGTCAAAAAATACTTGTCCTTCTTTTGCATATTATTCACTTATGTAGGCTTCCCAAGGTTAAACAATATCATTTTTAGGTCAAATAACATGACGTGTTGTTAGAGCACACTCATGTCTTGACCTTTATACTATAATGTGCCGTCGAGATGCTCTTTGTCTACTACATTCACAACTACCTCAAATACTAGCTGACCAACTTTTACACCAATAAGACACAACCAAAACTAAACAGAGCAAACATATAGATGTGTTTTATCCAACAAGAATCCGGGCAAATAAATTTTGCCTCTATGTGGTCTATATGGACTGGAAATAATTTTAGAGGTTTTTTCGTAGGTTTGGATGATTTGAGCCGGTTACGGCATTTTTAGCTGTTCTTGGTAGGTTTTTATCAGTTTTTGATCGGGTTTAGTCGCTTTTGACCAATGCTTGCCTGGATAAAAGTACTCCTTTTTTCAAGCATCCATTTTCTTAGTTGTGGTCTTGAAACGGAGTCATGTATCGCATGTTATGACCATTTTATGCAACCCACGTTTTCAGATAATTTCAATATAAATTTGTTTTTGTATGTTAGCGATTGTGTTTGGTACTCTATTTCTTGATAGCTCTTAATTTTAATAGAATAAAACATGGAATAAAATATTTTAGAGTCATATAATACAAAAGCAAGTTGATCTTACATGAAATGTCAAAAAATACTTGTCCTTCTTTTGCATATTATTCACTTATGTAGGCTTCCCAAGGTTAAACAATATCATTTTTAGGTCAAATAACATGACGTGTTGTTTATGCACACTCATGTCTTGACCTTTATACTATAATGTGCGGTCGAGATGCTCTTTGTCTACTACATTCACAACTACCTCAAATACTAGCTGACCATCTTTTACACCAATAAAACACAACCAAAACTAAACAGAGCAAACATATAGATGTGTTTTATCCAACAAGAATCCGGGCAAATACATTTTGCCTCTATGTGGTCAATATGGACTGGAAATAATTTTAGAGGATTTTTCTTAGGTTTGGATGATTTGAGCCAGTTACGGCATTTTTAGCTGTTCTTGGTAGGTTTTTATCAGTTTTTGATCGGGTTTAGTCGCTTTTGACCAATGCTTGCCTGGATAAAAGTACTCCTGTTTTCAAGCATCCATTTTCTTAGTTGTGGTCTTGAAACGGAGTCATGTATCACATGTTATGACCATTTTATTGCAACCCACGTTTTCAGATAATTTCAATATAAATTTGTTTTTGTATGTTAGCGATTGTGTTTGGTACTCTATTTCTTGATAGCTCTCAATTTTAATAGAATAAAACATGGAATCAAATATTTCAGAGTCATATAATAAATAAGCAAGTTGATCCTACATGAAATGTCAAAAAATACTTGTCCTTCTTTTGCATATTATTCACCTATGTAGGCTTCCCAAGGTTAAACAATATCATTTTTAGGTCAAATAACATGACGTGTTGTTAGGGCACACTCATGTCTTGACCTTTATACTATAATGTGCCGTCGAGATGCTCTTTGTCTACTACATTCACAACTACCTCAAATACTAGCTAACCAACTTTTACACCAATAAAACACAACCAAAACTAAACAGAGCAAACATATAGATGTGTTTTATCAAAAAAGAATCCGGGCAAATACATTTTGCCTCTATGTGGTCTATATGGACTGGAAATGATTTTAGAGGTTTTTTCTTAGGTTTGGATGATTTGAGCCGGTTACGGCATTTTTAGCTGTTCTTGGTAGGTTTTTATCAGTTTTTGATCAGGTTTAGTCGCTTTTGACCAATGCTTGCCTGGATAAAAGTACTCCTTTTTTCAAGCATCCATTTTCTTAGTTGTGGTCTTGAAACAGAGTCATGTATCACATGTTATGACCATTTTATTGCAACCTACGTTTTTAGATAATTTCAATATAAATTTGTTTTTGTATGTTAGCGATTGTGTTTGGTACTCTATTTCTTGATAGCTCTTAATTTTAATAGAATAAAACATGGAATCAAATATTTCAGAGTCATTTAATACATAAGCAAGTTGATCCTACATGAAATGTCAAAAAATACTTGTCCTTCTTTTGCATATTATTCACTTATGTAGGCTTCCCAAGGTTAAACAATATCATTTTTAGGTCAAATAACATGACGTGTTGTTAGAGCACACTCATGTCTTGACCTTTATACTATAATGTGCCGTCGAGATGCTCTTTGTCTACTACATTCACAACTACCTCAAATACTAGCTGACCAACTTTTACACCAATAAAACATAACCAAAACTAAACAGAGCAAACATATAGATGTGTTTTATCCAACAAGAATCTGGGCAAATACATTTTGCCTCTATGTGGTCTATATGGACTGGAAATAATTTTAGAGGATTTTTCTTAGGTTTGGATGATTTGAGCCGGTTACGGCATTTTTAGCTGTTCTTGGTAGGTTTTTATCAGTTTTTGATCGGGTTTAGTCACTTTTGACCAATGCTTGCCTGGATAAAAGTACTCCTTTTTTCAAGCATCCATTTTCTTAGTTGTGGTCTTGAAACGGAGTCATGTATCACATGTTATGACCATTTTATTGCAACCCACGTTTTCAGATAATTTCAATATAAATTTGTTTTTTTATGTTAGCGATTGTGTTTGGTACTCTATTTCTTGATAGCTCTCAATTTTAATAGAATAAAACATGGAATCAAATATTTCAGAGTCATATAATAAATAAGCAAGTTGATCCTACATGAAATGTCAAAAAATACTTGTCCTTCTTTTGCATATTATTCACCTATGTAGGCTTCCCAAGGTTAAACAATATCATTTTTAGGTCAAATAACATGACGTGTTGTTAGAGCACACTCATGTCTTGACCTTTATACTATAATGTGCCGTCGAGATGCTCTTTGTCTACTACATTCACAACTACCTCAAATACTAGCTGACCAACTTTTACACCAATAAAACACACCCAAAACTAAACAGAGCAAACATATAGATGTGTTTTATCCAACAAGAATCCGGGCAAATACATTTTGCCTCTATGTGGTCTATATGGACTGGAAATAATTTTAGAGGTTTTTTCTTAGGTTTGGATGATTTGAGCCGGTTACGACATTTTTAGCTGTTCTTGGTAGGTTTTTATCAGTTTTTGATCGGGTTTAGTCGCTTTTGACCAATGCTTGCCTGGATAAAAGTACTCCTTTTTTCAAGCATCCATTTTCTTAATTGTGGTCTTGAAACGGAGTCATGTATCACATGTTATGACCATTTTATTGCAACCTACGTTTTTAGATAATTTCAATATAAATTTGTTTTTGTATATTAGCGATTGTGTTTGGTACTCTATTTCTTGATAGCTCTTAATTTTAATAGAATAAAACATGGAATCAAATATTTCAGAGTCATTTAATACATAAGCAAGTTGATCCTACATGAAATGTCAAAAAATACTTGTCCTTCTTTTGCATATTATTCACTTATGTAGGCTTCCCAAGGTTAAACAATATCATTTTTAGGTCAAATAACATGACGTGTTGTTAGAGCACACTCATGTCTTGACCTTTATACTATAATGTGCCGTCGAGATGCTCTTTGTCTACTACATTCACAACTACCTCAAATACTAGCTGACCAACTTTTACACCAATAAGACACAACCAAAACTAAACAGAGCAAACATATAGATGTGTTTTATCCAACAAGAATCCGGGCAAATAAATTTTGCCTCTATGTGGTCTATATGGACTGGAAATAATTTTAGAGGTTTTTTCGTAGGTTTGGATGATTTGAGCCGGTTACGGCATTTTTAGCTGTTCTTGGTAGGTTTTTATCAGTTTTTGATCGGGTTTAGTCGCTTTTGACCAATGCTTGCCTGGATAAAAGTACTCCTTTTTTCAAGCATCCATTTTCTTAGTTGTGGTCTTGAAACGGAGTCATGTATCACATGTTATGACCATTTTATGCAACCCACGTTTTCAGATAATTTCAATATAAATTTGTTTTTGTATGTTAGCGATTGTGTTTGGTACTCTATTTCTTGATAGCTCTTAATTTTAATAGAATAAAACATGGAATAAAATATTTTAGAGTCATATAATACAAAAGCAAGTTGATCTTACATGAAATGTCAAAAAATACTTGTCCTTCTTTTGCATATTATTCACTTATGTAGGCTTCCCAAGGTTAAACAATATCATTTTTAGGTCAAATAACATGACGTGTTGTTTATGCACACTCATGTCTTGACCTTTATACTATAATGTGCGGTCGAGATGCTCTTTGTCTACTACATTCACAACTACCTCAAATACTAGCTGACCATCTTTTACACCAATAAAACACAACCAAAACTAAACAGAGCAAACATATAGATGTGTTTTATCCAACAAGAATCCGGGCAAATACATTTTGCCTCTATGTGGTCAATATGGACTGGAAATAATTTTAGAGGATTTTTCTTAGGTTTGGATGATTTGAGCCAGTTACGGCATTTTTAGCTGTTCTTGGTAGGTTTTTATCAGTTTTTGATCGGGTTTAGTCGCTTTTGACCAATGCTTGCCTGGATAAAAGTACTCCTGTTTTCAAGCATCCATTTTCTTAGTTGTGGTCTTGAAACGGAGTCATGTATCACATGTTATGACCATTTTATTGCAACCCACGTTTTCAGATAATTTCAATATAAATTTGTTTTTGTATGTTAGCGATTGTGTTTGGTACTCTATTTCTTGATAGCTCTCAATTTTAATAGAATAAAACATGGAATCAAATATTTCAGAGTCATATAATAAATAAGCAAGTTGATCCTACATGAAATGTCAAAAAATACTTGTCCTTCTTTTGCATATTATTCACCTATGTAGGCTTCCCAAGGTTAAACAATATCATTTTTAGGTCAAATAACATGACGTGTTGTTAGGGCACACTCATGTCTTGACCTTTATACTATAATGTGCCGTCGAGATGCTCTTTGTCTACTACATTCACAACTACCTCAAATACTAGCTAACCAACTTTTACACCAATAAAACACAACCAAAACTAAACAGAGCAAACATATAGATGTGTTTTATCAAAAAAGAATCCGGGCAAATACATTTTGCCTCTATGTGGTCTATATGGACTGGAAATGATTTTAGAGGTTTTTTCTTAGGTTTGGATGATTTGAGCCGGTTACGGCATTTTTAGCTGTTCTTGGTAGGTTTTTATCAGTTTTTGATCAGGTTTAGTCGCTTTTGACCAATGCTTGCCTGGATAAAAGTACTCCTTTTTTCAAGCATCCATTTTCTTAGTTGTGGTCTTGAAACAGAGTCATGTATCACATGTTATGACCATTTTATTGCAACCCACGTTTTCAGATAATTTCAATATAATTTGTTTATGTATGTTAGCGATTGTGTTTGGTACTCTATTTCTTGATAGCTCTTAATTTTAATAGAATAAAACATGGAATCAAATATTTCAGAGTCATATAATACATAAGCAAGTTGATCCTACATGAAATGTCAAAAAATACTTGTCCTTCTTTTGCATATTATTCACTTATGTAGGCTTCCCAAGGTTAAACAATATCATTTTTAGGTCAAATAACATGACGTGTTGTTAGAGCACACTCATGTCTTGACCTTTATACTATAATGTGCCGTCGAGATGCTCTTTGTCTACTACATTCACAACTACCTCAAATACTAGCTGACCAACTTTTACACCAATAAAACACAACCAAAACTAAACAGAGCAAACATATAGATGTGTTTTATCCAACAAGAATCTGGGCAAATACATTTTGCCTCTATGTGGTCTATATGGACTGGAAATAATTTTAGAGGATTTTTCTTAGGTTTGGATGATTTGAGCCGGTTACGGCATTTTTAGCTGTTCTTGGTAGGTTTTTATCAGTTTTTGATCGGGTTTAGTCGCTTTTGACCAATGCTTGCCTGGATAAAAGTACTCCTTTTTTCAAGCATCCATTTTCTTAGTTGTGGTCTTGAAACGGAGTCATGTATCACATGTTATGACCATTTTATTGCAACCCACGTTTTCAGATAATTTCAATATATATTTGTTTTTTTATGTTAGCGATTGTGTTTGGTACTCTATTTCTTGATAGCTCTCAATTTTAATAGAATAAAACATGGAATCAAATATTTCAGAGTCATATAATAAATAAGCAAGTTGATCCTACATGAAATGTCAAAAAATACTTGTCCTTCTTTTGCATATTATTCACCTATGTAGGCTTCCCAAGGTTAAACAATATCATTTTTAGGTCAAATAACATGACGTGTTGTTAGAGCACACTCATGTCTTGACCTTTATACTATAATGTGCCGTCGAGATGCTCTTTGTCTACTACATTCACAACTACCTCAAATACTAGCTGACCAACTTTTACACCAATAAAACACACCCAAAACTAAACAAAGCAAACATATAGATGTGTTTTATCCAACAAGAATCCGGGCAAATACATTTTGCCTCTATGTGGTCTATATGGACTGGAAATAATTTTAGAGGTTTTTTCTTAGGTTTGGATGATTTGAGCCGGTACGACATTTTTAGCTGTTCTTGGTAGGTTTTTATCAGTTTTTGATCGGGTTTAGTCGCTTTTGACCAATGCTTGCCTGGATAAAAGTACTCCTTTTTTCAAGCATCCATTTTCTTAATTGTGGTCTTGAAACGGAGTCATGTATCACATGTTATGACCATTTTATTGCAACCTACGTTTTCAGATAATTTCAATATAAATTTGTTTTTGTATGTTAGCGATTGTGTTTGGTACTCTATTTCTTGATAGCTCTTAATTTTAATAGAATAAAACATGGAATCAAATATTTCAGAGTCATTTAATACATAAGCAAGTTGATCCTACATGAAATGTCAAAAAATACTTGTCCTTCTTTTGCATATTATTCACTTATGTAGGCTTCCCAAGGTTAAACAATATCATTTTTAGGTCAAATAACATGACGTGTTGTTAGAGCACACTCATGTCTTGACCTTTATACTATAATGTGCCGTCGAGATGCTCTTTGTCTACTACATTCACAACTACCTCAAATACTAGCTGACCAACTTTTACACCAATAAAACACACCCAAAACTAAACAGAGCAAACATATAGATGTGTTTTATCCAAAAGAATCCGGGCAAATACATTTTGCCTCTATGTGGTCTATATGGACTGGAAATAATTTTAGAGGTTTTTTCTTAGGTTTGGATGATTTGAGCCGGTTACGGCATTTTTAGCTGTTCTTGGTAGGTTTTTATCAGTTTTTGATCGGGTTTAGTCGCTTTTGACCAATGCTTGCCTGGTTAAAAGTACTCCTTTTTTCAAGCATCCATTTTCTTAGTTGTGGTCTTGAAACGGAGTCATGTATCACATGTTATGACCATTTTATTGCAACCCACGTTTTCAGATAATTTCAATATAAATTTGTTTTTGTATGTTAGCGATTGTGTTTGGTACTCTATTTCTTGATAGCTCTTAATTTTAATAGAATAAAACATGGAATCAAATATTTCAGAGTCATATAATACATAAGCAAGTTGATCCTACATGAAATGTCAAAAAGTACTTGTCCTTCTTTTGCATATTATTCACCTATGTAGGCTTCCCAAGGTTAAACAATATCATTTTTAGGTCAAATAACATGACGTGTTGTTAGAGCACACTCATGTCTTGACCTTTATACTATAATGTGCCGTCGAGATGCTCTTTGTCTACTACATTCACAACTACCTCAAATACTAGCTGACCAACTTTTACACCAATAAAACACAACCAAAACTAAACAGAGCAAACATATAGATGTGTTTTATCCAAATGGAATCCGGGCAAATACATTTTACCTCTATGTGGTCGATATGGACTGGAAATAATTTTAGAGGATTTTTCTTAGGTTTGGATGATTTGAGCCGGTTACGACATTTTTAGCTGTTCTTGGTAGGTTTTTATCAGTTTTTGATCGGGTTTAGTCGCTTTTGACCAATGCTTGCCTGGATAAAAGTACTCCTTTTTTCAAGCATCCATTTTCTTAGTTGTGGTCTTGAAACAGAGTCATGTATCACATGTTATGACCATTTTATTGCAACCCACGTTTTCAGATAATTTCAATATAATTTGTTTTTGTATGTTAGCGATTGTGTTTGGTACTCTATTTCTTGATAGCTCTTAATTTTAATAGAATAAAACATGGAATCAAATATTTCAGAGTCATATAATACATAAGCAAGTTGATCCTACATGAAATGTCAAAAAATACTTGTCCTTCTTTTGCATATTATTCACTTATGTAGGCTTCCCAAGGTTAAACAATAGCATTTTTAGGTCAAATAACATGACGTGTTGTTAGAGCACACTCATGTATTGACCTTTATACTATAATGTGCCGTCGAGATGCTCTTTGTCTACTACATTCACAACTACCTCAAATACTAGCTGATCAACTTTTACACCAATAAAACACAACCAAAACTAAACAGAGCAAATATATAGATGAGTTTTATCCAACAAGAATCTGGGCAAATACATTTTGCCTCTATGTGGTCTATATGGACTGGAAATAATTTTAGAGGATTTTTCTTAGGTTTGGATGATTTGAGCCGGTTACGGTATTTTTAGCTGTTCTTGGTAGGTTTTTATCAGTTTTTGATCGGGTTTAGTCGCTTTTGACCAATGCTTGCCTGGATAAAAGTACTCCTTTTTTCAAGCATCCATTTTCTTAGTTGTGGTCTTGAAACGGAGTCATGTATCACATGTTATGACCATTTTATTGCAACCCACGTTTTCAGATAATTTCAATATAAATTTGTTTTTTTATGTTAGCGATTGTGTTTGGTACTCTATTTCTTGATAGCTCTCAATTTTAATAGAATAAAACATGGAATCAAATATTTCAGAGTCATATAATAAATAAGCAAGTTGATCCTACATGAAATGTCAAAAAATACTTGTCCTTCTTTTGCATATTATTCACTTATGTAGGCTTCCCAAGGTTAAACAATATCATTTTTAGGTCAAATAACATGACGTGTTGTTAGAGCACACTCATGTCTTGACCTTTATACTATAATGTGCCGTCGAGATGCTCTTTGTCTACTACATTCACAACTACCTCAAATACTAGCTGACCAACTTTTACACCAATAAAACACAACCAAAACTAAACAGAGCAAACATATAGATGAGTTTTATCCAACAAGAATCTGGGCAAATACATTTTGCTTCTATGTGGTCTATATGGACTGGAAATAATTTTAGAGGATTTTTCTTAGGTTTGGATGATTTGAGCCGGTTACGGCATTTTTAGCTGTTCTTGGTAGGTTTTTATCAGTTTTTGATCGGGTTTAGTCGCTTTTGACCAATGCTTGCCTGGATAAAAGTACTCCTTTTTTCAAGCATCCATTTTCTTAGTTGTGGTCTTGAAACGGAGTCATGTATCACATGTTATGACCATTTTATTGCAACCCACGTTTTCAGATAATTTCAATATAAATTTGTTTTTTTATGTTAGCGATTGTGTTTGGTACTCTATTTCTTGATAGCTCTCAATTTTAATAGAATAAAACATGGAATCAAATATTTCAGAGTCATATAATAAATAAGCAAGTTGATCCTACATGAAATGTCAAAAAATACTTGTCCTTCTTTTGCATATTATTCACTTATGTAGGCTTCCCAAGGTTAAACAATATCATTTTTAGGTCAAATAACATGACGTGTTGTTAGAGCACACTCATGTCTTGACCTTAATACTATAATGTGCCGTCGAGATGCTCTTTGTCTACTACATTCACAACTACCTCAAATACTAGCTGACCAACTTTTACACCAATAAAACACAACCAAAACTAAACAGATCAAACATATAGATGTGTTTTATCCAACAAGAATCCGGGGAAATACATTTTGCCTCTATGTGGTCTATATGGACTGGAAATAATTTTAGAGGATTTTTCTTAGGTTTGGATGATTTAAGCCGGTTACGGCATTTTTAGCTGTTCTTGGTAGGTTTTTATCAGTTTTTGATCGGGTTTAGTCGCTTTTGACCAATGCTTGCCTGTATAAAAGTACTCCTTTTTTCAAGCATCCATTTTCTTAGTTGTGGTCTTGAAACGGAGTCATGTATCACATGTTATGACCATTTTATTGCAACCCACGTTTTCAGATAATTTCAATATAAATTTGTTTTTGTATGTTAGCGATTGTGTTTGGTACTCTATTTCTTGATAGCTCTCAATTTTAATAGAATAAAACATGGAATCAAATATTTCAGAGTCATATAATACATAAGCAAGTTGATCCTACATGAAATGTCAAAAAATACTTGTCCTTCTTTTGCATATTATTCACCTATGTAGGCTTCCCCAGGTTAAACAATATCATTTTTAGGTCAAATAACATGACATGTTGTTAGAGCACACTCATGTCTTGACCTTTATACTATAATGTGCCGTCGAGATGCTCTTTGTCTACTACATTCACAACTACCTCAAATACTAGCTGACCAACTTTTACACCAATAAAACACAACCAAAACTAAACAGAGCAAACATATAGATGTGTTTTATCCAACAAGAATCCGGGAAAATACATTTTGCCTCTATGTGGTCTATATGGACTGGAAATATTTTTAGAGGATTTTTCTTAGGTTTGGATGATTTGAGCCGGTTACGGCATTTTTAGCTGTTCTTGGTAGGTTTTTATTAGTTTTTGATCGGGTTTAGTCGCTTTTGACCAATGCTTGCCTGGATAAAAGTACTCCTTTTTTCAAGCATCCTTTTTCTTAGTTGTGGTCTTGAAACGGAGTCATGTATAATATGTTATGACCATTTTATTGCAACCCACGTTTTCGGATAATTTCAATATAAATTTGTTTTTGTATGTTAGCGATTGTGTTTGGTACTCTATTTCTTGATAGCTCTCAATTTTAATAGAATAAAACATGAAATCAAATATTTCAGAGTCATATAATACATAAGCAAGTTGATCCTACATGAAATGTCAAAAAATACTTGTCCTTCTTTTGCATATTATTCACCTATATAGGCTTCCCAAGGTTAAACAATATCATTTTTAGGTCAAATAACATGACGTGTTGTTAGAGCACACTCATGTCTTGACCTTTATACTATAATGTGCCGTCGAGATGCTCTTTGTCTACTACATTCACAACTACCTCAAATACTAGCTGACCAACTTTTACACCAATAAAACACAACCAAAACTAAACAGAGCAAACATATAGATGTGTTTTATCCAACAAGAATCCGGGCAAATACATTTTGCCTCTATGTGGTCTATATGGACTGGAAATAATTTTAGAGGTTTTTTCTTAGGTTTGGATGATTTGAGCCGGTTATGGCATTTTTAGCTGTTCTTGGTAGGTTTTTATCAGTTTTTGATCGAGTTTAGTCGCTTTTGACCAATGCTTGCCTGGATAAAAGTACTCCTTTTTTCAAGCATCCATTTTCTTAGTTGTGGTCTTGAAACGGAGTCATGTATCACATGTTATGACCATTTTATTGCAACCCACGTTTTCAGATAATTTCAATATAAATTTGTTTTTGTATGTTAGCGATTGTGTTTGGTACTCTATTTCTTGATAGCTCTCAATTTTAATAGAATAAAACATGGAATCAAATATTTCAGAGTCATATAATACATAAGCAAGTTGATCCTACATGAAATGTCAAAAAATACTTGTCCTTCTTTTGCATATTATTCACCTATGTAGGCTTCCCAAGGTTAAACAATATCATTTTTAGGTCAAATAACATGACGTGTTGTTAGAGCACACTCATGTCTTGACCTTTATACTATAATGTGCCGTCGAGATGCTCTTTGTCTACTACATTCACAACTACCTCAAATAATAGCTGACAAACTTTTACACCAATAAGACACAACCAAAACTAAACAGAGCAAACATATAGATGTGTTTTATCCAACAAGAATCCGGGCAAATACATTTTGCCTCTCTGTGGTCTATATGGACTGGAAATTAATTTAGAGGTTTTTTCTTAGGTTTGGATGATTTGAGCCGGTTACGGCATTTTTAGCTGTTCGTGGTAGGTTTTTATCAGTTTTTGATCGGGTTTAGTCGCTTTTGACCAATGCTTGCCTGGATAAAAGTACTCCTTTTTTCAAGCATCCATTTTCTTAGTTGTGGTCTTGAAACGGAGTCATGTATCACATGTTATGACCATTTTATTGCAACCCACGTTTTCGGATAATTTCAATATAAATTTGTTTTTGTATGTTAGCGATTGTGTTTGGTACTCTATTTCTTGATAGCTCTCAATTTTAATAGAATAAAACATGAAATCAAATATTTCAGAGTCATATAATACATAAGCAAGTTGATCCTACATGAAATGTCAAAAAATACTTGTCCTTCTTTTGCATATTATTCACCTATATAGGCTTCCCAAGGTTAAACAATATCATTTTTAGGTCAAATAACATGACGTGTTGTTAGAGCACACTCATGTCTTGACCTTTATACTATAATGTGCCGTCGAGATGCTCTTTGTCTACTACATTCACAACTACCTCAAATACTAGCTGACCAACTTTTACACCAATAAAACACAACCAAAACTAAACAGAGCAAACATATAGATGTGTTTTATCCAACAAGAATCCGGGCAAATACATTTTGCCTCTATGTGGTCTATATGGACTGGAAATAATTTTAGAGGTTTTTTCTTAGGTTTGGATGATTTGAGCCGGTTATGGCATTTTTAGCTGTTCTTGGTAGGTTTTTATCAGTTTTTGATCGAGTTTAGTCGCTTTTTACCAATGCTTGCCTGGATAAAAGTACTCCTTTTTTCAAGCATCCATTTTCTTAGTTGTGGTCTTGAAACGGAGTCATGTATCACATGTTATGACCATTTTATTGCAACCCATGTTTTCAGATAATTTCAATATAAATTTGTTTTTGTATGTTAGCGATTGTGTTAGGTACTCTATTTCTTAATAGCTCTCAATTTTAATAGAATAAAACATGGAATCAAATATTTCAGAGTCATATAATACATAAGGAAGTTGATCCTACATGAAATGTCAAAAAATACTTGTCCTTCTTTTGCATATTATTCACCTATGTAGGCTTCCCAAGGTTAAACAATATCATTTTTAGGTCAAATAACATGACGTGTTGTTAGAGCACACTCATGTCTTGACCTTTATACTATAATGTGCCGTCGAGATGCTCTTTGTCTACTACCTTCACAACTACCTCAAATAATAGCTGACAAACTTTTACACCAATAAGACACAACCAAAACTAAACAGAGCAAACATATAGATGTGTTTTATCCAACAAGAATCCGGGCAAATACATTTTGCCTCTATGTGGTCTATATGGACTGGAAATTAATTTAGAGGTTTTTTCTTAGGTTTGGATGATTTGAGCCGGTTACGGCATTTTTAGCTGTTCGTGGTAGGTTTTTATCAGTTTTTGATCGGGTTTAGTCGCTTTTGACCAATGCTTGCCTGGATAAAAGTACTCCTTTTTTCAAGCATCCATTTTCTTAGTTGTGGTCTTGAAACGGAGTCATGTATCACATGTTATGACCATTTTATTGCAACCCACGTTTTTAGATAATTTCAATATAAATTTGTTTTTGTATGTTAGCGATTGTGTTTGGTACTCTATTTCTTGATAGCTCTTAATTTTAATAGAATAAAACATGGAATAAAATATTTCAGAGTCATATAATACATAAGCAAGTTCATACTACATGAAATGTCAAAAAATACTTGTCCTTCTTTTGCATATTATTCACTTATGTAGGCTTCCCAAGGTTAAACATTATCATTTTTAGGTCAAATAACATGACGTGTTGTTAGAGCACACTCATGTCTTGACCTTTATACTATAATGTCCCGTCGAGATGCTCTTTGTCTACTACATTCACAACTACCTCAAATACTAGCTGACCAAATTTTACACCAATAAAACACAACCAAAACTAAACAGAGCAAACATATAGATGTGTTTTATCCAACAAGAATCCGAGCAAATACATTTTGCCTCTATGTGGTCTATATGAACTGGAAATAATTTTAGAGGTTTTTTCTTAGGTTTGGATGATTTGAGCCGGTTACGGCATTTTTAGCTGTTCTTGGTAGGTTTTTATCAGTTTTTGATCGAGTTTAGTCGCTTTTGACCAATGCTTGCCTGGATAAAAGTACTCCTTTTTTCAAGCATCCATTTTCTTAGTTGTGGTCTTGAAACGGAGTCATGTATCACATGTTATGACCATTTTATTGCAACCCACGTTTTCAGATAATTTCAATATAAATTTGTTTTTGTATGTTAGCGATTGTGTTTGGTACTCTATTTCTTGATAGCTCTCAATTTTAATAGAATAAAACATGGAATCAAATATTTCAGAGTCATATAATACATAAGCAAGTTGATCCTACATGAAATGTCAAAAAATACTTGTCCTTCTTTTGCATATTATTCACCTATGTAGGCTTCCCAAGGTTAAACAATATCATTTTTAGGTCAAATAACATGACGTGTTGTTAGAGCACACTCATGTCTTGACCTTTATACTATAATGTGCCGTCGAGATGCTCTTTGTCTACTACATTCACAACTACCTCAAATACTAGCTGACAAACTTTTACACCAATAAGACACAACCAAAACTAAACAGAGCAAACATATAGATGTGTTTTATCCAACAAGAATCCGGGCAAATACATTTTGCCTCTATGTGGTCTATATGAACTGGAAATAATTTTAGAGGTTTTTTCTTAGGTTTGGATGATTTGAGCCGGTTACGGCATTTTTAGCTGTTCTTGGTAGGTTTTTATCAGTTTTTGATCGAGTTTAGTCGCTTTTGACCAATGCTTGCCTGGATAAAAGTACTCCTTTTTTCAAGCATCCATTTTCTTAGTTGTGGTCTTGAAACGGAGTCATGTATCACATGTTATGACCATTTTATTGCAACCCACGTTTTCAGATAATTTCAATATAAATTTGTTTTTGTATGTTAGCGATTGTGTTTGGTACTCTATTTCTTGATAGCTCTCAATTTTAATAGAATAAAACATGGAATCAAATATTTCAGAGTCATATAATACATAAGCAAGTTGATCCTACATGAAATGTCAAAAAATACTTGTCCTTCTTTTGCATATTATTCACCTATGTAGGCTTCCCAAGGTTAAACAATATCATTTTTAGGTCAAATAACATGACGTGTTGTTAGAGCACACTCATGTCTTGACCTTTATACTATAATGTGCCGTCGAGATGCTCTTTGTCTACTACATTCACAACTACCTCAAATACTAGCTGACAAACTTTTACACCAATAAGACACAACCAAAACTAAACAGAGCAAACATATAGATGTGTTTTATCCAACAAGAATCCGGGCAAATACATTTTGCCTCTATGTGGTCTATATGGACTGGAAATTAATTTAGAGGTTTTTTCTTAGGTTTGGATGATTTGAGCCGGTTACGGCATTTTTAGCTGTTCGTGGAAGGTTTTTATCAGTTTTTGATCGGGTTTAGTCGCTTTTGACCAATGCTTGCCTGGATAAAAGTACTCCTTTTTTCAAGCATCCATTTTCTTAGTTGTGGTCTTGAAACGGAGTCATGTATCACATGTTATGGCCATTTTATTGCAACCCACGTTTTTAGATAATTTCAATATAAATTTGTTTTTGTATGTTAGCGATTGTGTTTGGTACTCTATTTCTTGATAGCTCTTAATTTTAATAGAATAAAACATGGAATCAAATATTTCAGAGTCATATAATACATAAGCTAGTTGATCCTACATGAAATGTCAAAAAATACTTGTCCTTCTTTTGCATATTATTCACTTATGTAGGCTTCCCAAGGTTAAACAATATAATTTTTAGGTCAAATAACATGACGTGTTGTTAGAGCACACTCATGTCTTGACCTTTATACTATAATGTGCCGTCGAGATGCTCTTTGTCTACTACATTCACAACTACCTCAAATACTAGCTGACCAAACTTTACACCAATAAAACACAACCAAAACTAAACAGAGCAAACATATAGATGTGTTTTATCCAACAAGAATCCGAGCAAATACATTTTGCCTCTATGTCGTCTATATGAACTGGAAATAATTTTAGAGGTTTTTTCTTAGGTTTGGATGATTTGAGCCGGTTAAGGCATTTTTAGCTGTTCTTGGTAGGTTTTTATCAGTTTTTGATCGAGTATAGTCGCTTTTGACCAATGCTTGCCTGGATAAAAGTACTCCTTTTTTCAAGCATCCATTTTCTTAGTTGTGGTCTTGAAACGGAGTCATGTATCACATGTTATGACCATTTTATTGCAACCCACGTTTTCAGATAATTTCAATATAAATTTGTTTTTGTATGTTAGCGATTGTGTTTGGTACTCTATTTCTTGATAGCTCTCAGTTTTAATAGAATAAAACATGGAATCAAATATTTCAGGGTCATATAATACATAAGCAAGTTGATCCTACAAGAAATGTCAAAAAATACTTGTCCTTGTTTTGCATATTATTCACCTATGTAGGCTTCCCAAGGTTAAACAATATCATTTTTAGGTCAAATAACATGAAGTGTTGTTAGAGCACACTCATGTCTTGACCTTTATACTATAATGTGCCGTCGAGATGCTCTTTGTCTACTACATTCACAACTACCTCAAATACTAGCTGACAAATTTTACACCAATAAGACACAACCAAAACTAAACAGAGCAAACATATAGATGTGTTTTATCCAACAAGAATCCGAGCAAATACATTTTGCCTCTATGTGGTCTATATGAACTGGAAATAATTTTAGAGGTTTTTTCTTAGGTTTGGATGATTTGAGCCGGTTACGGCATTTTTAGCTGTTCTTGGTAGGTTTTTATCAGTTTTTGATCGAGTTTAGTCGCTTTTGACCAATGCTTGCCTGGATAAAAGTACTCCTTTTTTCAAGCATCCATTTTCCTAGTTGTGGTCTTGAAACGGAGTCATGTATCACATGTTATGACCATTTTATTGCAACCCACGTTTTCAGATAATTTCAATATAAATTTGTTTTTGTATGTTAGCGATTGTGTTTGGTACTCTATTTCTTGATAGCTCTCAATTTTAATAGAATAAAACATGGAATCAAATATTTCAGAGTCATATAATACATAAGCAAGTTGATCCTACATGAAATGTCAAAAAATACTTGTCCTTCTTTTGCATATTATTCACCTATGTAGGCTTCCCAAGGTTAAACAATATCATTTTTAGGTCAAATAACATGACGTGTTGTTAGAGCACACTCATGTCTTGACCTTTATACTATAATGTGCCGTCGAGATGCTCTTTGTCTACTACATTCACAACTACCTCAAATAATAGCTGACAAACTTTTACACCAATAAGACACAACCAAAACTAAACAGAGCAAACATATAGATGTGTTTTAAACAACAAGAATCCGGGCAAATACATTTTGCCTCTATGTGGTCTATATGGACTGGTAAATAATTTAGAGGTTTTTTCTTAGGTTTGGATGATTTGAGCCGGTTACGGCATTTTTAGCTGTTCGTGGTAGGTTTTTATCAGTTTTTGATCGGGTTTAGTCGCTTTTGACCAATGCTTGCCTGGATAAAAGTACTCCTTTTTTCAAGCAAATTTTTTAGTTGTGGTCTTGAAACGGAGTCATGTATCACATGTTATGACCATTTTATTGCAACCCACGTTTTTAGATAATTTCAATATAAATTTGTTTTTGTATGTTAGCGATTGTGTTTGTTACTCTATTTCTTGATAGCTCTTAATTTTAATAGAATAAAACATGGAATCAAATATTTCAGAGTCATATAATACATAAGCAAGTTGATCCTACATGAAATGTCAAAAAATACTTGTCCTTCTTTTGCATATTATTCACTTATGTAGGCTTCCCAAGGTTAAACAATATCATTTTTAGGTCAAATAACATGACGTGTTGTTAGAGCACACTCATGTCTTGACCTTTATACTATAATGTGTCGTCGAGATGCTCTTTGTCTACTACATTCACAACTACCTCAAATACTAGCTGACCAAATTTTACACCAATAAAACACAACCAAAACTAAACAGAGCAAACATATAGATGTGTTTTATCCAACAAGAATCCGAGCAAATACATTTTGCCTCTATGTGGTCTATATGAACTGGAAATAATTTTAGAGGGTTTTTCTTAGGTTTGGATGATTTGAGCCGGTTACGGCATTTTTAGCTGTTCTTGGTAGGTTTTTATCAGTTTTTGATCGAGTTTAGTCGCTTTTGACCAATGCTTGCCTGGATAAAATACTCCTTTTTTCAAGCATCCATTTTCTTAGTTGTGGTCTTGAAACGGAGTCATGTATCACATGTTATGACCATTTTATTGCAACCCACGTTTTCAGATAATTTCAATATAAATTTGTTTTTGTATGTTAGCGATTGTGTTTGGTACTCTATTTCTTGATAGCTCTCAATTTTAATAGAATAAAACATGGAATCAAATATTTCAGAGTCATATAATACATAAGCAAGTTGATCCTACATGAAATGTCAAAAAATACTTGTCCTTCTTTTGCATATTATTCACCTATGTAGGCTTCCCAAGGTTAAACAATATCATTTTTAGGTCAAATAACATGACGTGTTGTTAGAGCACACTCATGTCTTGACCTTTATACTATAATGTGCCGTCGAGATGCTCTTTGTCTACTACATTCACAACTACCTCAAATACTAGCTGACAAACTTTTACACCAATAAGACCAAAACTAAACAGAGCAAACATATAGATGTGTTTTATCCAACAAGAATCCGGGCAAATACATTTTGCCTCTATGTGGTCTATATGGACTGGAAATTAAATTAGAGGTTTTTTCTTAGGTTTGGATGATTTGAGCCGGTTACGGCATTTTTAGCTGTTCGTGGAAGGTTTTTATCAGTTTTTGATCGGGTTTAGTCGCTTTTGACCAATGCTTGCCTGGATAAAAGTACTCCTTTTTTCAAGCATCCATTTTCTTAGTTGTGGTCTTGAAACGGAGTCATGTATCACATGTTATGGCCATTTTATTGCAACCCACGTTTTTAGATAATTTCAATATAAATTTGTTTTTGTATGTTAGCGATTGTGTTTGGTACTCTATTTCTTGATAACTCTTAATTTTAATAGAATAAAACATGGAATCAAATATTTCAGAGTCATATAATACATAAGCTAGTTGATCCTACATGAAATGTCAAAAAATACTTGTCCTTCTTTTGCATATTATTCACTTATGTAGGCTTCCCAAGGTTAAACAATATAATTTTTAGGTCAAATAACATGACGTGTTGTTAGAGCACACTCATGTCTTGACCTTTATACTATAATGTGCCGTCGAGATGCTCTTTGTCTACTACATTCACAACTACCTCAAATACTAGCTGACCGAATTTTACACCAATAAAACACAACCAAAACTAAACAGAGCAAACATATAGATGTGTTTTATCCAACAAGAATCCGAGCAAATACATTTTGCCTCTATGTCGTCTATATGAACTGGAAATAATTTTATAGGTTTTTTCTTAGGTTTGGATGATTTGAGCCGGTTACGGCATTTTTAGCTGTTCTTGGTAGGTTTTTATCAGTTTTTGATCGAGTTTAGTCGCTTTTGACCAATGCTTGCCGGGATAAAAGTACTCCTTTTTTCAAGCATCCATTTTCTTAGTTGTGGTCTTGAAACGGAGTCATGTATCACATGTTATGACCATTTTATTGCAACCCACGTTTTCAGATAATTTCAATATAAATTTGTTTTTGTATGTTAGCGATTGTGTTTGGTACTCTATTTCTTGATAGCTCTCAATTTTAATAGAATAAAACATGGAATCAAATATTTCAGGGTCATATAATACATAAGCAAGTTGATCCTACAAGAAATGTCAAAAAATACTTGTCCTTGTTTTGCATATTATTCACCTATGTAGGCTTCCCAAGGTTAAACAATATCATTTTTAGGTCAAATAACATGAAGTGTTGTTAGAGCACACTCATGTCTTGACCTTTATACTATAATGTGCCGTCGAGATGCTCTTTGTCTACTACATTCACAACTACCTCAAATACTAGCTGACAAACTTTTACACCAATAAGACACAACCAAAACTAAACAGAGCAAACATATAGATGTGTTTTATCCAACAGGAATCCGGGCAAATACATTTTGCCTCTATGTGGTCTATATGGACTGGAAATAATTTTAGAGGTTTTTTCTTAGGTTTGGATGATTTGAGCCGGTTACGGCATTTTTAGCTGTTCTTGGTAGGTTTTTATTAGTTTTTGATCGGGTTTAGTCGCTTTTGACCAATGCTTGCCTGGATAAAAGTACTCCTTTTTTCAAGCATCCATTTTCTTAGTTGTGGTCTTGAAACGGAGTCATGTATCACATGTTATGACCATTTTATTGCAACCCACGTTTTCAGATAATTTCAATATGAATTTGTTTTTGTATGTTAGCGATTGTGTTTGGTACTCTATTTCTTGATAGCTCTTAATTTTTATAGAATAAAACATGGAATCAAATATTTCAGAGTCATATAATACATAAGCAAGTTGATCCTACATGAAATGTCAAAAAATACTTGTCCTTCTTTTGCATATTATTCACTTATGTAGGCTTCCCAAGGTTAAACAATATCATTTTTAGGTCAAATAACATGACGTGTTGTTAGAGCACACTCATGTCTTGACCTTTATACTATAATGTGCCGTCGAGATGCTCTTTGTCTACTACATTCACAACTACCTCAAATACTAGCTGACCAACTTTTACACCAATAAAACACAACCAAAACTAAACAGAGCAAACATATAGATGTGTTTTATCCAACAAGAATCCGGGCAAATACATTTTGCCTCTATGTGGTCTATATGGACTGGAAATAATTTTAGAGGATTTTTCTTAGGTTTGGATGATTTGAGCCGGTTACGGCATTTTTAGCTGTTCTTGGTAGGTTTTTATCAGTTTTTGATCGGGTTTAGTCGCTTTTGACCAATGCTTGCCTGGATAAAAGTACTCCTTTTTTCAAGCATCCATTTTCTTGGTTGTGGTCTTGAAACGGAGTCCTGTATCACATGTTATGACCATTTTATTGCAACCCACGTTTTTAGATAATTTCAATATAAATTTGTTTTTGTATGTTAGCGATTGTGTTTGGTACTCTATTTCTTGATAGCTCTCAATTTTAATAGAATAAAACATGGAATCAAATATTTCAGAGTCATATAATAAATAAGCAAGTTGATCCTACATGAAATGTCAAAAAATACTTGTCCTTCTTTTGCATATTATTCACCTATGTAGGCTTCCCAAGGTTAAACAATATCATTTTTAGGTCAAATAACATGACGTGTTGTTAGAGCACACTCATGTCTTGACCTTTATACTATAATGTGCCGTCGAGATGCTCTTTCTTAGGTTTGGATGATTTGAGCCGGTTACGGCATTTTTAGCTGTTCTTGGTAGGTTTTTATTAGTTTTTGATCGGGTTTAGTCGCTTTTGTCCAATGCTTGCCTGGATAAAAGTACTCCTTTTTTCAAGCATCCATTTTCTTAGTTGTGGTCTTGAAACGGAGTCATGTATCACATGTTATGACCATTTTATTGCAACCCACGTTTTCAGATAATTTCAATATGAATTTGTTTTTTTATGTTAGCGATTGTGTTTGGTACTCTATTTCTTGATAGCTCTTAATTTTTATAGAATAAAACATGGAATCAAATATTTCAGAGTCATATAATACATAAGCAAGTTGATCCTACATGAAATGTCAAAAAATACTTGTCCTTCTTTTGCATATTATTCACTTATGTAGGCTTCCCAAGGTTAAACAATATCATTTTTAGGTCAAATAACATGACGTGTTGTTAGAGCACACTCATGTCTTGACCTTTATACTATAATGTGCCGTCGAGATGCTCTTTGTCTACTACATTCACAACTACCTCAAATACTAGGTGACCAACTTTTACACCAATAAAACACAACCAAAACTAAACAGAGCAAACATATAGATGTGTTTTATCCAACAAGAATCCGGGCAAATACATTTTGCCTCTATGTGGTCTATATGGACTGGAAATAATTTTAGAGGATTTTTCTTAGGTTTGGATGATTTGAGCCGGTTACGGCATTTTTAGCTGTTCTTGGTAGGTTTTTATCAGTTTTTGATCGGGTTTAGTCGCTTTTGACCAATGCTTGCCTGGATAAAAGTACTCCTTTTTTCAAGCATCCATTTTCTTGGTTGTGGTCTTGAAACGGAGTCATGTATCACATGTTATGACCATTTTATTGCAACCCACGTTTTTAGATAATTTCAATATAAATTTGTTTTTGTATGTTAGCGATTGTGTTTGGTACTCTATTTCTTGATAGCTCTCAATTTTAATAGAATAAAACATGGAATCAAATATTTCAGAGTCATATAATAAATAAGCAAGTTGATCCTACATGAAATGTCAAAAAATACTTGTCCTTCTTTTGCATATTATTCACCTATGTAGGCTTCCCAAGGTTAAACAATATCATTTTTAGGTCAAATAACATGACGTGTTGTTAGAGCACACTCATGTCTTGACCTTTATACTATAATGTGCCGTCGAGATGCTCTTTGTCTACTACATTCACAACTACCTCAAATACTAGCTCACCAACTTTTACACCAATAAGACACAACCAAAACTAAACAGAGCAAACATATAGATGTGTTTTATCCAACAAGAATCCGGGCAAATAAATTTTGCCTCTATGTGGTCTATATGGACTGGAAATAATTTTAGACGTTTTTTCTTAGGTTTGGATGATTTGAGCCGGTTACGGCATTTTTAGCTGTTCTTGGTAGGTTTTTATCAGTTTTTGATCGGGTTTAGTCGCTTTTGACCAATGCTTGCCTGGATAAAAGTACTCCTTTTTTCAAGCATCCATTTTCTTAGTTGTGGTCTTGAAACGGAGTCATGTATCACATGTTATGACCATTTTATTGCAACCCACGTTTTCAGATAATTTTAATATAAATTTGTTTTTGTATATTAGCGATTGTGTTTGATACTCTATTTCTTGATAGCTCTCAATTTTAATAGAATAAAACATGGAATCAAATATTTCAGAGTCATATAATAAATAAGCAAGTTGATCCTACATGAAATGTCAAAAAATACTTGTCCTTCTTTTGCATATTATTCACCTATGTAGGCTTCCCAAGGTTAAACAATATCATTTTTAGGTCAAATAACATGACGTGTTGTTAGAGCACACTCATGTCTTGACCTTTATACTATAATGTGCCGTCGAGATGCTCTTTGTCTACTACATTCACAACTACCTCAAATACTAGCTGACCAACTTTTACACCAATAAAACACAACCAAAACTAAACAGAGCAAACATATAGATGTGTTTTATCCATCAAGAATCCAGGAAAATACATTTTTCCCGGATTCTATGTGGTCTATATGGACTGGAAATAATTTTAGAGGTTTTTTCTTAGGGTTGGGTGATTTGAGCCGGTTACGGCATTTTTAGCTGTTCTTGGTAGGTTTTTATCAGTTTTTGATCGGGTTTAGTCGCTTTTGACCAATGCTTGCCTGGATAAAAGTACTCCTTTTTTCAAGCATCCATTTTCTTAGTTGTGGTCTTGAAACGGAGTCATGTATCACATGTTATGACCATTTTATTGCAACCCACGTTTTCAGATAATTTCAATATAAATTTGTTTTTGTATGTTAGCGATTGTGTTTGGTACTCTATTTCTTGATAGCTCTCAATTTTAATAGAATAAAACATGGAATCAAATATTTCAGAGTCATATAATAAATAAGCAAGTTGATCCTACATGAAATGTCAAAAAATACTTGTCCTTCTTTTGCATATTATTCACCTATGTAGGCTTCCCAAGGTTAAACAATATCATTTTTAGGTCAAATAACATGACGTGTTGTTAGAGCACACTCATGTCTTGACCTTTATACTATAATGTGCCGTCGAGATGCTCTTTGTCTACTACATTCACAACTACCTCAAATACTAGCTAACCAACTTTTACACCAATAAAACACAACCAAAACTAAACAGAGCAAACATATAGATGTGTTTTATCCAAAAAGAATCCGGGCAAATACATTTTGCCTCTATGTGGTCTATGAGGACTGGAAATGATTTTAGAGGTTTTTTCTTAGGTTTGGATGATTTGAGCCGGTTACGGCATTTTTAGCTGTTCTTGGTAGGTTTTTATCAGTTTTTGATCAGGTTTAGTCGCTTTTGACCAATGCTTGCCTGGATAAAAGTACTCCTTTTTTCAAGCATCCATTTTCTTAGTTGTGGTCTTGAAACAGAGTCATGTATCACATGTTATGACCATTTTATTGCAACCCACGTTTTCAGATAATTTCAATATAATTTGTTTTTGTATGTTAGCGATTGTGTTTGGTACTCTATTTCTTGATAGCTCTTAATTTTAATAGAATAAAACATGGAATCAAATATTTCAGAGTCATATAATACATAAGCAAGTTGATCCTACATGAAATGTCAAAAAATACTTGTCCTTCTTTTGCATATTATTCACTTATGTAGGCTTCCCAAGGTTAAATAATATCATTTTTAGGTCAAATAACATGACGTGTTGTTAGAGCACACTCATGTCTTGACCTTTATACTATAATGTGCTGTCGAGATGCTCTTTGTCTACTACATTCACAACTACCTCAAATACTAGCTGACCAACTTTTACACCAATAAAACACAACCAAAACTAAACAGAGCAAACATATAGATGTGTTTTATCCAACAAGAATCTGGGCAAATACATTTTGCCTCTATGTGGTCTATATGGACTGGAAATAATTTTAGAGGATTTTCTTAGGTTTGGATGATTTGAGCCGGTTACGGCATTTTTAGCTGTTCGTGGTAGGTTTTTATCAGTTTTTGATCGGGTTTAGTCGCTTTTGACCAATGCTTGCCTGGATAAAAGTACTCCTTTTTTCAAGCAAATTTTTTAGTTGTGGTCTTGAAACGGAGTCATGTATCACATGTTATGACCATTTTATTGCAACCCACGTTTTTAGATAATTTCAATATAAATTTGTTTTTGTATGTTAGCGATTGTGTTTGTTACTCTATTTCTTGATAGCTCTTAATTTTAATAGAATAAAACATGGAATCAAATATTTCAGAGTCATATAATACATAAGCAAGTTGATCCTACATGAAATGTCAAAAAATACTTGTCCTTCTTTTGCATATTATTCACTTATGTAGGCTTCCCAAGGTTAAACAATATCATTTTTAGGTCAAATAACATGACGTGTTGTTAGAGCACACTCATGTCTTGACCTTTATACTATAATGTGTCGTCGAGATGCTCTTTGTCTACTACATTCACAACTACCTCAAATACTAGCTGACCAAATTTTACACCAATAAAACACAACCAAAACTAAACAGAGCAAACATATAGATGTGTTTTATCCAACAAGAATCCGAGCAAATACATTTTGCCTCTATGTGGTCTATATGAACTGGAAATAATTTTAGAGGGTTTTTCTTAGGTTTGGATGATTTGAGCCGGTTACGGCATTTTTAGCTGTTCTTGGTAGGTTTTTATCAGTTTTTGATCGAGTTTAGTCGCTTTTGACCAATGCTTGCCTGGATAAAATACTCCTTTTTTCAAGCATCCATTTTCTTAGTTGTGGTCTTGAAACGGAGTCATGTATCACATGTTATGACCATTTTATTGCAACCCACGTTTTCAGATAATTTCAATATAAATTTGTTTTTGTATGTTAGCGATTGTGTTTGGTACTCTATTTCTTGATAGCTCTCAATTTTAATAGAATAAAACATGGAATCAAATATTTCAGAGTCATATAATACATAAGCAAGTTGATCCTACATGAAATGTCAAAAAATACTTGTCCTTCTTTTGCATATTATTCACCTATGTAGGCTTCCCAAGGTTAAACAATATCATTTTTAGGTCAAATAACATGACGTGTTGTTAGAGCACACTCATGTCTTGACCTTTATACTATAATGTGCCGTCGAGATGCTCTTTGTCTACTACATTCACAACTACCTCAAATACTAGCTGACAAACTTTTACACCAATAAGACCAAAACTAAACAGAGCAAACATATAGATGTGTTTTATCCAACAAGAATCCGGGCAAATACATTTTGCCTCTATGTGGTCTATATGGACTGGAAATTAAATTAGAGGTTTTTTCTTAGGTTTGGATGATTTGAGCCGGTTACGGCATTTTTAGCTGTTCGTGGAAGGTTTTTATCAGTTTTTGATCGGGTTTAGTCGCTTTTGACCAATGCTTGCCTGGATAAAAGTACTCCTTTTTTCAAGCATCCATTTTCTTAGTTGTGGTCTTGAAACGGAGTCATGTATCACATGTTATGGCCATTTTATTGCAACCCACGTTTTTAGATAATTTCAATATAAATTTGTTTTTGTATGTTAGCGATTGTGTTTGGTACTCTATTTCTTGATAACTCTTAATTTTAATAGAATAAAACATGGAATCAAATATTTCAGAGTCATATAATACATAAGCTAGTTGATCCTACATGAAATGTCAAAAAATACTTGTCCTTCTTTTGCATATTATTCACTTATGTAGGCTTCCCAAGGTTAAACAATATAATTTTTAGGTCAAATAACATGACGTGTTGTTAGAGCACACTCATGTCTTGACCTTTATACTATAATGTGCCGTCGAGATGCTCTTTGTCTACTACATTCACAACTACCTCAAATACTAGCTGACCGAATTTTACACCAATAAAACACAACCAAAACTAAACAGAGCAAACATATAGATGTGTTTTATCCAACAAGAATCCGAGCAAATACATTTTGCCTCTATGTCGTCTATATGAACTGGAAATAATTTTATAGGTTTTTTCTTAGGTTTGGATGATTTGAGCCGGTTACGGCATTTTTAGCTGTTCTTGGTAGGTTTTTATCAGTTTTTGATCGAGTTTAGTCGCTTTTGACCAATGCTTGCCGGGATAAAAGTACTCCTTTTTTCAAGCATCCATTTTCTTAGTTGTGGTCTTGAAACGGAGTCATGTATCACATGTTATGACCATTTTATTGCAACCCACGTTTTCAGATAATTTCAATATAAATTTGTTTTTGTATGTTAGCGATTGTGTTTGGTACTCTATTTCTTGATAGCTCTCAATTTTAATAGAATAAAACATGGAATCAAATATTTCAGGGTCATATAATACATAAGCAAGTTGATCCTACAAGAAATGTCAAAAAATACTTGTCCTTGTTTTGCATATTATTCACCTATGTAGGCTTCCCAAGGTTAAACAATATCATTTTTAGGTCAAATAACATGAAGTGTTGTTAGAGCACACTCATGTCTTGACCTTTATACTATAATGTGCCGTCGAGATGCTCTTTGTCTACTACATTCACAACTACCTCAAATACTAGCTGACAAACTTTTACACCAATAAGACACAACCAAAACTAAACAGAGCAAACATATAGATGTGTTTTATCCAACAAGAATCCGGGCAAATACATTTTGCCTCTATGTGGTCTATATGGACTGGAAATAATTTTAGAGGTTTTTTCTTAGGTTTGGATGATTTGAGCCGGTTACGGCATTTTTAGCTGTTCTTGGTAGGTTTTTATTAGTTTTTGATCGGGTTTAGTCGCTTTTGACCAATGCTTGCCTGGATAAAAGTACTCCTTTTTTCAAGCATCCATTTTCTTAGTTGTGGTCTTGAAACGGAGTCATGTATCACATGTTATGACCATTTTATTGCAACCCACGTTTTCAGATAATTTCAATATGAATTTGTTTTTGTATGTTAGCGATTGTGTTTGGTACTCTATTTCTTGATAGCTCTTAATTTTTATAGAATAAAACATGGAATCAAATATTTCAGAGTCATATAATACATAAGCAAGTTGATCCTACATGAAATGTCAAAAAATACTTGTCCTTCTTTTGCATATTATTCACTTATGTAGGCTTCCCAAGGTTAAACAATATCATTTCTAGGTCAAATAACATGACGTGTTGTTAGAGCACACTCATGTCTTGACCTTTATACTATAATGTGCCGTCGAGATGCTCTTTGTCTACTACATTCACAACTACCTCAAATACTAGCTGACCAACTTTTACACCAATAAAACACAACCAAAACTAAACAGAGCAAACATATAGATGTGTTTTATCCAACAAGAATCCGGGCAAATACATTTTGCCTCTATGTGGTCTATATGGACTGGAAATAATTTTAGAGGATTTTTCTTAGGTTTGGATGATTTGAGCCGGTTACGGCATTTTTAGCTGTTCTTGGTAGGTTTTTATCAGTTTTTGATCGGGTTTAGTCGCTTTTGACCAATGCTTGCCTGGATAAAAGTACTCCTTTTTTCAAGCATCCATTTTCTTGGTTGTGGTCTTGAAACGGAGTCCTGTATCACATGTTATGACCATTTTATTGCAACCCACGTTTTTAGATAATTTCAATATAAATTTGTTTTTGTATGTTAGCGATTGTGTTTGGTACTCTATTTCTTGATAGCTCTCAATTTTAATAGAATAAAACATGGAATCAAATATTTCAGAGTCATATAATAAATAAGCAAGTTGATCCTACATGAAATGTCAAAAAATACTTGTCCTTCTTTTGCATATTATTCACCTATGTAGGCTTCCCAAGGTTAAACAATATCATTTTTAGGTCAAATAACATGACGTGTTGTTAGAGCACACTCATGTCTTGACCTTTATACTATAATGTGCCGTCGAGATGCTCTTTCTTAGGTTTGGATGATTTGAGCCGGTTACGGCATTTTTAGCTGTTCTTGGTAGGTTTTTATTAGTTTTTGATCGGGTTTAGTCGCTTTTGACCAATGCTTGCCTGGATAAAAGTACTCCTTTTTTCAAGCATCCATTTTCTTAGTTGTGGTCTTGAAACGGAGTCATGTATCACATGTTATGACCATTTTATTGCAACCCACGTTTTCAGATAATTTCAATATGAATTTGTTTTTTTATGTTAGCGATTGTGTTTGGTACTCTATTTCTTGATAGCTCTTAATTTTTATAGAATAAAACATGGAATCAAATATTTCAGAGTCATATAATACATAAGCAAGTTGATCCTACATGAAATGTCAAAAAATACTTGTCCTTCTTTTGCATATTATTCACTTATGTAGGCTTCCCAAGGTTAAACAATATCATTTTTAGGTCAAATAACATGACGTGTTGTTAGAGCACACTCATGTCTTGACCTTTATACTATAATGTGCCGTCGAGATGCTCTTTGTCTACTACATTCACAACTACCTCAAATACTAGGTGACCAACTTTTACACCAATAAAACACAACCAAAACTAAACAGAGCAAACATATAGATGTGTTTTATCCAACAAGAATCCGGGCAAATACATTTTGCCTCTATGTGGTCTATATGGACTGGAAATAATTTTAGAGGATTTTTCTTAGGTTTGGATGATTTGAGCCGGTTACGGCATTTTTAGCTGTTCTTGGTAGGTTTTTATCAGTTTTTGATCGGGTTTAGTCGCTTTTGACCAATGCTTGCCTGGATAAAAGTACTCCTTTTTTCAAGCATCCATTTTCTTGGTTGTGGTCTTGAAACGGAGTCATGTATCACATGTTATGACCATTTTATTGCAACCCACGTTTTTAGATAATTTCAATATAAATTTGTTTTTGTATGTTAGCGATTGTGTTTGGTACTCTATTTCTTGATAGCTCTCAATTTTAATAGAATAAAACATGGAATCAAATATTTCAGAGTCATATAATAAATAAGCAAGTTGATCCTACATGAAATGTCAAAAAATACTTGTCCTTCTTTTGCATATTATTCACCTATGTAGGCTTCCCAAGGTTAAACAATATCATTTTTAGGTCAAATAACATGACGTGTTGTTAGAGCACACTCATGTCTTGACCTTTATACTATAATGTGCCGTCGAGATGCTCTTTGTCTACTACATTCACAACTACCTCAAATACTAGCTCACCAACTTTTACACCAATAAGACACAACCAAAACTAAACAGAGCAAACATATAGATGTGTTTTATCCAACAAGAATCCGGGCAAATAAATTTTGCCTCTATGTGGTCTATATGGACTGGAAATAATTTTAGACGTTTTTTCTTAGGTTTGGATGATTTGAGCCGGTTACGGCATTTTTAGCTGTTCTTGGTAGGTTTTTATCAGTTTTTGATCGGGTTTAGTCGCTTTTGACCAATGCTTGCCTGGATAAAAGTACTCCTTTTTTCAAGCATCCATTTTCTTAGTTGTGGTCTTGAAACGGAGTCATGTATCACATGTTATGACCATTTTATTGCAACCCACGTTTTCAGATAATTTTAATATAAATTTGTTTTTGTATGTTAGCGATTGTGTTTGATACTCTATTTCTTGATAGCTCTCAATTTTAATAGAATAAAACATGGAATCAAATATTTCAGAGTCATATAATAAATAAGCAAGTTGATCCTACATGAAATGTCAAAAAATACTTGTCCTTCTTTTGCATATTATTCACCTATGTAGGCTTCCCAAGGTTAAACAATATCATTTTTAGGTCAAATAACATGACGTGTTGTTAGAGCACACTCATGTCTTGACCTTTATACTATAATGTGCCGTCGAGATGCTCTTTGTCTACTACATTCACAACTACCTCAAATACTAGCTGACCAACTTTTACACCAATAAAACACAACCAAAACTAAACAGAGCAAACATATAGATGTGTTTTATCCATCAAGAATCCAGGAAAATACATTTTTCCCGGATTCTATGTGGTCTATATGGACTGGAAATAATTTTAGAGGTTTTTTCTTAGGGTTGGGTGATTTGAGCCGGTTACGGCATTTTTAGCTGTTCTTGGTAGGTTTTTATCAGTTTTTGATCGGGTTTAGTCGCTTTTGACCAATGCTTGCCTGGATAAAAGTACTCCTTTTTTCAAGCATCCATTTTCTTAGTTGTGGTCTTGAAACGGAGTCATGTATCACATGTTATGACCATTTTATTGCAACCCACGTTTTCAGATAATTTCAATATAAATTTGTTTTTGTATGTTAGCGATTGTGTTTGGTACTCTATTTCTTGATAGCTCTCAATTTTAATAGAATAAAACATGGAATCAAATATTTCAGAGTCATATAATAAATAAGCAAGTTGATCCTACATGAAATGTCAAAAAATACTTGTCCTTCTTTTGCATATTATTCACCTATGTAGGCTTCCCAAGGTTAAACAATATCATTTTTAGGTCAAATAACATGACGTGTTGTTAGAGCACACTCATGTCTTGACCTTTATACTATAATGTGCCGTCGAGATGCTCTTTGTCTACTACATTCACAACTACCTCAAATACTAGCTAACCAACTTTTACACCAATAAAACACAACCAAAACTAAACAGAGCAAACATATAGATGTGTTTTATCCAAAAAGAATCCGGGCAAATACATTTTGCCTCTATGTGGTCTATGAGGACTGGAAATGATTTTAGAGGTTTTTTCTTAGGTTTGGATGATTTGAGCCGGTTACGGCATTTTTAGCTGTTCTTGGTAGGTTTTTATCAGTTTTTGATCAGGTTTAGTCGCTTTTGACCAATGCTTGCCTGGATAAAAGTACTCCTTTTTTCAAGCATCCATTTTCTTAGTTGTGGTCTTGAAACAGAGTCATGTATCACATGTTATGACCATTTTATTGCAACCCACGTTTTCAGATAATTTCAATATAATTTGTTTTTGTATGTTAGCGATTGTGTTTGGTACTCTATTTCTTGATAGCTCTTAATTTTAATAGAATAAAACATGGAATCAAATATTTCAGAGTCATATAATACATAAGCAAGTTGATCCTACATGAAATGTCAAAAAATACTTGTCCTTCTTTTGCATATTATTCACTTATGTAGGCTTCCCAAGGTTAAATAATATCATTTTTAGGTCAAATAACATGACGTGTTGTTAGAGCACACTCATGTCTTGACCTTTATACTATAATGTGCTGTCGAGATGCTCTTTGTCTACTACATTCACAACTACCTCAAATACTAGCTGACCAACTTTTACACCAATAAAACACAACCAAAACTAAACAGAGCAAACATATAGATGTGTTTTATCCAACAAGAATCTGGGCAAATACATTTTGCCTCTATGTGGTCTATATGGACTGGAAATAATTTTAGAGGATTTTCTTAGGTTTGGATGATTTGAGCCGGTTACGGCATTTTTAGCTGTTCTTGGTAGGTTTTTATTAGTTTTTGATCGGGTTTAGTCGCTTTTGACCAATGCTTGCCTGGATAAAAGTACTCCTTTTTTCAAGCATCCATTTTCTTAGTTGTGGTCTTGAAACGGAGTCATGTATCACATGTTATGACCATTTTATTGCAACCCACGTTTTCAGATAATTTCAATATAAATTTGTTTTTTTATGTTAGCGATTGTGTTTGGTACTCTATTTCTTGATAGCTCTCAATTTTAATAGAATAAAACATGGAATCAAATATTTCAGAGTCATATAATAAATAAGCAAGTTGATCCTACATGAAATGTCAAAAAATACTTGTCCTTCTTTTGCATATTATTCACCTATGTAGGCTTCCCAAGGTTAAACAATATCATTTTTAGGTCAAATAACATGACGTGTTGTTAGAGCACACTCATGTCTTGACCTTTATACTATAATGTGCCGTCGAGATGCTCTTTGTCTACTACATTCACAACTACCTCAAATACTAGCTAACCAACTTTTACACCAATAAAACACAACCAAAACTAAACAGAGCAAACATATAGATGTGTTTTATCCAAAAAGAATCCGGGCAAATACATTTTGCCTCTATGTGGTCTATGAGGACTGGAAATGATTTTAGAGGTTTTTTCTTAGGTTTGGATGATTTGAGCCGGTTACGGCATTTTTAGCTGTTCTTGGTAGGTTTTTATCAGTTTTTGATCAGGTTTAGTCGCTTTTGACCAATGCTTGCCTGGATAAAAGTACTCCTTTTTTCAAGCATCCATTTTCTTAGTTGTGGTCTTGAAACAGAGTCATGTATCACATGTTATGACCATTTTATTGCAACCCACGTTTTTAGATAATTTCAATATAATTTGTTTTTGTATGTTAGCGATTGTGTTTGGTACTCTATTTCTTGATAGCTCTTAATATTAATAGAATAAAACATGGAATCAAATATTTCAGAGTCATATAATACATAAGCAAGTTGATCCTACATGAAATGTCAAAAAATACTTGTCCTTCTTTTGCATATTATTCACTTATGTAGGCTTCCCAAGGTTAAACAATATCATTTTTAGGTCAAATAACATGACGTGTTGTTAGAGCACACTCATGTCTTGACCTTTATACTATAATGTGCCGTCGAGATGCTCTTTGTCTACTACATTCACAACTACCTCAAATACTAGCTGACCAACTTTTACACCAATAAAACACAACCAAAACTAAACAGAGCAAACATATAGATGTGTTTTATCCAACAAGGATCTGGGCAAATACATTTTGCCTCTATGTGGTCTATATGGACTGGAAATAATTTTAGAGGATTTTTCTTAGGTTTGGATGATTTGAGCCGGTTACGGCATTTTTAGCTGTTCTTGGTAGGTTTTTATCAGTTTTTGATCGGGTTTAGTCGCTTTTGACCAATGCTTGCCTGGATAAAAGTACTCCTTTTTTCAAGCATCCATTTTCTTAATTGTGGTCTTGAAACGGAGTCATGTATCACATGTTATGACCATTTTATTGCAACCCACGTTTTCAGATAATTTCAATATAAATTTGTTTTTTTATGTTAGCGATTGTGTTTGGTACTCTATTTCTTGATAGCTCTCAATTTTAATAGAATAAAACATGGAATCAAATATTTCAGAGTCATATAATAAATAAGCAAGTTGATCCTACATGAAATGTCAAAAAATACTTGTCCTTCTTTTGCATATTATTCACCTATGTAGGCTTCCCAAGGTTAAACAATATCATTTTTAGGTCAAATAACATGACGTGTTGTTAGAGCACACTCATGTCTTGACCTTTATACTATAATGTGCCGTCGAGATGCTCTTTGTCTACTACATTCACAACTACCTCAATTACTAGCTGACCAACTTTTACACCAATAAAACACACCCAAAACTAAACAGAGCAAACATATAGATGTGTTTTATCCAACAAGAATCCGGGCAAATACATTTTGCTTCTATGTGGTCTATATGGACTGGAAATAATTTTAGAGGTTTTTTCTTAGGTTTGGATGATTTGAGCCGGTTACGACATTTTTAGCTGTTCTTGGTAGGTTTTTATCAGTTTTTGATCGGGTTTAGTCGCTTTTGACCAATGCTTGCCTGGATAAAAGTACTCCTTTTTTCAAGCATCCATTTTCTTAGTTGTGGTCTTGAAACGGAGTCATGTATCACATGTTATGACCATTTTATTGCAACCTACATTTTCAGATAATTTCAATATAAATTTGCTTTTGTATGTTAGCGATTGTGTTTGGTACTCTATTTCTTGATAGCTCTTAATTTTACTAGAATAAAACATGGAATCAAATATTTCAGAGTCATTTAATACATAAGCAAGTTGATCCTACATGAAATGTCAAAAAATACTTGTCCTTCTTTTGCATATTATTCACTTATGTAGGCTTCCCAAGGTTAAACAATATCATTTTTAGGTCAAATAACATGACGTGTTGTTAGAGCACACTCATGTCTTGACCTTTATACTATAATGTGCCTTCGAGATGCTCTTTGTCTACTACATTCACAACTACCTCAAATACTAGCTGACCAACTTTTACACCAATAAAACACACCCAAAACTAAACAGAGCAAACATATAGATGTGTTTTATCCAACAAGAATCCGGGCAAATACATTTTGCCTCTATGTGGTCTATATGGACTGGAAATAATTTTAGAGGTTTTTTCTTAGGTTTGGATGATTTGAGCCGGTTACGGCATTTTTAGCTGTTCTTGGTAGGTTTTTATCAGTTTTTGATCGGGTTTAGTCGCTTTTGACCAATGCTTGCCTGGATAAAAGTACTCCTTTTTTCAAGCATCCATTTTCTTAGTTGTGGTCTTGAAACGGAGTCATGTATCACATGTTATGACCATTTTATTGCAACCCACGTTTTCAGATAATTTCAATATAATTTGTTTTTGTATGTTAGCGATTGTGTTTGGTACTCTATTTATTGATAGCTCTTAATTTTAATAGAATAAAACATGGAATCAAATATTTCAGAGTCATATAATACATAAGCAAGTTGATCCTACATGAAATGTCAAAAAATACTTGTCCTTCTTTTGCATATTATTCACTTATGTAGGCTTCCCAAGGTTAAACAATATCATTTTTAGGTCAAATAACATGACGTGTTGTTAGAGCACACTCATGTCTTGACCTTTATACTATAATGTGCCGTCGAGATGCTCTTTGTCTACTACATTCACAACTACCTCAAATACTAGCTGACCAACTTTTACACCAATAAAACACAACCAAAACTAAACAGAGCAAACATATAGATGATTTTTATCCAACAAGAATCTGGGCAAATACATTTTGCCACTATGTGGTCTATATGGACTGGAAATAATTTTAGAGGATTTTTCTTAGGTTTGGATGATTTGAGCCGGTTACGGCATTTTTAGCTGTTCTTGGTAGGTTTTTATCAGTTTTTGATCGGGTTTAGTCGCTTTTGACCAATGCTTGCCTGGATAAAAGTACTCCTTTTTTCAAGAATCCATTTTCTTAGTTGTGGTCTTGAAACGGAGTCATGTATCACATGTTATGACCATTTTATTGCAACCCACGTTTTCAGTTAATTTCAATATAAATTTGTTTTTTTATGTTAGCGATTGTGTTTGGTACTCTATTTCTTGATAGCTCTCAATTTTAATAGAATAAAACATGGAATCAAATATTTCAGTCATATAATAAATAAGCAAGTTGATCCTACATGAAATGTCAAAAAATACTTGTCCTTCTTTTGCATATTATTCACTTATGTAGGCTTCCCAAGGTTAAACAATATCATTTTTAGGTCAAATAACATGACGTGTTGTTAGAGCACACTCATGTCTTGACCTTTATACTATAATGTGCCGTCGAGATGCTCTTTGTCTACTACATTCACAACTACCTCAAATACTAGCTGACCAACTTTTACACCAATAAAACACAACCAAAACTAAACAGAGCAAACATATAGATGTGTTTTATCCAACAAGAATCCGGGCAAATACATTTTGCCTCTATGTGGTCTATATGGACTGGAAATAATTTTAGAGGATTTTTCTTAGGTTTGGATGATTTGAGCCGGTTACGGCATTTTTAGCTGTTCTTGGTAGGTTTTTATCAGTTTTTGATCGGGTTTAGTCGCTTTTGACCAATGCTTGCCTGTATAAAAGTACTCCTTTTTTCAAGCATCCATTTTCTTAGTTGTGGTCTTGAAACGGAGTCATGTATCACATGTTATGACCATTTTATTGCAACCCACGTTTTCAGATAATTTCAATATAAATTTGTTTTTGTATGTTAGCGATTGTGTTTGGTACTCTATTTCTTGATAGCTCTCAATTTTAATAGAATAAAACATGGAATCAAATATTTCAGAGTCATATAATACATAAGCAAGTTGATCCTACATGAAATGTCAAAAAATACTTGTCCTTCTTTTGCATATTATTCACCTATGTAGGCTTCCCAAGGTTAAACAATATCATTTTTAGGTCAAATAACATGACGTGTTGTTAGAGCACACTCATGTCTTGACCTTTATACTATAATGTGCCGTCGAGATGCTCTTTGTCTACTACATTCACAACTACCTCAAATACTAGCTGACCAACTTTTACACCAATAAAACACAACCAAAACTAAACAGAGCAAACATATAGATGTATTTTATCCAACAAGAATCCGGGAAAATACATTTTGCCTATATGTGGTCTATATGGACTGGAAATATTTTTAGAGGATTTTTCTTAGGTTTGGATGATTTGAGCCGGTTACGGCATTTTTAGCTGTTCTTGGTAGGTTTTTATCAGTTTTTGATCGGGTTTAGTCGCTTTTGACCAGTGCTTGCCTGGATAAAAGTACTCCTTTTTTCAAGCATCCATTTTCTTAGTTGTGGTCTTGAAACGGAGTCATGTATCACATGTTATGACCATTTTATTGCAACCCACGTTTTCGGATAATTTCAATATAAATTTGGTTTTGTATGTTAGCGATTGTGTTTGGTACTCTATTTCTTGATAGCTCTCAATTTTAATAGAATAAAACATGAAATAAAATATTTCAGAGTCATATAATACATAAGCAAGTTGATCCTACATGAAATGTCAAAAAATACTTGTCCTTCTTTTGCATATTATTCACCTATGTAGGCTTCCCAAGGTTAAACAATATCATTTTTAGGTCAAATAACATGACGTGTTGTTAGAGCACACTCATGTCTTGACCTTTATACTATAATGTGCCGTCGAGATGCTCTTTGTCTACTACATTCACAACTACCTCAAATACTAGCTGACCAACTTTTACACCAATAAAACACAACCAAAACTAAACAGAGCAAACATATAGATGTTTTTTATCCAACAAGAATCCGGGCAAATACATTTTGCCTCTATGTGGTCTATATGGACTGGAAATAATTTTAGAGGTTTTTTCTTAGGTTTGGATGATTTGAGCCGGTTACGGCATTTTTAGCTGTTCTTGGTAGGTTTTTATCAGTTTTTGATCGGGTTTAGTCGCTTTTGACCAATGCTTGCCTGGATAAAAGTACTCCTTTTTTCAAGCATCCATTTTGTTAGTTGTGGTCTTGAAACGGAGTCATGTATCACATGTTATGACCATTTTATTGCAACCCACGTTTTCAGATAATTTCAATATAAATTTGTTTTTGTATGTTAGCGATTGTGTTTGGTACTCTATTTCTTGATAGCTCTTAATTTTAATAGAATAAAACATGGAATCAAATATTTCAGAGTCATATAATACATAAGCAAGTTGATCCTACATGAAATGTCAAAAAATACTTGTCCTTCTTTTGCATATTATTCACTTATGTAGGCTTCCCAAGGTTAAACAATATCATTTTTAGGTCAAATAACATGACGTGTTGTTAGAGCACACTCATGTCTTGACCTTTATACTATAATGTGCCGTCGAGATGCTCTTTGTCTACTACATTCACAACTACCTCAAATACTAGCTGACCAACTTTTACACCAATAAAACACAACCAAAACTAAACAGACGAAACATATAAATGTGTTTTATCCAACAAGAATCCGGGCAAATACATTTTGCCTCTATGTGGTCTATATGGACTGGAAATAATTTTAGAGGATTTTTCTTAGGTTTGGATGATTTGAGCCGGTTACAGCATTTTTAGCTGTTCTTGGTAGGTTTTTATCAGTTTTTGATCGGGTTTAGTCGCTTTTGACCAATGCTTGCCTGGATAAAAGTACTCCTTTTTTCAAGCATCCATTTTCTTAGTTGTGGTCTTGAAACGGAGTCATGTATCACATGTTATGACCATTTTATTGCAACCCACGTTTTTGGATAATTTCAATATAAATTTGTTTTTGTATGTTAGCGATTGTGTTTGGTACTCTATTTCTTGATAGCTCTCAAATTTAACAGAATAAAACATGAAATCAAATATTTCAGAGTCATATAATACATAAGCAAGTTGATCCTACATGAAATGTCAAAAAATACTTGTCCTTCTTTTGCATATTATTCACCTATGTAGACTTCCCAAGGTTAAACAATATCATTTTTAGGTCAAATAACATGACGTGTTGTTAGAGCACACTCATGTCTTGACCTTTATACTATAATGTGCCGTCGAGATGCTCTTTGTCTACTACATTCACAACTACCTCAAATACTAGCTGACCAACTTTTACACCAATAAAACACAACCAAAACTAAACAGAGCAAACATATAGATGTGTTTTATCCAACAAGAATCCGGGCAAATACATTTTGCCTCTATGTGGTCTATATGGTCTGGAAATAATTTTAGAGGTTTTTTCTTAGGTTTGGATGATTTGAGCCGGTTACGGCATTTTTAGCTGTTCTTGGTAGGTTTTTATCAGTTTTTGATCGGGTTTAGTTGCTTTTGACCAATGCCTGCCTGGATAAAAGTACTCCTTTTATCAAGCATCCATTTTCTTAGTTGTGGTCTTGAAACGGAGTCATGTATCACATGTTATGACCATTTTATTGCAACCCACGTTTTCAGATAATTTCAATATAAATTTGTTTTTGTATGTTAGCGATTGTGTTTGGTACTCTATTTCTTGATAGCTCTTAATTTTAATAGAATAAAACATGGAATCAAATATTTCAGAGTCATATAATACATAAGCAAGTTGATCCTACATGAAATGTCAAAAAATACTTGTCCTTCTTTTGCATATTATTCACTTATGTAGGCTTCCCAAGGTTAAACAATATCATTTTTAGGTCAAATAACATGACGTGTTGTTAGAGCACACTCATGTCTTGACCTTTATACTATAATGTGCCGTCGAGATGCTCTTTGTCTACTACATTCACAACTACCTCAAATACTAGCTGACCAACTTTTACACCAATAAAACACAACCAAAACTAAACAGAGCAAACATATAGATGTGTTTTATCCAACAAGAATCCGGGCAAATACATTTTGCCTCTATGTGGTCTATATGGACTGGAAATAATTTTAGAGGATTTTTCTTAGGTTTGGATGATTTGAGCCGGTTACAGCATTTTTAGCTGTTCTTGGTAGGTTTTTATCAGTTTTTGATCGGGTTTAGTCGCTTTTGACCAATGCTTGCCTGTATAAAAGTACTCCTTTTTTCAAGCATCCATTTTCTTAGTTGTGGTCTTGAAACGGAGTCATGTATCACATGTTATGACCATTTTATTGCAACCCACGTTTTCAGATAATTTCAATATAAATTTGTTTTTGTATGTTAGCGATTGTGTTTGGTACTCTATTTCTTGATAGCTCTCAATTTTAATAGAATAAAACATGGAATCAAATATTTCAGAGTCATATAATACATAAGCAAGTTGATCCTACATGAAATGTCAAAAAATACTTGTCCTTCTTTTGCATATTATTCACCTATGTAGGCTTCCCAAGGTTAAACAATATCATTTTTAGGTCAAATAACATGACGTGTTGTTAGAGCACACTCATGTCTTGACCTTTATACTATAATGTGCCGTCGAGATGCTTTTTGTCTACTACATTCACAACTACCTCAAATACTAGCTGACCAACTTTTACACCAATAAAACACAACCAAAACTAAACAGAGCAAACATATAGATGTGTTTTATCCAACAAGAATCCGGGCAAATACATTTTGCCTCTATGTGGTCTATATGGACTGGAAATAGTTTTAGAGGATTTTTCTTAGGTTTGGATGATTTGAGCCGGTTACGACATTTTTAGCTGTTCTTGGTAGGTTTTTATCAGTTTTTGATCGGGTTTAGTCGCTTTTGACCAATGCTTGCCTGGATAAAAGTACTCCTTTTTTCAAGCATCCATTTTCTTAGTTGTGGTCTTGAAACGGAGTCATGTATCACATGTTATGACCATTTTATTGCAACCCACGTTTTCGGATAATTTCAATATAAATTTGTTTTTGTATGTTAGCGATTGTGTTTGGTACTCTATTTCTTGATAGCTCTTAATTTTAATAGAATAAAACATGGAATCAAATATTTCAGAGTCATATAATACATAAGCAAGTTGATCCTACATGAAATGTCAAAAAATACTTGTCCTTCTTTTGCATATTATTCACTTATGTAGGCTTCCCAAGGTTAAACAATATCATTTTTAGGTCAAATAACATGACGTGTTGTTAGAGCACACTCATATCTTGACCTTTATACTATAATGTGTCGTCGAGATGCTCTTTGTCTACTACATTCACAACTACCTCAAATACTAGCTGGCCAACTTTTACACCAATAAAACACAACAAAAACTAAACAGAGCAAACATATAGATGTGTTTTATCCAACAAGAATCCGGGCAAATACATTTTGCCTCTATGTGGTCTATATGGACTGGAAATAATTTTAGAGGATTTTTCTTAGGTTTGGATGATTTGAGCCGGTTACGGCATTTTTAACTGTCTTGGTAGGTTTTTATCAGTTTTTGATCGGGTTTAGTCGCTTTTGACCAATGCTTGCCTGTATAAAAGTACTCCTTTTTTCAAGCATCCATTTTCTTAGTTGTGGGCTTGAAACGGAGTCATGTATCACATGTTATGACCATTTTATTGCAACCCACGTTTTCAGATAATTTCAATATAAATTTGTTTTTGTATGTTAGCGATTGTGTTTGGTACTCTATTTCTTGATAACTCTCAATTTTAATAGAATAAAACATGGAATCAAATATTTCCGAGTCATATAATACATAAGCAAGTTGATCCTACATGAAATGTCAAAAAATACTTGTCCTTCTTTTGCATATTATTCACCTATGTAGGCTTCCCAAGGTTAAACAATATCATTTTTAGGTCAAATAACATGACGTGTTGTTAGAGCACACTCATGTCTTGACCTTTATACTATAATGTGCCGTCGAGATGCTCTTTGTCTACTACATTCACAACTACCTCAAATACTAGCTGACCAACTTTTACACCAATAAAACACAACCAAAACTAAACAGAGCAAACATATAGATGTGTTTTATCCAACAAGAATCCGGGCAAATACATTTTGCCTCTATGTGGTCTATATGGACTGGAAATATTTTTAGAGGATTTTTCTTAGGTTTGGATGATTTGAGCCGGTTACGGCATTTTTAGCTGTTCTTGGTAGGTTTTTATCAGTTTTTGATCGGGTTTAGTCGCTTTTGACCAATGCTTGCCTGGATAAAAGTAATCCTTTTTTCAAGCATCCATTTTCTTAGTTGTGGTCTTGAAACGGAGTCATGTATCACATGTTATGACCATTTTATTGCAACCCACGTTTTCAGATAATTTCAATATAAATTTGTTTTTGTATGTTAGCGATTGTGTTTGGTACTCTATTTCTTGATAGCTCTTAATTTTAATAGAATAAAACATGGAATCAAATATTTCAGAGTCATATAATACATAAGCAAGTTCCTACATGAAATGTCAAAAAATACTTGTCCTTCTTTTGCATATTATTCACCTATGTAGGCTTCCCAAGGTTAAACAATATCATTTTTAGGTCAAATAACATGACGTGTTGTTAGAGCACACTCATGTCTTGACCTTTATACTATAATGTGCCGTCGAGATGCTCTTTGTCTACTACATTCACAACTACCTCAAATACTAGCTGACCAACTTTTACACCAATAAAACACACCCAAAACTAAATAGAGCAAACATATAGATGTGTTTTATCCAACAAGAATCCAGGCAAATACATTTTGCCTCTATGTGGTCTATATGGACTGGAAATAATTTTAGAGGTTTTTTCTTAGGTTTGGATGATTTGAGCCGGTTACGACATTTTTAGCTGTTCTTGGTAGGTTTTTATCAGTTTTTGATCGGGTTTAGTCGCTTTTGACCAATGCTTGCCTGTATAAAGTTACTCCTTTTTTCAAGCATCCATTTTCTTAGTTGTGGTCTTGAAACGGAGTCATGTATCACATGTTATGACCATTTTATTGCAACCCACGTTTTCAGATAATTTCAATATAAATTTGTTTTTGTATGTTAGCGATTGTGTTTGGTACTCTATTTCTTGATAGCTCTCAATTTTAATAGAATAAAACATGGAATCAAATATTTCAGAGTCATATCACTACTACACAAAATGCTAAAGAGACCCCCTTAAAAAGACTAGTTATGAAAAAACATGTCTCTATGACCAAAAAGGGTGGGAAGGGAATGCATGAAAACTGGTTTTTTTTTAAAAAAACAGTCTCCATAATGTGAATTCCAAAGAAACCTGTTTTTAAGATGCAACCAGTCTTTTTTATAAAACTAAAGACACTGGTTTTTACGTAACAACATGTCTCTATGTGTTTGTTTTATGGACACCATTTTTTATTAAAAAAACCAGTGTTTTTACACATTTTAAGACATTGGTTTTTAAAAAACCAGTCTTGTTTTTATTTTAATAGATTGTGGTTAATTTTTTTCTAAACTTAAAATCATAAGGACTAAACCGTACATACGTGTTTTTATAACATATTACATTTTTATACTTTATAAAATATATATGTGATTAAAGTATAAGGGCCATTAATACATAAAAAATTAAGTATCATAATTTGTGTAAAACTTATATATATTTACCTAATATGTAATTTTTCTCGACGTGTATAAACCTACAAGTTTTAGTCGATCCAATTACCTACACAATTGTTAGTCGATCATCAAAAGTGCTACAACAGATTGTTAGTCGATCATCAAAAGTGCAAACAGATACAAAAACCTACAACAACACAGATTATTCCTGTAAGTATTTGTTCTTCAGTTGTTATTATTTAGTTGCATACGAGGGTTGATTACATATATGTTCTTGGTTGTTATTATTTTAGCTGTTGTAAGTTTGTGATTCACTTTTTTTATGCAATTATAATTAACATATAAAGTTACAAAATTGAATATCTTTTACCCAGATATTCATTCATTCATAATATATTACATAATGTAAAAGTCATGTCTAAACCCTTTATAAAGGGTGTCAAAATATATAACATTGCAACAACATACGTTGCAATTACCTGCACATAATTAACTAAGATATATCTAAACCCTTTATACAGGGTGTCAAAAAAGATTAGGTTGCAACCGCCTATATTGCAAGTTGCTGCACCTAACTATATGCACAGTCACTGTTTTGGTTCACTGTTTTGATCGCACCGATTATTAATCTTGCATCTTTCGTTTACCCTTGTTAAGCTGCTGAGTGTTAGCATTGACACCAATGGGTTTGATACATGGTAACCCAATAATGCAATGCCTCACTGGTGGACCTCTCTTGACAACCTTTTTATTTGTTGATCCACTGGAAGTGCATGTTCTTCTAGTTTTTTTGGGATTCCATGTCTCATCATCATAATCCTCGTCATCGTCCTCGTCATCGTCCTCGTCTTCTTCATATTCCTCGTCTTCTTCATCTTCAGCTTGTTCATCATCTTGGTCATCATCTAATAAACATATATTGAAAACCAAGTTGAAACCAGGGACGAAGCTAATTATAAAGATGTTTTAAAACTATAAAAGCCATCAAATAAAGTTTGCAATTCATTATAGCTAGACACCAAATTTTATCCAAAATACAGAAAGTGTTGCCAGACAATGGACAAGAAATTTGGGAATGGGATGAACACATATATCATTTTTTATTGTCAAGACTTAATTTGCTATTTGGCCCACCCAAAACTAGAATCCTAGGTCAGTCACTGGTTGAAACAGATTTACCATTTTATAAAAGAAGGTCAGAAATTACATACCTGGTTTAAAGGAACCTTTATAATTGAATTTTTTTGGAATTTTTAATTTACTCGAAACATCCTCATCTACCTGTATCCATTTTGAGAGTGGCCAGAAAAGTTGTTCTGCCCACCCATACTTTTCCTTGATGTAATCCGAGACTTCATCCCTGAGTTTTACAGATCTAGGAACAGGTTCTACAAAAACCAAAATATAATAGTTAGTCCTTTTCATAAGATATTATACTTAAAAATCTAACTGTCCAAACTTCTATCCAACTGTTTTAAAAAGCTACCTTGGATAAAGATTATTGGAACAGAAATGGTTTTCGTTGAAGACTCGGTGCCTTCGTCTCCAAATTCACGAATATACCCTCAGTAAATATGTCCAACATCTGTTGACTCCACGTCTTATTTGGTTTTCCATATTTGGCAACACCCCAGTCCCACATTTCATCGGTCACTAGGCGCACTTTTTTGTCATAGTGCGTGGTTCCTACACTAATAAAAGACATTCGGTTAATAAAGGTACTAAAATATGTAAACTACAAAAAAAAGGCTAAAAATGAAAACATAATTTGATGATTACATACCTTGCTTATAGAAGCGTTGAAAAGAAAATGTATTTGAAACGTCCGCATCAATAACTCTCCACGTTTGTGGACTGTAATCCATCTGCCCGTAATTTGTTACAACGTATTCCCAAATTTTTTTGATTTTTTCTACAATGTCAACTTCAATCCAGTTAGTAAACAAAATACTTAACAGGAAGCATAAACGAGTTTCAAATGCCAAATAAACGAGTTTCAAGCCACAAAACACTTTGCAAATACTGATTTGAAAGAGGAACATTTCTATGACATTCATAGTTGAATGACCGTGACCTGAATGCTAAACATCATCACCAGACAAATGTATGTGTAGTTAAGATAAAATAAAAAGCTTAACAGCTTAACAACCTTACTTAAAACGCATGCCGAGTTCTTTTCTGGGCACCTTGCCTACTACACAATTCTAAATTCAGCTTACAACAACAATTATATAAAATACTAACAATTACAGTAGTATTTATAAAAGGGGTTATTAGGCTTACTGAAATTACACGTACTAAACTACTCTAAAAATGACTAAGTCACATTGAATTGGTGGTTCCATGTCCATGGAAAAATTAACATTTTTTAGATCCTCTCAGTCATATGTTTCACAATACAACTTTATTCACTAAAAATGACATAAATTACAAGAAACACATCCAGATAGTATCAGGGAAGCTACTTCAAAACATAAGTATAAATCATATACTACTAAATCCAAACATGGGTTTATATTTTTGTACATATATTTTATTCTAATAAGCCTAAATATAAGCAGAAATCCAAACATGAGGTTGATTCAAATGCCAAATAAACAGATCTTAGAAGGCTCAACGCCTATCTACTCCATCAACGGAGGCCTTTAGCTAAAAAGTTTGTTAACTTCTGTTTTAATTTCCACTCAAGTGAAGTTTGCTTGCTACATTCTTAGAGTAAACCATATGTGCTACTATGATAATGTGATTTGATATGTTTAAGTGTAACTGATTTTCTTTGATAGTTTGTGATTAGTATTGTAGCCTTTAGTCTGTTTTTACCTGCTTTCACCTTTATTTTCATCAGTCTAAGTCATTTGAGTGCATTTTGTGTGTTAGCCTATTTACAAGTTTGTTTTTAGTTCTATTAATCTTCATTTGACTCATAGAACATGTCTTGATAGAAGTCTTAGCTTATTTCAATCCTTTACTCAAATTCACTTTGTTAAAATTGTTCACAGACTTTGTAAGTAGTGTTTGGATCTGTCAAGCTTTTGTAGTACAAGTTTGGTAAACCAGTTAAGCTTTGCTTATTCATATTCAGTAAGCTAGTAGAAACAGTTTTCTTTGGTTTTGAAGTCAAATTTCAGGTCAAAAAGGCAAATGGTATAGAAAAAGTTTGGGTCAAAGTTTGTGATACTTTTCATTCAGAAAACTTGCTACTTTCAATCCCATGCCATTTGTTCATTTCTTAACCAAATTACTTGAAACAAGTTTCTAGTTATAGCTTAACATCTAAGGAACAAGTCTGTGCAAGGGAATTCTACAGTTTTTAGTATTAAGCTAGGAAATACTTTTTTGATAAGCACTTGAGCAAACTCTAGTTTCTGTAATAAAAAGGTGGACTGTTTTCCTAGATAGCAAAATCTACTTCAAAAGTATAAATCATATACTACTAAATCCAAACATGGGTTTATATTTTTTTACATATATTTTATTCTAATAAGCCCAAATATAAGCAGAAATTAACACCTCCTAATAAGCACAAATATAAGCCGAAATAAGCCCAAATATAAGCCGAAACAAACAACCCTTTATATAATCATAACTTTCAAAATAAGACCGAAAAAAGGGGTAAAACTTACCAAACATTAGTTTTGATTTTTGAAAGATCGAATTAGATTGATGTGTTTGTGACATTGTCCAGTGTGAGGTTGATTGTAATTATCGGTGGTATTGTGTGTTTTTAGTGTGTGAAATGATCGGTTTGATCATGTAAATTTGTGTTTCACTTACTGAGTAGTTGAGATGGTTGAGATAGTAAATGTGTGTTAGGTGGTGTTAAGTAAAAACGTTTAATTTTTTGCAAGTTTGAGTTTTTATAAAAAAAAAAAAAAATTCAAAAAATCTTGGCCAGGACTCGAACCTGCGCCGTTTACACCACACACCAACACCTCAACCAACTGCCCTAGGGTCTTTGACTGTTATTCATTTGCACAATTTATTATTTAAGGGGTGATGTGGTTTTGATTATTAAATAATTTAGAAGCTTAATAAGCTTATTTCAGCTTATTATGTTTCATTTTTTTAACTTTTCATTTTTGCTTTGTTATTCAAGTAGTTTTGGACTTTTTGGTTTAAAAATTTTATTTTTCACGTTTTTTATTAATTTTTTATTATTATTTAAATTCTCGGTTTTACGAAAATAGACTAAAAATAGTTAAAATTAGTTTAAAATTTTATAAAAATTATTTTAGGTTTCATTTAATATTTTTTAGGTTTACAATTAAAAAAAATTCCATTTTGGCTTATTTTTAATTTTATTTAATTTTGTAGTTTTTTATTAAGTTTAAAAGCTATTATAAGATTATTAAAATGTTTTTGGACAATTTGGTTTTCAATTTAGTCTTATTTTCATTTTTCTTAGTTTAATTTAATTTTTTGGTAATTTTTTGAGTATTTTTAATTTTTGTCACGTTTTACGTTTTAATTCAATTTACATTTTGGGTGTTCTTTTTTTCAGATGGATCGTGAAACATGGATGTACAATATAGATCGTTGTACTCCCGCTTATGTGAAAGGGTTGGCTGAATTTATCAAGTGTGCTGAGGCTCATCGAAAAAGTAAAGGAGAAACACTAATATCTTGTCCATGTGTAAGGTGTAGAAATAATAAGTCGTATGATAAGTCTGCCACAGTTAGATATCATTTGATAGAGAACGGTTTTGACACAAATTATACATGTTGGAAACTTCATGGTGAGATAGAACCGCAAGTTGATAATGACACAATTGTTTCGGACTCTAATATGGATGAGAATTTTGGTAATGACGATAACCATCGAGATAATCTGGAAGGGATGTTGGAAGACGTGAAAAGTAATGCTGATGAAAAGCAGGCTAAAAAGTTAGAGCAATTGTTTGTCGATGCAGAAAAACCAGTGTATGAAGGTTGTAAGACGTTTACCAAACTTTCTTTAGTTCTGAGGTTGTTGGACTTAAAAGCAAAAAGTAATTGGAGTGATGTAAGCTTTACTGCCCTATTAGGTGTGTTCCATGAAGCGTTACCTGCAGATAACGACATGCCCGTTACGACATATCAGGCGAAAAAACTAACATGTCCGATGGGATTGGCGGTAGAAAGAATACACGCATGTCGCAACGATTGTATATTGTACCGAAAAGCTTATAAAGACCTACATGAGTGTCCTGTATGTAATGCATCGAGGTATAAGCATAAGCCTCTAACGGAACTTGATAGTGATGTGACAAAGAATGGTCCTCCTGCTAAACTTTTGTGGTATCTTCCAGTCAAACCTAGATTGAAAAAGTTATACGCAAACCCAAAGGATGCCAAATTGTTGCGTTGGTATGCTGAAGAACGTAAAATTGATGGAAAAATGAGACATGTTGCTGACTCTCCTCAATGGAAAAATATCGATCGTGATTTTAAAGAATTTGGTTCTGAGATCAGAAACATACGGTTTGGACTTTGTTCAGATGGAATTAATCAGAAGCCTGAGTAGTCGTCACAGCACTTGGCCTGTTCTTTTATGTATATACAATCTTCCACCTTGGTTATGCATGAAACGGAAATACATCATGATGTCATTATTAATTCAAGGTCCGAAACAACCAGGGAATGACATTGATGTGTACTTGCGTCCACTAATTGATGACATGATTGATTTATGGGAAACAGGCCTTGAAATCTATGATGCGTAAAAAAAAGAGAGGTTCCGGCTGTTTGCCATGATTTATTGTACCATAAATGATTTTCCAGCGTACGGTAACTTGTCGGGGTATGGTACGAAAGGGCAAAAGGCATGTCCTGTTTGTGAAAATGAAACCCACTCCCGGTGGTTGAGTAATTGTAGGAAAACAATATATATGGGACATCGAAGGGCGCTAGACAGACATCACCCGTAGCGTAAAAAAGCAAATCTATTTGATGGTACATCGGAGGATAAATCAATGCCCAAACGTATGGACGGATATGCTACGTTATGCCAAGTTGTCGACATAGACATTACCTTTGGAAAAAATGTTAAACATCCTACTAAACGTATCTGGAAAAAAAAATCTATATTTTGGGATTTAAAGTATTGGACACATATTATTGTCCGGCATTGCCTTGATGTGATGCACATCGAGAAAAATGTTTGAGAAAGCTTGTTAGGGTTATTATTGAATATTCCTGGAAAAACAAAAGATGGGGTAAATGCTCGAAACGACATGCTCGCGATGGGAATTAGAGAAGAGCTGGCACCACAAGAGACGAATGGGAAAAAATGTATTTGCCTCCAGCTTGTTACACTTTGTCAAAGGCGGAGAAAACCTCATTTTGTGAATGCTTAAATGGTTTAAAGGTTCCCTCCGGCTATTCTGCTAACATTAAGAGTTTGGTATCAATGAAGGATTTGAAGTTACTTGGTATGAAATCTCATGATTGTCATGTATTATTGACGCAAATGATTCCAATCGCTATTCGTGGATTGATGACACCTCAAGTGCGACAGGCAATTACAAAGTTGTGTCTATTTTTTAGCATGATTCATTCAAAAGTTCTTGATAATGAAAAGTTGGAGGAAATGCAACGTGATATTATTATTATTCTTTGTCAACTTAAGATGAACTTTCCACCTTCTTTCTTTGATGTCATGGTTCATCTCGTATCTCATATTGTTGAGGAATTAAAGATTGCTGGTCCTGTTTTCCTACGGTATATGTATCCATTTGAGAGGTATATGGGATTCTTAAAAGGATATGTAAGGAACAGATATCGGCCAGAGGGTAGTATTATTCAAGGGTATGCAGCCGAAGAAGTGGTTCAGTTTTGTACAAACTATATGGATGATGTCGCTGATATTGGCCTTCCGCAACCGCGACATCAAGGTAGACTTAGAGGGGTGGGGACAATTGGGCTCAAAGATATCAATCCCAACCCTGAAGAGTTAGAACAAGCACATTTTACAGTATTGCAAAGCATGACATGTATTGAACCATACATACAAGAGCACATGAAGGAATTAGCAATAAAAACTGGTAGACGAGATGAAGAGTTTTTGGAAGCCGAGCACAAAATTTATTTTTCACAATGGTTGGCAGAAAAAGTAACTGGTATGTGTCTTACAGATGTAGACCAAGACGTTATACAACTAGGGCACCGTCCACGTCGTGTACTTCAACATAAAGGCTATGACATTAACGGATATACGTTCTATACCAAGAGACAAGATGATAATAGTACTGTTCAAAATAGTGGAGTGACAGTAATAGCAGCAACGCCAAATTCATCGAGGAAAACAATCGCAAAGGAGTCATATTATGGTGTCATTGAAGAAATTTGGGAATTGGATTACACTACGGTTGTTATACCGGTATTCAAGTGTAGATGGGTCGATAATATGAATTCAGGTGTTAGAGTTGATAACGACGGTTTCACATGTGTTAATCTCTCTACAAATGGATATCCGTCTGAGAAATTCATTTTAGCAAAACAAGTTGATCAAGTATTCTATGTTCAAGACCCACTAGACAAGAGATGGCATATTGTCCTGCAGAGTAAACGGAGTATAGTTGGCGTCGATGATGTTGTTGACGAAGACGATTACAATAAGTTTGACGAGCTACCTCCTTTTTCTATTGGTGTTCAATCGGATCCTGTTCTTTCTGATACAATTTACTTGAGATCCGATCACCAAGAAGGACAAGAAGATTGAAAAAACATTGTTCGTATAAAAATTCAAGATAATAATACTCATATATTATTATAAAAGTCATAACTAATTGAACTGTTTTTTTTAATATTTCAGGAAGCGTTGTATAGTTTGTATAGTACATCACTTTTTTTTCAATAGATAATTTCTTTCGTTTAGACTTGTAAGTCGGTTAGAATCTCATTTGTTTATACTTTTTTTACAACTACTTAATTTGAAATTATTTACAAATTTAATATTTTATTTAATTTATTTACAACAATTAATTTTTTAAAAAACACAAATTTAATATTTAATATTTAAATAAAATACAATTTTAATTTATAAGTTATAAACTAAAAAATAAATGCAAATGATATCATTTTCCATAACTTTCCATAACAACTTCTCTTTGTACAGATCGTCACTTTCCATAACAACTTCTGCTACAAATCCGCCCTCCAAAAATTATTCCCCATCCCTCCAAATTATTTCCAGGATACCCAAATCGATATTCAATTTCAATCGCTATAAATCCGCCCTCCAAATTAATTCAACATCCCTCCAATTTTTTCATCTTCTCCCGCTGTTTCTTGATCCCTATCTCAAATCCCGCCTAAGAATGGTATATAAAAAGGGCACGATTCCTAAACCTAAACCACCAATCACCAAATCTCATCAACGAATTAAAGAAATCACTTTCAGTCGAGCAACCAAAGATGGTATAGCTATCTATCATACTATATTTGTTTGTAATTAAATATACTTTCTTGTTCTATATATGATTTTATGGTTTAGATGTTGTTAGGTTTAGACTTTAGATGCACATTCTTGTTTCTTATTGATTTAAGTAACATTTAAGGGGTGTTTGTTTAGGTCTTATAAGCCAAGATATTCAGGCTTATGTTATTTATTAGCCGAAATCAAATAAGCTGTAACACCGTTTATAAGATAAACCAAACACCCCCTTAATATATAAAAGTGGTGCATACTAATTAACATCTATTAATAGTCTACGTAGGTAGTTGTTTAGGACAGTATGCTTTGTTATGGCCATAATCTAAATTGCAATAAACAATATAGTCGTATCATATAGTCATACTGCTTATACTTTATGAATACTTGGAGAACCGGAGTTTGGACCTTTGGCTGCACCGAAAGCATAGTCCATCAGGCCGTAGGCCAAGTGGTTCTGTTCGTCATCTGGTAATTGATTGGCCTAAAAGGTTGCAGATAGCACTAGGGGCTGCTCGTGGTTTCTCATATATGCACCATGATTGTACACCAGGGTAGTTCACAGGGATATAAAATCAAAAGCAATATACTTTTAGATAGCTATAGCCAGGATCTTAGTGAAGGAAAATGAGCTCAACATAATGACAGCAACTAAAAAATTATGCAGACATGAACCATAAAAATAAAAAATTATAGTCGGTATATAACATGTCAGCTTTGTGATGTATGGTTATCTTGGGCATAAACGGGTTTTTGAAATCAACACAAGGCGGCTTGATTTAACGTACATGTATCTACCAAACACTCCATAGTGAATTTACCCTGTATATGTCTATATGAACCTCAATATCTGATTTTAAGTTGCTAAGATCATTAGGTTAATTTGATGAAATAAGTGTAAACCACATACTTATTAACCCGTTGATATATAAATGTCGAGTCACAGCTTGAGACTATTTATTACATGTCAGCTTTGTGATGTATGGTTATCTTGGGCATAATCACATAATCACACATAATTTTTATTTGTGTATGTAATTCTCTTTCTGTCACTGTCGTAAAAATAGTTCATGTGTAAAAAATGGGTTGTTTGGTTGTTGTTAAAAGAGTTTCCAAACACCCCTTCAACTTCAAAAGGGGTGTTTAGCTACTGTCAAACCAGGTTCCAAACAACCCTTCTGCTGAAATGACATATAGGAATTATAGTCGGTATATAGCTTGTTGTTAGTTGGTAATAATTGTGTTTAGATAGAAACTTGTTGGCTTAATTGTTAGCTTTCATGACTCATTCGGTTTGTACTTGAAGTTTAGGACCCTCCCGCACAAAGAAGAATCAGAGGAATCAATCAAATTCAAGATCTTCCAGATGGCGAATCTGTAGAATTCAATAAATTTGGGCAAGCCGTAGGAAAGTGGCAATTTCTGTTTGGAAAGTATGCAGGCACTCGAACTAGGAGACTAATTTCTATCCTCATAAAGAACTAGAAGGCTGTGAAACCGTCACAAAAGGACTTTTTATGGTCAGATATTATGGTATGGCATCCTCCATCAGTAATTCTATTATATTCTAACTTCGTTAATGTATTAACTTATAACATATTTATATCAGGCACATTTTAGACTACAAAATGATAAACTGATTAAAAAACAGACACTTTTATCATGTGCTATCAAGTGGAAGGCTTTCAAAACAAAACTAAGGACGAAATTCATGCTAAAAAACATATCCCCGTTAACTAAATGGACATACATAGAGCAAGATGTGTGGGATCAATTCTGCCTGAATGAAAACACGGCTGCCAAAAATGTTAGTTTCACTACTTTTTTTTTTATCATTATACTATACTATTAATATAGAAATGTTTATAATTCAGTTTTACTCACTTGTGTAGAAACTGCGTGCACAAGCCCGTGCACGAGGACAAAAACCAATAACTCGTCCTCGTGTAGGACCAAAAGTGTACCGCGGTTTTGAGAAACAATGGGAGGAGGAGCGAAATGATCCTGAAAGGGCGACCGAACTTCACTTAATACCGGATATTCGTTCAAGCAACTACTGTTTAGCCCGGGCTCCAAGAGACAAGGATGCGCTCAAGCCATTGCCTGCTCATTTAATTGATGTTTCTAAGAAGTTGGTATGTGTCATTGTTAATCTAATATGATCTATAACTGCATATATCTAAGTTTTCTAATTATGGTACATTAATTACATTATTTTGTTACTGTAGGTAGAAGCAGCCAATGAGTTATCACAAAATTCAAACGAATCTAACTCGGGAGTAGATGCCATCATAAAGGTGTTCGGACCAGAAAATGGAGGACGCACCAGGGGGGTCGGTTGTGATATAGGGTATAAAAAGGGAGTTGATGGATATGTCAGGAAAAAGAGGACCTCAAAATACAACGAAGAGCTACGCAATGAAGTGCGCCAACAGATGAAAGAAGAACTAAAGTCAGGTGACTTTTGGTTGGAAATGAGGGCGGAACTTGAGAAGGAATTAAGAAGTAAAATTCTAGCTGAACATAATTTATCACCAACGGAAGATGATGTCAGAAGATCGGTGGAGCTGAAGTCGAGTCTTAACTCGACCACAAACAGCGTTGCGTTGGAACAAGGGGAACATAATCAGTCAAGTTACAACAATGTCATCAAGAAACAATGCATACAGGTTAACTTCTTCAATTTTCTAATTAGCCTTGTATGAATTGTTAATTTGCTTATTTTGTTTTCTAACTACTTGAAACGTTTTATTTAGGATGCGGCCACAAACACCGTAAGGAAGGAACAAGTGGAACAGAATCAGCGAAGTTCAAACAATGTCTTTAAGATACAATGCATACAGGTTAACTACTTCATGTTTTGTAATTAGCCGTGTATGAATTGTTAAATTGCTTATTTTGTTTTCTCACAACTTGATACATTTTATTTAGGAGGAAACATACGGCTGCTTGTACGTCCCTAGTTGTGCTTTAGGGGCGAAGCCAACGATGTGTGCCGTTGCAACAATATATCTGATTCTTGAAAATGGTATGGTACATTTTCAGAAATTAAGAAAAGATCACATGAAGGTAGCAGTTCACAAAGTTATGGAAAACCATAAAAATATGGAGCTCCCTGTGCCGGACGATGAACTGCCTTGTTTAGAGTCCGCAGTGAACGGCTTTATCCAATGGCCGATTTTTGCTATTGGTCGCTATAAGGTATTATGATAGTTTATTTACCAGTTGTCATAATTAAGTATTTGCTAACTTAGTTGGATTGTTATTCGTAGGGAACGCCCAAGCAACCTGTAACACAAGTTCCAACGAAACGTTTGGTGCCTCAACCTGAATCGGCACCTTCATCAAAAAAGGGAAAAGTAAATGTTACCCTGAAAGAATTGAACATGAAGGACAAAGCATCTGAAGATGCAATCAAAAAACAAAAGTCGATAGAGCGGGTAAGACTTACTTTTATATCGTTATGTTGATTTGTGCAAGTTATCATTATATGTCCTTTGCTTTTTATGTTTAGCATGTCTTGTTTTATTTGTCGGTTTGGTTAAACTTAAAGTGTGTATACAAATCGATGTTTATCTAGTTGGGAATTGGGATGCAGTGAACTATTCATTAGTCTGCAAGTCTGCAGCAAAACTGAACACCCCTGTATATATTAGGCCATCTAAACATCTCCTAATTTGGTACAACGGGTTATAAACACGCAATTTAGTTGGTAGTAATAGTATCTCTTTAGGTATCTCAAAATGGCTTATGGTATTTGGTAAAAGTCCAGAAAAATTATTGCAATTACAGAGAAGTGAGATATAAGTATTGGGTTTACTGTGTTTTAAAATCGGAAGAACCAAGTTTCAAGAGGAAGCGTTAAACACCCCCTTAATATGCAGTTTCACATATTAGTGCTTTACTCTTAGGGAGCTAGTATTAATCTGATATAAACCACTGTTTATATGATAATGTTGATTTTTGTTTACTGTTTGTTATGTCAGGTTGCAAATGAGAAAGCTGACTACCGTAAGAAGTTGCACGATCTGCAAAATGATATACTCAGTAAACCACAGAATGTGATAGATGGGTATGATAATTGGATGAGCTGTGAGGATATTGCTGAGCCGTATACTATTGTTGTTAATCAGAAGGTTTTTAATGCAACTGAGGAGTTCTACTTTTCAATAAACGCAACGGACATCATTGAGCTTTTGACAAACAATCAACTGGATATTGGCATCTTGACCCTATTTTCGAGGTAATTAATATATGTATTATTATATACTTCATTGCAAATGAATTTTTATATCACATAAATTTATGTTTATACCTTGTATGTTCGAACTAGGTCATTGTATCAGTTGAGGAACCACTACTCAAATAACAAGGTTGGTTTCCTTAACCCGATGAAGATTACCACTGATTTGTGCTTTCATGAAAAGCTTGCAACAATGGACTACTTAGCTCAAGCATTGACTTCTTACGATTTTTATCATGCACCATTTATACAAGGGTAACATCTCCTACCATCTTAATTAACATCTATATTTGTTCGTTCTTTTTTCTAATCCTAAAACGTATACAATAAATGCAGCCGGCATTATGTACTAATCATAATATGCCCCAAGGATGGTAAAGGTTTTATTTTGAATCCGCAAAAGGATTCACAAACTAATGAGAACTGTTACAGACTCGCTGGACTTGTGAACTCGTAAGTATTATTTAAAAAGTTTAATATTTCACATTTGTTGTTGTGTAATTTAACTTACACATGTTCATGGACTTTTTAGTGTCCTTGGTACTATGGAGTGGGATTTTCCTCTAGTGAATCGTCAGCCGGAAGATTGGGAGTGTGGATATTACGTCATGAAATGGATGCATGACTTCGTCCTGAAATATCAAAACAACAACTTTCCAAACACAGTAAGTCTTTTTTAAACCGTGTATACATTAGTTAGATAAGCTGTTAGTATAGTTTAGGTTAAGGATACGCTAAAATTAGTATCAATAAGCTATAGTAGTTGTGTTAGTATCCGTTAGTAGCCTTAACAACTATTTCCACAAGCCAATGTTATAGCTTTTAATTCCCTTCGTTGGTCTGATTTGCATGTTGCTTTTATCTAGGTTATTGTGTTAATATGATTAAATTACTTGTAGGTACCGTGAAATAACGAGCGTCCGTTGGATAAGAAAGAGTTGAACGCGATTGTTGGAGCTTGGTTTACATTGTGGCGACAAGTTTAATAAAAACAAATTTGATTCGAAATATGTATTTGACAATTTTAATCCTTCCAATTAATAAAGTTCTCTTTATTTGCATACATTTGTTGTTTATGACAATTCAAGTCCTTTAATTTAGTTTTTTTATATAATTCTTGTATTTATGTTATTCCATTGTAGAGGGTTAAATTTGTAAAATTTGGAATTTAATAAAAATTCCAAATTTTTTTAAAAAAAAAAACTAACTAAAAAGAGACTGGTTTTAAAAAAAAACACATTTTTTTACTCCATAAAAAGACTGGTTATATGCTCTTAAAAAGACTGGTTTATGGATATTAGTATGGAGACCAATCTTTAAAGAGACTTGTTTTTATGAAGATAACCAGTGTCTATTCTTTTAATAGAGACTGGTTTCAAAACCAGTCTCTTTATGTTTCGAGCAAGGAGATCCTCCACATAGAGACGTCCTACAAAACCAGTCTCTATTGCCTTTTTCGACCAGTCTATGTGGACTTTTTTGTAGTAGTGTATAATACATAAGAAAGTTGATCCTACATGAAATGTCAAAAAATACTTGTCCTTCTTTTGCATATTATTCACTTATGTAGGCTTCCCAAGGTTAAACAATATCATTTTTAGGTCAAATAACATGACGTGTTGTTAGAGCACACTCATCTTGACCTTTATACTATAATGTGCCGTCGAGATGCTCTTTGTCTACTACATTCACAACTACCTCAAATACTAGCTGACCAACTTTTACACCAATAAAACACAACCAAAACTAAACAGAGCAAACATATAGATGTGTTTTATCCAACAAGAATCGGTAAATACATTTTGCCTCTATGTGGTCTATATGGACTGGAAATAATTTTAGAGGATTTTTCTTAGGTTTGGATGATTTGAGCCGGTTACGGCATTTTTAGCTGTTCTTGGTAGGTTTTTATCAGTTTTTGATCGGGTTTAGTCGCTTTTGACCAATGCTTGCCTGGATAAAAGTACTCCTTTTTTCAAGCATCCATTTTCTTAGTTGTGGTCATGAAACGAAGTCATGTATCACATGTTATGACCATTTTATTGCAACCCACGTTTTCAGATAATTTCAATATAAATTTGTTTTTGTATGTTAGCGATTGTGTTTGGTACTCTATTTCTTGATAGCTCTCAATTTTAATAGAATAAAACATGGAATCAAATATTTCAGAGTCATATAATACATAAGCAAGTTGATCCTACATGAAATGTCAAAAAATACTTGTCCTTCTTTTGCATATTATTCACCTATGTAGGCTTCCCAAGGTTAAACAATATCATTTTTAGGTCAAATAACATGACGTGTTGTTAGAGCACACTCATGTCTTGACCTTTATACTATAATGTGCCGTCGAGATGCTCTTTGTCTACTACATTCACAACTACCTCAAATACTAGCTGACCAACTTTTACACCAATAACCAAAACTAAACAGAGCAAACATATAGATGTGTTTTATCCAACAAGAATCCGGGAAAATACATTTTGCCTCTATGTGGTCTATATGGACTGGAAATAATTTTAGAGGTTTTTTCTTAGGTTTGGATGATTTGAGCCGGTTATGGCATTTTTAGTTGTTCTTGGTAGGTTTTTTTCAGTTTTTGATCGGGTTTAGTCGCTTTTGACCAATGCTTGCCTGGATAAAAGTACTCCTTTTTTCAAGCATCCATTTTCTTAGTTGTGGTCTTGAAACGGAGTCATGTATCACATGTTATGACCATTTTATTGCAACCTACGTTTTCAGATAATTTCAGTATAAATTTGTTTTTGTATGTTAGCGATTGTGTTTGGTACTCTATTTCTTGATAGCTCTTAATTTTAATAGAATAAAACATGGAATCAAGTATTTCAGAGTCATATAATACATAAGCAAGTTGATCCTACATGAAATGTCAAAAAATACTTGTCCTTCTTTTGCATATTATTCACTTATGTAGGCTTCCCAAGGTTAAACAATATCATTTTTAGGTCAAATAACATGACGTGTTGTTAGAGCACACTCATGTCTTGACCTTTATACTATAATGTGCCGTCGAGATGCTCTTTGTCTACTACATTCACAACTACCTCAAATACTAGCTGACCAACTTTTACACCAATAAAACACAACAAAAACTAAACAGAGCAAACATATAGATGTGTTTTATCCAAAAAGAATCCGGGCAAATACATTTTGCCTCTATGTGATCTATATGGACTGGAAATAATTTTAGAGGATTTTTCTTAGGTTTGGATGATTTGAGCCGGTTACGGTATTTTTAGCTGTTCTTGGTAGGTTTTTATCAGTTTTTGATCGGGTTTAGTCGCTTTTGACCAATGCTTGCCTGTATAAAAGTACTCCTTTTTTCAAGAATCCATTTTCTTAGTTGTGGGCTTGAAACGGAGTCATGTATCACATGTTATGACCATTTTATTGCAACCCACGTTTTCAGATAATTTCAATATAAATTTGTTTTTGTATGTTAGCGATTGTGTTTGGTACTCTATTTCTTGATAGCTCTCAATTTTAATAGAATAAAACATGGAATCAAATATTTCAGAGTCATATAATACATAAGCAAGTTGATCCTACATGAAATGTCAAAAAATACTTGTCCTTCTTTTGCATATTATTCACCTATGTAGGCTTCCCAAGGTTAAACAATATCATTTTTAGGTCAAATAACATGACGTGTTGTTAGAGCACACTCATGTCTTGACCTTTATACTATAATGTGCCGTCGAGATGCTATTTGTCTACTACATTCACAACTACCTCAAATACTAGCTGACCAACTTTTACACCAATAAAACACAACCAAAACTAAACAGAGCAAACATATAGATGTGTTTTATCCAACAAGAATCCGGGAAAATACATTTTGCCTCTATGTGGTCTATATGGACTGGAAATAATTTTAGAGGATTTTTCTTAGGTTTGGATGATTTGAGCCGGTTACGGCATTTTTAGCTGTTCTTGGTAGGTTTTTATCAGTTTTTGATCGGGTTTAGTCGCTTTTGACCAATGCTTGCCTGGATAAAATTACTCCTTTTTTCAAGCATCCATTTTCTTAGTTGTGGTCATGAAACGAAGTCATGTATCACATGTTATGACCATTTTATTGCAACCCACGTTTTCAGATAATTTCAATATAAATTTGTTTTTGTATGTTAGCGATTGTGTTTGGTACTCTATTTCTTGATAGCTCTCAATTTTAATAGAATAAAACATGGAATCAAATATTTCAGAGTCATATAATACATAAGCAAGTTGATCCTACATGAAATGTCAAAAAATACTTGTCCTTCTTTTGCATATTATTCACCTATGTAGGCTTCCCAAGGTTAAACAATATCATTTTTAGGTCAAATAACATGACGTGTTGTTAGAGCACACTCATGTCTTGACCTTTATACTATAATGTGCCGTCGAGATGCTCTTTGTCTACTACATTCACAACTACCTCAAATACTAGCTGACCAACTTTTACACCAATAAAACACAACAAAAACTAAACAGAGCAAACATATAGATGTGTTTTATCCAAAAAGAATCCGGGCAAATACATTTTGCCTCTATGTGATCTATATGGACTGGAAATAATTTTAGAGGATTTTTCTTAGGTTTGGATGATTTGAGCCAGTTACGGCATTTTTAGCTGCTCTTGGTAGGTTTTTATCAGTTTTTGATCGGGTTTAGTCGCTTTTGACCAATGCTTTCCTGTATAAAAGTACTCCTTTTTTCAAGCATCCATTTTCTTAGTTGTGGGCTTGAAACGGAGTCATGTATCACATGTTATGACCATTCTATTGCAACCCACGTTTTCAGATAATTTCAATATAAATTTGTTTTTGTATGTTAGCGATTGTGTTTGGTACTCTATTTCTTGATAGCTCTCAATTTTAATAGAATAAAACATGGAATCAAATATTTCAGAGTCATATAATACATAAGCAAGTTGATCCTACATGAAATGTCAAAAAATACTTTTCCTTCTTTTGCATATTATTCACCTATGTAGGCTTCCCAAGGTTAAACATTATCATTTTTAGGTCAAATAACATGACGTGTTGTTAGAGCACACTCATGTCTTGACCTTTATACTATAATGTGCCGTCGAGATGCTATTTGTCTACTACATTCACAACTACCTCAAATACTAGCTGACCAACTTTTACACCAATAAAACACAACCAAAACTAAACAGAGCAAACATATAGATGTGTTTTATCCAACAAGAATCCGGGAAAATACATTTTGCCTCTATGTAGTCTATATGGACTGGAAATAATTTTAGAGGTTTTTTCTTAGGTTTCGATGATTTGAGCCGGTTACGGCATTTTTAGCTGTTCTTGGTAGGTTTTTATCAGTTTTTGATCGGGTTTAGTCGCTTTTGACCAATGCTTGTCTGGATAAAAGTACTCCTTTTTTCAAGCATCCATTTTCTTAGTTGTGGTCTTGAAACGGAGTCATGTATCACATGTTATGACCAATTTATTGCAACCCACGTTTTCAGATAATTTCAATATAAATTTGTTTTTGTATGTTAGCGATTGTGTTTGGTACTCTATTTCTTGATAGCTCTCAATTTTAATAGAATAAAACATGGAATCAAATATTTCAGAGTCATATAATACATAAGCAAGTTGATCCTACATGAAATGTCAAAAAATACTTGTCCTTCTTTTGCATATTATTCACCTATGTAGGCTTCCCAAGGTTAAACAATATCATTTTTAGGTCAAATAACATGACATGTTGTTAGAGCACACTCATGTCTTGACCTTTATACTATAATGTGCCGTCGAGATGCTCTTTGTCTACTACATTCACAACTACCTCAAATACCAGCTGACCAACTTTTACACCAATAAAACACAACCAAAACTAAACAGAGCAAACATACAGATGTGTTTTATCCATCAATAATCCGGGCAAATATATTTTGCCCGGATTCTATGTTGCCTATATGGACTGGAACTAGTTTTAGAGGTATTTTCTTAGGTTTGGATGATTTGAGCCGGTTACGGCATTTTTAGCTGTTCTTGGTAGGTTTTTATCAGTTTTTGATCGGGTTTAGTTGCTTTTGACCAATGCTTGCCTGGATAAAAGAACTCCTTTTTTCAAGCATCCATTTTCTTAGTTGTGGTCTTGAAACGGAGTCATGTATCACATGTTATGACCATTTTATTGCAACCCACGTTTTTAGATAATTTCAATATAAATTTGTTTTTGTATGTTAGCGATTGTGTTTGGTACTCTATTTCTTGATAGCTCTTAATTTTAATAGAATAAAACATGGAATCAAATATTTCAGAGTCATATAATACATAAGCAAGTTGATCCTACATGAAATGTCAAAAAATACTTGTCCTTCTTTTGCATATTATTCACTTATGTAGGCTTCGCAAGGTTAAACAATATCATTTTTAGGTCAAATAACATGACGTGTTGTTAGAGCACACTCATGTCTTGACCTTTATACTATAATGTGCCGTCGAGATGCTCTTTGTCTACTATATTCACAACTACCTCAAATACTAGCTGACCAACTTTTACACCAATAAAACACAACCAAAACTAAACAGAGCAAACATATAGATGTGTTTTATCCAACAAGAATCCGGGCAAATACATTGTGCCTCTATGTGGTCTATATGGACTGGAAATAATTTTAGAGGTTTTTTCTTAGATTTGGATGATTTGAGCCGGTTACAGCATTTTTAGCTGTTCTTGGTAGGTTTTTATCAGTTTTTGATCGTGTTTAGTCGCTTTTGACCAATGCTTGCCTGTATAAAAGTACTCGTTTTTTCAAGCATCCATTTTCTTAGTTGTGGGCTTGAAACGGAGTCATGTATCACATGTTATGACCATTTTATTGCAACCCACGTTTTCAGATAATTTCAATATAATTTTGTTTTTGTATGTTAGCGATTGTGTTTGGTACTCTATTTCTTGATAGCTCTCAATTTTAATAGAATAAAACATGGAATCTAATATTTCAGAGTCATATAATACATAAGCAAGTTGATCCTACATGAAATGTCAAAAAATACTTGTCCTTCTTTTGCATATTATTCACCTATGTAGGCTTCCCAAGGTTAAACAATATCATTTTTAGGTCAAATAACATGACGTGTTGTTAGAGCACACTCATGTCTTGACCTTTATACTATAATGTGCCGTCAAGATGCTCTTTGTCTACTACATTCACAACAACCTCAAATACTAGCTGACCAACTTTTACACCAATAAAACACAACCAAAACTAAACAGAGCAAACATATAGATGTGTTTTATCCAACAAGAATTCGGGCAAATACATTTTGCCTCTATGTGGTCTATATGGACTGGAAATAATTTTAGAGGTTTTTTCTTAGGTTTGGATGATTTGAGCCGGTTACGGCATTTTTTGCTGTTCTTGGTAGGTTTTTATCAGTTTTTGATCGGGTTTAGTTGCTTTTGACCAATGCTTGCCTGGATAAAAGTACTCCTTTTTTCAAGCATCCATTTTCATAGTTGTGGTCTTGAAACGGAGTCATGTATCACATGTTATGACCATTTTATTGCAACCCACGTTTTCAGATAATTTCAATATAAATTTGTTTTTGTATGTTATTGATTGTGTTTGGTACTCTATTTCTTGATAGCTCTAAATTTTAATAGAATAAAACATGGAATCAAATATTTCAGAGTCATATAATACATAAGCAAGTTGATCCTACATGAAATGTCAAAAAATACTTGTCCTTCTTTTGCATATTATTCACTTATGTAGGCTTTGCAAGGTTAAACAATATCATTTTTAGGTCAAATAACATGACGTGTTTTTAGAGCACACTCATGTCTTGACCTTTATACTATAATGTGCCGTCGAGATGCTCTTTGTCTACTATATTCACAACTACCTCAAATACTAGCTGACCAACTTTTACACCAATAAAACACAACCAAAACTAAACAGAGCAAACATATAGATGTGTTTTATCCAACAAGAATCCGGGAAAATACATTTTGCCTCTATGTGGTCTATATGGACTGGAAATAATTTTAGAGGTTTTCTCTTAGGTTTGGATGATTTGAGCCGGTTACTGCATTTTTAGCTGTTCTTGGTAGGTTTTTATCAGTTTTTGATCGGGTTTAGTCGCTTTTGACCAATGCTTGCCTAGATAAAAGTACTCCTTTTTTCAAGCATCCATTTTCTTAGTTGTGGTCTTGAAACGGAGTCATGTATCACATGTTATGACCATTTTATTGCAACCCACGTTTTCAGATAATTTCAATATAAATTTGTTTTTGTATATTAGCGATTGTGTTTGGTACTCTATTTCTTGATAGCTCTCAATTTTAATAGAATAAAACATGGAATCAAATATTTCAGAGTCATATAAAACATAAGCAAGTTGATCATACATGAAATGTCAAAAAATACTTGTCCTTCTTTTGCATATTATTCACCTATGTAGGCTTCCCAAGGTTAAACAATATCATTTTTAGGTCAAATAACATGACGTGTTGTTAGAGCACACTCATGTCTTGACCTTTATACTATAATGTGCTGTCGAGATGCTCTTTGTCTACTACATTCACAACTACCTCAAATACTAGCTGACCAAATTTTACACCAATAAAACACAACGAAAACTAAACAGAGCAAACATATATATGTGTTTTATCCAACAAGAATCCGGGCAAATACATTTTGCCTCTATGTGGTCTATATGGATTGGAAATAATTTTAGAGTTTGTTTCTTAGGTTTGGATGATTTGAGCCGGTTACGGCATTTTTAGCTGTTCTTGGTAGGTTTTTATCAGTTTTTGATCGGGTTTAGTTGCTTTTGACCAATGCTTGCCTGGATAAAAGTACTCCTTTTTTCAAGCATCCATTTTCTTAGTTGTGGTCTTGAAACGGAGTCATGTATCACATGTTATGACCATTTTATTGCAACCCACGTTTTTAGATAAATTTCAATATAAATTTGTTTTTGTATGTTAGCGATTGTGTTTGGTACTCTATTTCTTGATAGCTCTTAATTTTAATAGAATAAAACATGGAATCAAATATTTCAGAGTCATATAATACATAAGCAAGTTGATCCTACATGGAATGTCAAAAAATACTTGTCCTTCTTTTACATATTATTCACTTATGTAGGCTTCCCAAGGTTAAACAATATCATTTTTAGGTAAAATAACATGACGTGTTGTTAGAGCACACTCATGTCTTGCCCTTTATACTATAATGTGCCGTCGAGATGCTCTTTGTCTACTATATTCACAACTACCTCAAATACTAGCTGACCAACTTTTACACCAATAAAACACAACCAAAACTAAACAGAGCAAACATATAGATGTGTTTTATCCAACAAGAATCCGGGCAAATACATTTTGCCTCTATGTGGTCTATATGGACTGGAAATAATTTTAGAGGTTTTTTCTTAGGTTTGGATGATTTGAGCCGGTTACTGCATTTTTAGCTGTTCTTGGTAGGTTTTTATCAGTTTTTGATCGGGTTTAGTCGCTTTTGACCAATGCTTGCCTGGATAAAAGTACTCCTTTTTTCAAGCATCCATTTTCTTAGTTGTGGTCTTGAAACGGAGTCATGTATCACATGTTATGACCATTTTATTGCAACCCATGTTTTCAGATAATTTCAATATAAATTTGTTTTTGTATGTTAGCGATTGTGTTTGGTACTCTATTTCTTGATAGCTCTCAATTTTAATAGAATAAAACATGGAATCAAATATTTCAGAGTCATATAATACATAAGCAAGATGATCCTACATGAAATGTCAAAAAATACATAACCTTCTTTTGCATATTATTCACCTATGTAGGCTTCCCAAGGTTAAACAATATCATTTTTAGGTCAAATAACATGACGTGTTGTTAGAGCACACTCATGTCTTGACCTTTATACTATAATGTGCCATCGAGATGCTCTTTGTCTACTACATTCACAACTACCTCAAATACTAGCTGACCAACTTTTACACCAATAAAACACAACCAAAACTAAACAGAGCAAACATATAGATGTGTTTTATCCAACAAGAATCCGGGCAAATACATTTTGCCTCTATGTGGTCTATATGGACTGGAAATAATTTTAGAGGTTTTTTCTTAGGTTTGGATGATTTGAGCCGGTTACAGCATTTTTAGCTGTTCTTGGTAGGTTTTTATCAGTTTTTGATCGGGTTTAGTTGCTTTTGACCAATGCTTGCCTGGATAAAAGTACTCCTTTTTTCAAGCATCCATTTTCTTAGTTGTGGTCTTGAAACGGAGTCATGTATCACATGTTATGACCATTTTATTGCAACCCACGTTTTTAGATAATTTCAATATAAATTTGTTTTTGTATGTTAGCGATTGTGTTTGGTACTCTATTTCTTGATAGCTCTTAATTTTAATAGAATAAAATATGGAATCAAATATTTCAGAGTCATATAATACATAAGCAAGTTGATCCTACATGAAATGTCAAAAAATACTTGTCCTTCTTTTGCATATTATTCACTTATGTAGGCTTCCCAAGGTTAAACAATATCATTTTTAGGTCAAATAACATGACGTGTTGTTAGAGCACACTCATGTCTTGACCTTTATACTATAATGTGCCGTCGTGATGCTCTTTGTCTACTATATTCACAACTACCTCAAATACTAGCTGACCAACTTTTACACCAATAAAACACAACCAAAACTAAACAGAGCAAACATATAGATGTGTTTTATCCAACAAGAATCCGGGCAAACACATTTTGCCTCTATGTGGTCTATATGGACTGGAAATAATTTTAGAGGTTTTTTCCTTAGGTTTGGATGATTTGAGCCGGTTACTGCATTTTTAGCTGTTCTTGGTAGGTTTTTATCAGTTTTTGATCGGGTTTAGTCGCTTTTGACCAATGCTTGCCTGGATAAAAGTACTCCTTTTTTCAAGCATCCATTTTCTTAGTTGTGGTCTTGAAACAGAGTCATGTATCACATGTTATGACCATTTTATTGCAACCCACGTTTTCTGATAATTTCATTATAAATTTGTTTTTGTATGTTAGCGATTGTGTTTGGTACTCTATTTCTTGATAGCTCTCAATTTTAATAGAATAAAACATGGAATCAAATATTTCAGAGTCATATAATACATAAGCAAGTTGATCCTACATGAAATGTCAAAAAATACTTGTCCTTCTTTTGCATATTATTCACCTATGTAGGCTTCCCAAGGTTAAACAATATCATTTTTAGGTCAAATAACATGACGTGTTGTTAGAGCACACTCATGTCTTGACCTTTATACTATAATGTGCCGTCGAGATGCTCTTTGTCTACTACATTCACAACTACCTCAAATACTAGCTGACCAACTTTTACACCAATAAAACACAACCAAAACTAAACAGAGCAAACATATATATGTGTTTTATCCAACAAGAATCCGGGCAAATACATTTTGCCTCTATGTGGTCTATATGGACTGGAAATAATTTTAGAGTTTGTTTCTTAGGTTTGGATGATTTGAGCCGGTTACGGCATTTTTAGCTGTTCTTGGTAGGTTTTTATCAGTTTTTGATCGGGTTTAGTTGCTTTTGACCAATGCTTGCCTGGATAAAAGTACTCCTTTTTTCAAGCATCCATTTTCTTAGTTGTGGTCTTGAAACGGAGTCATGTATCACATGTTATGACCATTTTATTGCAACCCACGTTTTTAGATAAATTTCAATATAAATTTGTTTTTGTATGTTAGCGATTGTGTTTGGTACTCTATTTCTTGATAGCTCTTAATTTTAATAGAATAAAACATGGAATCAAATATTTCAGAGTCATATAATACATAAGCAAGTTGATCCTACATGGAATGTCAAAAAATACTTTTCCTTCTTTTACATATTATTCACTTATGTAGGCTTCCCAAGGTTAAACAATATCATTTTTAGGTAAAATAACATGACGTGTTGTTAGAGCACACTCATGTCTTGCCCTTTATACTATAATGTGCCGTTGAGATGCTCTTTGTCTACTATATTCACAACTACCTCAAATACTAGCTGACCAACTTTTACACCAATAAAACACAACCAAAACTAAACAGAGCAAACATATAGATGTGTTTTATCCAACAAGAATCCGGGCAAATACATTTTGCCTCTATGTGGTCTATATGGACTGGAAATAATTTTAGAGGTTTTTTCTTAGGTTTGGATGATTTGAGCCGGTTACTGCATTTTTAGCTGTTCTTGGTAGGTTTTTATCAGTTTTTGATCGGGTTTAGTCGCTTTTGACCAATGCTTGCCTGGATAAAAGTACTCCTTTTTTCAAGCATCCATTTTCTTAGTTGTGGTCTTGAAACGGAGTCATGTATCACATGTTATGACCATTTTATTGCAACCCATGTTTTCAGATAATTTCAATATAAATTTGTTTTTGTATGTTAGCGATTGTGTTTGGTACTCTATTTCTTGATAGCTCTCAATTTTAATAGAATAAAACATGGAATCAAATATTTCAGAGTCATATAATACATAAGCAAGTTGATCCTACATGAAATGTCAAAAAATACATAACCTTCTTTTGCATATTATTCACCTATGTAGGCTTCCCAAGGTTAAACAATATCATTTTTAGGTCAAATAACATGACGTGTTGTTAGAGCACACTCATGTCTTGACCTTTATACTATAATTTGCCGTCGAGATGCTCTTTGTCTACTACATTCACAACTACCTCAAATACTAGCTGACCAACTTATACACCAATAAAACACAACCAAAACTAAACAGAGCAAACATATAGATGTGTTTTATCCAACAAGAATCCGGGCAAATACATTTTGCCTCTATGTGGTCTATATGGACTGGAAATAATTTTAGAGGTTTTTTCTTAGGGTTGGATGATTTGAGCCGGTTACGGCATTTTTAGCTGTTCTTGGTAGGTTTTTATCAGTTTTTGATCGGGTTTAGTTGCTTTTGACCAATGCTTGCCTGGATAAAAGTACTCCTTTTTTCAAGCATCCATTTTCTTAGTTGTGGTCTTGAAACGGAGTCATGTATCACATGTTATGACCATTTTATTGCAACCCACGTTTTTAGATAATTTCAATATAAATTTGTTTTTGTATGTTAGCGATTGCGTTTGGTACTCTATTTCTTGATAGCTCTTAATTTTAATAGAATAAAATATGGAATCAAATATTTCAGAGTCATATAATACATAAGCAAGTTGATCCTACATGAAATGTCAAAAAATACATGTCCTTCTTTTGCATATTATTCACTTATGTAGGCTTCCCAAGGTTAAACAATATCATTTTTAGGTCAAATAACATGACGTGTTGTTAGAGCACACTCATGTCTTGACCTTTATACTATAATGTGCCGTCGTGATGCTCTTTGTCTACTATATTCACAACTACCTCAAATACAAGCTGACCAACTTTTACACCAATAAAACACAACCAAAACTAAACAGAGCAAACATATAGATGTGTTTTATCCAACAAGAATCCGGGCAAACACATTTTGCCTCTATGTGGTCTATATGGACTGGAAATAATTTTAGAGGTTTTTTCTTAGGTTTGGATGATTTGAGCCGGTTACTGCATTTTTAGCTGTTCTTGGTAGGTTTTTATCAGTTTTTGATCGGGTTTAGTCGCTTTTGACCAATGCTTGCCTGGATAAAAGTACTCATTTTTTCAAGCATCCATTTTCTTAGTTGTGGTCTTGAAACAGAGTCATGTATCACATGTTATGACCATTTTATTGCAACCCACGTTTTCTGATAATTTCATTATAAATTTGTTTTTGTATGTTAGCGATTGTGTTTGGTACTCTATTTCTTGATAGCTCTCAATTTTAATAGAATAAAACATGGAATCAAATATTTCAGAGTCATATAATACATAAGCAAGTTGATCCTACATGAAATGTCAAAAAATACTTGTCCTTCTTTTGCATATTATTCACCTATGTAGGCTTCCCAAGGTTAAACAATATCATTTTTAGGTCAAATAACATGACGTGTTGTTAGAGCACACTCATGTCTTGACCTTTATACTATAATGTGCCGTCGAGATGCTCTTTGTCTACTACATTCACAACTACCTCAAATACTAGCTGACCAACTTTTACACCAATAAAACACAACCAAAACTAAACAGAGCAAACATATAGATGTGTTTTATCCAACAAGAATCCGGGCAAATACATTTTGCCTCTATGTGGTCTATATGGACTGGAAATAATTTTAGAGGTTTTTTCTTAGGTTTGGATGATTTGAGCCGGTTACGGCATTTTTAGCTGTTCTTGGTAGGTTTTTATCAGTTTTTGATCGGGTTTAGTCGCTTTTGACCAATGCTTGCCTGGATAAAAGTACTCCTTTTTTCAAGCATCCATTTTCTTAGTTGTGGTCTTGAAACAGAGTCATGTATCACATGTTATGACCATTTTATTGCAACCCACGTTTTCAGATAATTTCAATATAAATTTGTTTTTGTATATTAGCGATTGTGTTTGGTACTCTATTTCTTGATAGCTCTCAATTTTAATAGAATAAAACATGAAATCAAATATTTCAGAGTCATATAAAACATAAGCAAGTTGATCATACATGAAATGTCAAAAAATACTTGTCCTTCTTTTGCATATTATTCACCTCTGTAGGCTTCCCAAGGTTAAACAATATCATTTTTAGGTCAAATAACATGATGTGTTGTTAGAGCACACTCATGTCTTGACCTTTATACTATAATGTGCCGTCGTGATGCTCTTTGTCTACTATATTCACAACTACCTCAAATACTAGCTGACCAACTTTTACACCAATAAAACACAACCAAAACTAAACAGAGCAAACATATAGATGTGTTTTATCCAACAAGAATCCGGGCAAACACATCTATGTGGTCTATATGGACTGGAAATAATTTTAGAGGTTTTTTCTTAGGTTTGGATGATTTGAGCCGGTTACTGCATTTTTAGCTGTTCTTGGTAGGTTTTTATCAGTTTTTGATCGGGTTTAGTCGCTTTTGACCAATGCTTGCCTGGATAAAAGTACTCCTTTTTTCAAGCATCCATTTTCTTAGTTGTGGTCTTGAAACGGAGTCATGTATCACATGTTATGACCATTTTATTGCAACCCATGTTTTCAGATAATTTCAATATAAATTTATTTTTGTATGTTAGCGATTGTGTTTGGTACTCTATTTCTTGATAGCTCTCAATTTTAATAGAATAAAACATGGAATCAAATATTTCAGAGTCATATAATACATAAGCAAGTTGATCCTACATGAAATGTCAAAAAATACATAACCTTCTTTTGCATATTATTCACCTATGTAGGCTTCCCAAGGTTAAACAATATCATTTTTAGGTCAAATAACATGACGTGTTGTTAGAGCACACTCATGTCTTGACCTTTATACTATAATGTGCCGTCGAGATGCTCTTTGTCTACTACATTCACAACTACCTCAAATACTAGCTGACCAACTTTTACACCAATAAAACACAACCAAAACTAAACAGAGCAAACATATAGATGTGTTTTATCCAACAAGAATCCGGCAAATACATTTTGCCTCTATGTGGTCTATATGGACTGGAAATTTTAGAGGTTTTTTCTTAGGTTTGGATGATTTGAGCCGGTTACGGCATTTTTAGCTGTTCTTGGTAGGTTTTTATCAGTTTTTGATCGGGTTTAGTTGCTTTTGACCAATGCTTGCCTGGATAAAAGTACTCCTTTTTTCAAGCATCCATTTTCTTAGTTGTGGTCTTGAAACTGAGTCATGTATCACATGTTATGACCATTTTATTGCAACCCACGTTTTTAGATAATTTCAATATAAATTTGTTTTTGTATGTTAGCGATTGTGTTTGGTACTCTATTTCTTGATAGCTCTTAATTTTAATAGAATAAAATATGGAATCAAATATTTCAGAGTCATATAATACATAAGCAAGTTGATCCTACATGAAATGTCAAAAAATACTTGTCCTTCTTTTGCATATTATTCACTTATGTAGGCTTCCCAAGGTTAAACAATATCATTTTTAGGTCAAATAACATGACGTGTTGTTAGAGCACACTCATGTCTTGACCTTTATACTATAATGTGCCGTCGTGATGCTCTTTGTCTACTATATTCACAACTACCTCAAATACTAGCTGACCAACTTTTACACCAATAAAACACAACCAAAACTAAACAGAGCAAACATATAGATGTGTTTTATCCAACAAGAATCCGGGCAAACACATTTTGCCTCTATGTGGTCTATATGGACTGGAAATAATTTTAGAGGTTTTTTCTTAGGTTTGGATGATTTGAGCCGGTTACTGCATTTTTAGCTGTTCTTGGTAGGTTTTTATCAGTTTTTGATCGGGTTTAGTCGCTTTTGACCAATGCTTGCCTGGATAAAAGTACTCCTTTTTTCAAGCATCCATTTTCTTAGTTGTGGTCTTGAAACAGAGTCATGTATCACATGTTATGACCATTTTATTGCAACCCACGTTTTCTGATAATTTCATTATAAATTTGTTTTTGTATGTTAGCGATTGTGTTTGGTACTCTATTTCTTGATAGCTCTCAATTTTAATAGAATAAAACATGGAATCAAATATTTCAGAGTCATATAATACATAAGCAAGTTGATCCTACATGAAATGTCAAAAAATACTTGTCCTTCTTTTGCATATTATTCACCTATGTAGGCTTCCCAAGGTTAAACAATATCATTTTTAGGTCAAATAACATGACGTGTTGTTAGAGCACACTCATGTCTTGACCTTTATACTATAATGTGCCGTCGAGATGCTCTTTGTCTACTACATTCACAACTACCTCAAATACTAGCTGACCAACTTTTACACCAATAAAACACAACCAAAACTAAACAGAGCAAACATATAGATGTGTTTTATCCAACAAGAATCCGGGCAAATACATTTTGCCTCTATGTGGTCTATATGGACTGGAAATAATTTTAGAGGTTTTTTCTTAGGTTTGGATGATTTGAGCCGGTTACGGCATTTTTAGCTGTTCTTGGTAGGTTTTTATCAGTTTTTGATCGGGTTTAGTCGCTTTTGACCAATGCTTGCCTGGATAAAAGTACTCCTTTTTTCAAGCATCCATTTTCTTAGTTGTGGTCTTGAAACAGAGTCATGTATCACATGTTATGACCATTTTATTGCAACCCACGTTTTCAGATAATTTCAATATAAATTTGTTTTTGTATATTAGCGATTGTGTTTGGTACTCTATTTCTTGATAGCTCTCAATTTTAATAGAATAAAACATGGAATCAAATATTTCAGAGTCATATAAAACATAAGCAAGTTGATCATACATGAAATGTCAAAAAATACTTGTCCTTCTTTTGCATACTATTCACCTATGTAGGCTTCCCAAGGTTAAACAATATCATTTTTAGGTCAAATAACATGATGTGTTGTTAGAGCACACTCATGTCTTGACCTTTATACTATAATGTGCCGTCGTGATGCTCTTTGTCTACTATATTCACAACTACCTCAAATACTAGCTGACCAACTTTTACACCAATAAAACACAACCAAAACTAAACAGAGCAAACATATAGATGTGTTTTATCCAACAAGAATCCGGGCAAACACATCTATGTGGTCTATATGGACTGGAAATAATTTTAGAGGTTTTTTCTTAGGTTTGGATGATTTGAGCTGGTTACTGCATTTTTAGCTGTTCTTGGTAGGTTTTTATCAGTTTTTGATCGGGTTTAGTCGCTTTTGACCAATGCTTGCCTGGATAAAAGTACTCCTTTTTTCAAGCATCCATTTTCTTAGTTGTGGTCTTGAAACAGAGTCATGTATCACATGTTATGACCATTTTATTGCAACCCACGTTTTCTGATAATTTCAATATAAATTTATTTTTGTATGTTAGCGATTGTGTTTGGTACTCTATTTCTTGATAGCTCTCAATTTTAATAGAATAAAACATGGAATCAAATATTTCAGAGTCATATAATACATAAGCAAGTTGATCCTACTTGAAATGTCAAAAAATACTTGTCCTTCTTTTGCATATTATTCACCTATGTAGGCTT